>CM056049.1:722165054-722500054 GCA_029574335.1 Rana kukunoris | reverse complement strand
CAATGTTCTCTATGGGGGGCTCACAGCAGTGTTCTATATGGAGGAGCAATGTTCTCTATGGGGGGCTCACAGCAATGTTCTATATGGGGGGCTCTCAGCAGTGTTTTATATGGAGGAGCAATGTTCTCTATGGGGGGCTCACAGCAATGTTCTATATGGGGGGCTCTCAGCAGTGTTTTATATGGAGGAGCAATGTTCTCTATGGGGGGCTCACAGCAGTGTTCTATATGGAGGAGCAATGTTCTCTATGGGGGGCTCACAGCAATGTTCTATATGGGGGGCTCTTAGCAGTGTTCTATATGGAGGAGCAATGTTCTATATGGGGGGCTCTCAGCAGTGTTCTATATGGAGGAGCAATGTTCTATATGGGGGGCTCTTAGCAGTGTTCTATATGGAGGAGCAATGTTCTATATGGGGGGCTCTCAGCAGTGTTCTTTATGGAGGAGTCTTCAGCGATGTTCTATATGGAGGAGCAATGTTCAATATGGGGGGCTCTCAGTAGTGTTTTATATGGAGGAGCAATGTTCTCTATGGGGGGCTCACAGCAATGTTCTATATGGGGGTCTCTCAGCAGTGTTCTATATGGAGGAGCAATGTTCTATATGGGGGGCTCTTAGCAGTGTTCTATATGGAGGAGCAATGTTCTATATGGGGGGCTCTCAGCAGTGTTCTATATGGAGGAGCAATGTTCTATATGGGGGGCTCTCAGCAGTGTTCTTTATGGAGGAGTCTTCAGCGATGTTCTATATGGAGGAGCAATGTTCAATATGGGGGGCTCTCAGTAGTGTTCTATATGGAGGAGCAATGTTCTATATGGGGGGGTCTCAGCGATGTTCTATATGGAGGAGCAATGTTCTATATGGGGGGCTCTCAGCAGTGTTCTATATGGAGGAGCAATGTTCTATATGGGGGGCTCTCAGCAGTGTTCTATATGGAGGAGTCCTCAGCAATGTTCTCTATGGAGGAGCGATGTTCTATATGGGGGGCTCTCAGCAGTGTTCTATATGGAGAAGTGCTCAGCAATGTTCTATATGGGGGGCTCTCAGCAATGTTCTCTATGGGGGGCTCTCAGCAATGTTCTCTATGGGGGGCTCTCAGCAATGTTCTATATGGGGGGTCCTCAGCAATGTTCTATATGTAAACATATTCATACAAACACACCCAGTAGACCCTTTCACACTTGAGTCCAGCAAGCAGCATCTTTGGAGCAGCTTTTGAGTGCTGAAAAAAAAGATCCAAACACGCCCCTCTCCACTGAAATGAATTGAAAGCGCTGCAAAAACGCCTTACCCTTTCACACTGAGGCATTGAACTGGCGGGGCGTTGAGAAAAGTCCTGCAAGCAGCAGCTTTTGAGCGCTGAGAAAAACGCTCCAAAAACGCCCCTCCATTGAAATGAATTGAAAAGCGCTGTAAAAACGCCTTACCCTTTCACACCAAGGCACTGCAAAAACGCCCTAAAATGTTAGGGTCTTAGCGGTGCTTTACCAGCACATTGGGATTGCAGATGAGGCTTCGCTGTAATAACGCTCTAATACATCTGTAATAACGCTTGAATAATGCTCGAGATATAAAAAATAAAACACATGAAGAAAATGAATGATGAGAGAGAATGTTACTATATAAAAATTTGAACATCTCCAGTAAACAATGATATGAATGCTTTGCACAAAAAATACCCTGAAAAATGTATTTTGAGTTTATACTACGCTTTATATTAAAAGTATTAAACACATTTTTGGGTTCAATTATCTTGTGACTTTTACAATGTTATTTGACAATGACTTATCAGACGACATCGTTTTTCCTGATCCCTGTTTACGTTTTTGACGCATAGTATCCCCGAACCTGGTAATTTTTGACCGGATGATTAAACATCTTTGAAATAAAGCAAAGGGATTTTTTTATTTTGGCCTTAGGGCTCTTTCACACGGTCGGACCGTGTATGTCCGCTTTTTCATCCATCCGTGGTTAAGAAAAGGGACATACATTGGTCCCTATGAGATTGCGGGTGTCATCGGATGAACATCTGCTGACACCCCATCTCACCCGGTACCCTAATCCTCCGATTCTGCAGACGGAGGAAATCCCTATGTTTCCATTTGTCATCGGATGAACACGGACAAAAGGTGTTCATCCAATCCCTCGCATAAGGGAGGGCGGAGATCTGACAGGGCGATCCCCGCTGAGCAAGCAGAGATTTACGGGGCAAATTAATACGGATCCGTCCCGTGTGAAAGAGGCCTTTATAACCAAAAGCCCAATTTTTTATTTATTTTTTGTCAGGAATTATGTATTTATGAAAACAGATGTTGAAACAAAACAGGTTCACATGTATTTGTGCCCACAAATTAGTGCCCATGAATGGGCACTGACTGGCAACATGGATCAATCAGTGCCACCCCTCAGTGCCAATCCATGCCCAGTGCCCACCTATCAGTGCCACCCATAAGTACCCACCAGTGCTGCCCATGAGTGCCCATCAGTGCCGAATACCAGCACCCCCTATCGGTGCCCATCAGTGCTACCTCGTCGGTGCCCGTAATTGAAAGAGAAAACTTACTTATTTACAAAAAAAAATTACAGAAAAAATAAAAACATATTTTTTTTCAAAATGTTCAGTCCTTTATTAGTTGTTGCACAAAATAAAAATCAGAGGTGATCAAATACCACCAAAAGAAAGCTCTATTTGTGGGAAAAAAAGGACGCCAATTTACTTTGGGTACAGTGTAGCATGACCGCGCAATTGTCATTCAAAGTGCGACAGCGCTGAAAGCTGAAAATTGGCCTGGGCGGGAAGGAGTGTAAGGGCCTGGTATGGAAGTGGTTAAATAAAACTGAATTCAAGGGATTGTCAAACAAAGGGTGCAAGAAGCTCGGGCACTGCTACTGGGGACAGACCAACGGGAAAAATAAATTAAACATTCAGCAGAGAGAGAGGATCCTTTATTTTAAAGTGATTTTTAAGGCGGCATTAGAAAAACACAGCTACCGTTCTAACGCATGCATATATTTCTGGGGTGGGAAATGTATATCTATATGAAGGGCTCTAATATAAAGTCCATAGCTCAGTCCCATGTAGCTCCTCTGATTTCAGTATAGGCCAAACCCACTGTACTTTGTACACTGCAACAAATTCAAGTGTAGACTTTTTTCCGGTTTTGTGTACCAGTGACGTTACTTCCGGTGTCCGTGGAACACACGCCGTTGATGCAAACCCGAAATGCGCAGATGCCTGCATTTCCACTGCAAGTCGGGACAGTCAGGGGCCATACAGGGTATAGAAAAAAATGCCTAGCGTGTCCTCCAATCAGTGGAATGTATTGTAGCTCCGCCCTAACCGAACTGTACCATTTTCTATGACCCCCACATCTGAAGCAGGACCCAGAATGGTGCGCTATGGTTCAGTTGTATGGGCCGCTTTCATAATAGAAACATGCAAAATAGCGTACCGACCCGAACCGAACCGCTCAGTGAAAACGAGGCATATGTAACTGGAAACCTTTTATTCACCAATATCCACTGCCGTTGGAAGCACTCAGCACTTTATGAATGACAACCTTTTTCACATTGTGTTTTTTTCGGTGTCATATGTCAGCACTTTATTCCGCTAGTGCTGTTATTATCTATATATTCCAATCATTAGAGTTTTAGCTAGGGCTGCAACTAACGATTATTTTCATAATCGATTAGTTGGCCGATTATTGTTTCGATTAATCGGATAATAGCCTTAAAAGAAAAAGTTGCATTTTTACATTTTTCTTGGGCCAATGTGTTGTTGGGCAGATTACAAAACACAAATTGCCGCAAAAACACACAACATGCTTTTCTGCAAATTCTCCATTGAAGTATACTGAACCAAAAAAAAAAAAAAGCACTGTTTTGCGTTAAAAAGTCCTTGCCCTTTCCGAATACGCAGCAGCTGAAAAAAAAATCATGGATGTGAACGTGTCCCATAGGAAAACATGTAAATGAACTGTAGTGTGTTTCTGCAAAAAGCACCAAAAAACAGAGGTGTGACCCCGGCCTGGGATGTTTAATGGGGTTAAAAAACTAAAATAAGTACAAAAAGAGCAAATAATCGCTACTGTAAGGGGTTGATTCTTTTACAGTGGGACAGTGACAGGCATAAAGTCCTCAACGGGATGACATCCATGGGAAAAACATAGAAGCTTCCAAGCTATCGATGTGGTCCGAAGTCTTCAAGTCTTGTATTTTCAGTATATAGTGAACAGAAATGGGGACTCCTCATAGAGCACAGTAGGAGAGCGTATTCACATGGAGGAACATGGAAAACATAAAAAAAGGCTCCACATAGTGTAATTAATCCCAATGGGAGGTAAAAAAGCCTTTATTGGCATAGATAAAAACAAATAAATAAAAAGTACAGGCCCTGTGAAGAGGCAGGTGCAGGTGATCACAAGAAAAGATGACAAAGCGTGGGGAACAAGTAGCTATAGTAGGCTATGTACCCGACATGTTTTGAGCGATGGCTCTTCAACTGGGGCATGAGGCTTAGTAGATTGATGATCCTCGCAGGGATGCTATGGAGTCCTCCCACCTGTAGTCAGTCAAGTGGTTCAGATCCACGGTTCCCAAACAAAGTCAGGATGCGATCCACAGAACACTTCCGGGGTAAGATGTGTAAAAATCCGGTGGCGCAGGCTTAGTAGTGCCCAATGGAAAAAAAAGGAGGAAAGACTTCCCATAGTGTAGGGGTTCCAATAAATAAATGTATTTAAAACAAGTACAAAGTACAAAAATAAGTCCTCTAATTGTAGAGAACATAAAAACAAATATTCCTTGCAAGGATAAAAAAAGCTCCGTGTTGTGTCAGCCAGCCAATGCAGTATGCGCACGCGCAGTACAAGTGTGTGTGGCGCCCTACGACCGTTTTGTCACAACTGACGTCATCAGGGGCCAATTTATGGCTCAATTCCCAAGCGTGTAACAAAGCTATTATTGCGGCATATGTATTGGAAGGCCAGTAATAAAGATGGAAGATCTGAAGATGGCGTCAAGGCATTTTCCAGACCAACCAAATGTTTATCAGAAGTCTGATCAAACCAAGCATGGAGTTGTTCCATTAGTACTGCCATATGATAGTGTTCTAGTGCTGGTAGACCCCCCCCCCATCCTGTTTTGGTTTCAAAAGGGTAAAGAATGAAATTTCGGGGACTTTCCATTGCCAAATGTATTGTTTGAGTGGAGAGTTAACCTTTTTAAAAAAATAGCTGGTATCAAGATGGGGAGTGTCTTAAAGAGATATACAGTAGGATCTTTGGGAGAATCAGCATCTTAAATGACGCTATGCATCCTAACCAATTTAACTTGAATTTTGCTATGCGTTGGGTGTCTTGGGAGATGGTATGTAGAAGTGGGTGAAAATTGGCATTATATGTGTTGGTAGTGGGGGTTGTCAAGACCGTACCTAGATAGGGAAGTTTACCAACCGCCCACACATTGTTTTTTGTTTTTTCAAATGGTATAGAAGTGATTGAGATATTTATCGGCAAGATAGTAGATTTGGTAGTATTGAGTTTGTAGTAGGAAATATTGCTGAAAGTAATAACAACTGATTGGATGCTGATCAGTTGAAATAGACCAGGTAATCTTCCTCCAAGTTCAAAATATTAAAATGAGAAACCATCAATCAAAAGCTTAAACTTCTCTACAGATCTATTTTAAAGACTTTATATGTCTTGGGCCTTAAAAACATGATCAGCCACATCATTTCAGGCTGGCAAAGAAAGGTCTCATGACGCTGATTTCCCAGGTTGTCTCTTGTGTCTGGTCTCACCCAATGTCTTTGTAGATCATCTCCAGGCCCGCATTTGCTCCCTTTGCTGCCCCAAGGCCGAGTCCTTCAATGCCCCCCCCCCCCATACACACACACACTATCGATGACTGCTACAATAGATCAATTAAAAACATATTTTCACACACGAGAACACTGAAAATAACTGGCTTTAATTGTACAGACTGAAAATGCCTTATAAAGATTATAGCAGTAAGAAAGAAACTCTACAATTTTTTAGCTCTAACTTTTCTTTTGGCAAACTCATCGATAATATCTTTGTAGGACAAAGTATTTGAAAGTTCTGACTCAATGGCAAGTAAAGCTAAACTGTTCAGTTGGAGAGGGAACAGGAGATTGTCAGAGACTGCAGACAAATTACAGGAGATGGTCAGAGACTGCAGACAAATTACAGGAGATGGTCAGAGATTGCGGACAAATTACAGGAGGTTGTGGACAAATTAAAGGAGATTGTCAGAGACTGCTGACACATTACAGGAGATTGTCAGAGACTGCTGACACATTACAGGAGATTGTCAGAGACTGCTGACACATTACAGGAGATTTAGAGACTGCGGACACATTACAGGGGACGATCCTTTGGACACTCATATACATATACCATCCATATGGCTGTGTGTAAAAGTGGCAGGTAATCAGCAGTATACAGTATAATGAAGATCTTTTAGGTCTTTTTCTCATGACTTGTCTCTTCTCCTCACGTCACGAGTCACGGACTCACAGAGACACCCTGCTCCCGGGCGGTGACATTCGGGGCAGAGGAGGGTAGGCGGAGCTTTAGGCTCCGCCTCTGGTAGCTCCTTTTTTTTTCCACCAGGTAGTCATCGCCGCGTGCCTGTCTTTCACGGCCTCCCCACCAGTCTAGCTGCCTAGTAGAAATTGCCGGCACCGCTGCCCGCTGGGCCCGGGGGCTATGTAAATGTGGTGGGAGGCCCGCGAAAGCCGAGAAGTCGTCGCCCAGCCCCTGCCCCACTGCCGCCCAGAGGCCTGGCCTCGGTGGCCTTGTGGCAAATCCGGCCCTAATCATCGCACATCACTTAAATATAAATGGGGGAGTCATTTTAAGTTGCTTGAGTTCATTACAGTTGATTTCACTAAAGAATGGATGACTTTTGATGCCTCCGCTCATCTGCACATGTTTTTTGGGATTTTTATTTGGAGGTCTTTCTAATAAGATCTTCCAAGTTCTGGTCCAAGCCAAAAACTGGCAGAGCCGAGGACTGGTAGTGGACAGTTGACTCTCCAGTTGCCATCACAAGCAACACAACACTAAAGGAATACCAATCCACAGCTACATTGTACAATTGCCACTGGAGAGCGTCCTTATTTGTGTTCTTGTGAACATATTCGCCAGCACACCAAGGATTGTTTTAAAAGAACGTCCAAAAAGTTTTTATTGCAAGGAAACAATCACCAAAACAGCAACGTTTCGAGGTCGCGCAGGGCCTCTTCGTCAGGCAAGTGATACAAACATAGTGCAACATAAAACAAACAGCAAAGTTTCGAGGTCGCGCAGGGCCTCTTCGTCAGGCAAGTGATACAAACATAGTGCAACATAAAACAAACAGTGCAACATAATGATATATATAGGAAGCAGTCACCAATGAAACCATGTGAAAATAGAAAAAAACGAAAGAACCACCCTCCCCAACTTCCTCCTCCCCTCCCCTCCCTCCACATAGGGAACTGCAGTTGACAAAAGGGAACAGAGCATGTGGATAAGAGTCACTTACCCACAATTGCTGCTGACAGTGCATGATTGCTGGTTCCATAAAAAGGCAGTGGATTGACCCCAGTGCTCCCCCCGCTGTGTAAATGATCGCCTCCGTTATCTACAGACATTACGTTGTGCTGAGGCCATAGGAACACCTCCAGCCAATCAAAATGTGCCACGTATCCCGCACATGCGCGCAAGTGTCTGAAATCCAGAGCCAGAACCTGGAGGACGCCGATGTGCGGCCCCCATCGTCATGGTAACACATGGCGTATGCGCGCCGCACCACGGCCTCACTCCGACCAACTAGGGGGAAATGACAGCGAGGCTTGGAGTGCAAGCCGCTGTTGTAGCAACGGGGACACCAGGGAGGAAGATACAAACAAATCAACAGGAAAACGTGAAGCAAGCTCACCCAGGAGAAGAGAAAAACTAGCAGGTCAAAACGAAAGAAAACATTTAAAAATAGATAAACAAAATGAATATTGCAGAAAAATGGAAAAAGAAAAACCAGTAAGGGAAGAAAAAAAAAAAATAACAACAAAAAAAAAAAAATGAAACAAATGAAAAAACGAAAAATTAAAAATTGAGTGAAATAAAAATAATAAAGGTAAAAATAAAAATATAATAAGAAAATGGAAATAAAAGTAAAAATAAAAATAAAATAAATGGCAAATAAAAATCAATATAAAAAAACAAAAATAAATGTAAAAAAATCAAACAAAAAATTAAGAAATTATAAAAAAAAAAAAAAAAAAGGAACAAAAAACAAAAATAAATAAATAAAGAGATAAAAAAAAAAATCTATAGAAAAAATATATAAATAAAAAATATATAGATGAAACAAACAAAATTATATAAAAATAGAAGATGGATGGAAATACTGAGATAAGCAGGCTGTAAAGTGCAGAATGTGGTGTGCATTCATCACACAAGGAGCTCAAAATGTGTCTCAAAAACAATAAGATGTACGGCTGCTCAAATGAGCTATAACCAACGATGCCCTATCAAAACCTTGCGCCGGGCCTAGGTCGATAGGGTCATCATAATACTGAGCAGAAAGTGGCATAACTGCAACACCAACGTAGAAAAAAAACAACAAAGAAACAGTCAAAAAGGCCACAAGAGGCCTAAAGTTACATGGTATAAATATATACCTAATGGGGTATCAATCAAACTAAACAATGGCAAGAATAAAGCTACTACTATCTGGGTGCAGCTGAGCATATAATTTGTCTGTCGTAATATACGATCAAAAAGGAAGCAGAGATTCTAAAACAGAGAAACCTGATAGGCAAACATATCGAACAATAAGCGATCATCAATGAAGCACGTGAGAGACAGATTCGTATTAAGCCCACCAGGCTGTACTGTCCCCAACGTATGTATCCAATACGCCTCGCAGCGGAGTAATGATCGATTACGATCACCACCCCTAAAGGGTGATCTAACATGCTCGATGACCATGCCACGTAGTTCGTGAACCTGGTGCTTCGCCGTTACAAAGTGTAAGGCTACCGGCTTGTTGGGATCAGCCTGTTCACCTTTTGCAGTCTTGGTAAGCGCTACTTTAATGTCGCTTCTATGTTTTTAAAAGCGTTTCTTAAAAGGGCCCATGGTCTTCCCGACATATGTCAATGTGCAGGGACATTTTAAGATGTAGACACAAAAGTCAGTATTGCAATTACAATAGTCTTGTATGGGATAGCGACCTCCCATGCGTGGATGTGAAAAATATTCCCCACAAATTAGGGAATTACATACATGCAATTAAAGCACCTAAAACACCCAGTCTTTAGGGATATTCTAGGTGTGGTCTTGATGTACTTGTGTCGGGGGTCTGCTTGCACCAGATAATCCCTTAATGTTCTCCCGCGTCTGTATGCCATCATAGGTTTGTTCTTGACCTCAGGCCCCAAGGATTTGTCAGATTGTAATATTTTAAGGTTGCGTTCAGTGGCACATTTGATGGTACCTCCTGGTTGTATGTATGGACTAACATAGTGCGAGAGACAGGCGTGGTGCCTTTATTGCTGCCTGCCAGTGTCCTATCAAGAGCCTGATCAAGGACCGGTTTGGGATAGCCCCGTTCAAGAAATTTGTGGTACATAGTGTCGAGCCCCCCCTTTTTTTGTCTTGCTCATTTGAGCATATGAGTAAAACACGTACAAATTGTGAGATTGGTAAATTTTTCCGCAAATGTGCAGGATGTGCACTTTGAAAATGTAATAGAGTGTTCCTGTCTGTAGGATTGGTGTATAGAGATGTGGAGATGATGCCATCAGTGATGGTAATGAGCACGTCAAGGAACGGAATACGTTCGTCAGAAATCTCGGGGTTGAACACAATCCCTGGAAAGACACTATTAATGTACTCTACAAATCTCACAAAGTCTGTCTCGCTCCCTGTCCAGATAAGAAAGACATCAACGATATATCTCATCCATTTTTGGACATATTGACTTAACAAGGGGCACAAATAAATATACACCTCCTCTAAATAGCCAACAAACAGGTTAGCAAATGAAGGAGCCACGGAGCTCCCCATTGCTGTTCCTCGAATCTGTGTGTACGTCATCCCCTCAAATCTGAAATGGTTGTTAACCAAAATAAACTCAAGGCATTCTAGTATGAAAGCGCTCGGTAACCCAAGGGGACCTTGTTTGGTCAGAAAATGTTCGACAGCCCGAAGGCCGGCTCCGTTGGGTATACAGGTATACAGCGAGGAAATGTCCATTGTGGCGAGCTTCCAGCCATCGTTGAATGTAGAGGAAGGATCAAGTTTATCAAGAAAGTCACCCGTGTCACGGATGTATGCTGGTAGTCCCTTTACAAGTGGTTGTAAATAGTAATCAATGACCTGGGCTAATGGTTGGATAACGGAACCAGTGCCGGAAACTATTGGCCGAAACTTGAGTGGCGTGATGCCTTTATGGATCTTGGGCAACCCATAAATGACTGGCAAACGAGGGAAGTCATTGTACAAAAAAATCGGCTACCTCGTCCGTCAACCAGCCATTGGTCCGTTCGACACTGATCAATTTCGCCAAACCATTCTTGGTGCCTATTAAGGGATTACTCCCCAATAACATGTAACTGGACGTGTCAGCCAACATGGAAAGCATTCCTTCTCTGTAGTCACTGTAATCCATAATGACAATCCCCCCGCCTTTGTCGGCGGGTTTTATTATGATGTTCCTGTCATTTTTGAGAGATTTTAATGCTGCGAAGTCTATAGGGCCCAGATTGGTTTGTGCTTTGTTGGAAACTTTGTTAGCAACATCATGTTTAATTGTACTGATGTAGTTTTCAATTGAGTGAAATTGTCCAGAAGGCATGAACTTGCTCTTCAATCTAAATGGAAGGTGCCGCGGGTTGGTTGTGAAAGAATTGTTTAATTTTCAAAGTACGTTCAAACTTGAACATTTCTACCTCAAAGTCAAATAAGTTTAATCTGTTGGCTGGACAAAATAATAGACCTTTAGATAACAGCTTAGATTCCCCCTCAGTGATCGGTCTCGAAGAGAGATTAATCACCGGGCACGACCAGTTGCCCGTCTCGTGCTGCTGCGGAGTAATGGGGGGGGGGGGGGCTAGAATTCTTGATGCCCCTCCTGGGTCTGCGTTTCCGTCGGGAACCAGAAAAAGGTTTTTGTTACTGGTGTTTCCAGAGGGGTTAGTGCCCATAGAGCTCCCAGCCTCACTGTCACTAGATGGGTTCTCTGTGGGTCGGTCGCTTTCGGACATTGGTGGTTGACCGAATTTGCTTGCCCCACCACCACGTGTGCGGAGTCTCCTCCTGGCACGAGTGACACCGGACACCCAAGGGTAAACCTGACCCTCCTGGTAATCTTGGTTAACCAGTCTCAGTTTGTTATGTTTGGCCTGTCTCTGTTTGTCAGAATAAGCTAGAATCTCCTTGTCAATGGTCTGTAGTGCATTGGATTGTGTATCATCATTAAGAGTTGTTATTTCAAGAGATAATTCCCTGTTGACTTGGCACAATTGTACTTTGACTTCCTCTATCACAATCAACATGTAATTAAGTGAGTTTTGTGTGGAAACCTCACACCATTTTTCACAGAACTCACGTTTGTGTCATCCAATTGTGGGTTGATTTTTGATACGAAAACCTCTCGGGATCTTCTTAATCCTATAATATTCAGAAAGAGTCTGTCTATGTAGTTAAAGATCCACACGCTTTCTCTTCAATCTTTTGATCTCATGAAGTATGTCAGTAACAGTATTACTCCCAAATGCTCTGGTTTCACTTGGAGGAAACAAGATGGCGTCAATCTTCTCTTGATTATAGATGCAACCAGGGGCTCTATTGAACTGGGAAGATGTCGTCTCATCAAATGCCATTGAAGATTGACTGAATCCCCAATCAGATCCAATTGGTGACACCGTGTCCCAATAAACAAGGGCATGGAAAATAATATACCCCCAATGAGTGGGTGGCAGCCAGGGGTGCAAAAAGGAAACCCAGATAACAGTCTCAAATATACACCTTCCTGGATAGAGGCAGTAAGAGAAAAAAGGGTGCTGAAGCGATCACCAGCAGGGAACTGGAGAGGTAATCATGTGAAAATATTCGCCAGCACACCAAGGATCGTTTTAAAAGAAGTTTTTATTGCAAGGAAACGATCACCAAAACAGCAACGTTTCGAGGTCGCGCAAGTGATACAAACATAGTGCAACATAATGATATATATAGGAAGCAGTCACCAATGAAACCATGTGAAAATAGAAAAAAAAAAAGGAAAGAACCACCCTCCCCAACTTCCTCCTCCCCTCCCTCCACATAGGAAACTGCAGTTGACAAAAGGGAACAGAGCAAGTGGATAAGAGTCACTTACCCACAATTGCTGCTGACACCGCATGATTGCGGGTTCCATAAAAAGGCAGTAGATTGACCCCAGGGCTCCCCCACTGTGTAAAACGATCGCCCCAGTTATCTACAGACATTACGTTGTGCTGAGGCCATAGGAACACCTCCAGCCAATCAAAATGCACCATGTATCCCGCACATGCGCGCATGTATCTGGAATCCAGAGCCAGAACCTGGAGGACGCCGATGCGCGGCCCGCATCGTCATGGTAACACATGACGTATGCGCACCACACCACGGCCTCACTCCGACCAACTAGGGGGAAATGACAGCGAGGCTTGGAGTGCAAGCCGCTGTTGTCGTAGCAACGGGGACACCAGGAGGCTTATTCGTGTTCTGTCTGCGGGAAATGTTTTATTCAGAAAGAAGACCTTCTTAAATGACAGTGAACTCGCACTGGGGAGTGTCCTTTTTCATGTGCTTCATGAGTGTGGGAAATGTATTGCTGAGAACAAAAACAAAACAAAAACTTTAACCACTTCAGCCCCGGAGGATTAGGCTGCCCAATGACCAGGCCATTTTTTGTGATTCGGCACTGCGTTGCTTTAACTGACAATTGCACGGCCGTGCGACGTGGCTCCCAAACAAAATTTACATCCTCCCCCCCCCCCACAAACAGAGCTTTCTTTTGGTGGTATTTGATCATCTCTGCATTTTTTTGCGCTTTAAACAAAAGCGACAATAAAAAAAAAAAAAAAGAAGAGCAGCAAGGCCGGGACAAAAGCCTGCAAATTAAGCGCTGTTTCTGCAATCTCGTGATTGCATTGACGTGGCACTTCCCATAACGCATGTGGCCGGTGCCCAAACATAGGACATTTTTTTTTCTTAAAGGGTCCGTTTGAAAAAATATATATATATATATTTTGGTGACTACAAGAGGGATATATGTGTCACTTACTTTAAAATCAGTTGGCACTACCACTAGAAATCTGGCTTCTCTGAAATGAAATGAAATGAAATTTCCCTTGAAGGTCAAAAATACAGGATCAATATATTTGTCTCAATTATCAGTTTGTTCATTCACCAGTTTGGTTGCACTAAAAAAAAAAACTCTTGGTATTTTATAACTGTGGCAAAATATAAATAATATTGTAAAATACATTTTGATTAAAATTATTCCATTACAGATTGGAAGAAATTTTATTTTTCCAATTTTCCAAATAAATGTATTGGTTGGAGTATAAATTTGATTATGCCAATTTCTGTATAATATTGATTAACACATTAGAAATATTGATGGGGGGGGGAGAAGGAAATGGAGGGAAAATGGGAATTTATGTAATCAGTGTTGCTCATCTTACTTTAAAAAAGTAATTAGTTACAGTTACAAATTACTTCTCCGAAAAAGTAATTGCGTTAGTGACTTAGTTACTACATTGAAAAAGTAATTAGTTACTCAGCAAAGTAACTGATTTTTTTTCCTATAATGCAATTACGTTCAGTACTACTGAGAGATAATTTAGGCTCTATGAGATAACAAACGCAGAAAACATCTTGGTTTTTGCTAGGATCAACATATATTTTTTTCATTTTTCAAACGGATATAAAAATGCTTTTAATGGCATAATCATTAGACCAAATGGTGCAAATAAATGTTAATTCACACATGTGCAAATCAATGCTGTGCCTTGCCTTAAAGCAGCAGCCTATTTAAATAGACTACCAAAGTGCCACCACAACAAAACTAAAAATGCGATTCCAGCACCGGTTCCCACATCACATCTCCCCCGCACGCAGTTCTCGCTCCCCCCTGCGAACTGCTGCTGGTGTCAATTCAATGTTAATGACACCCCCAGATCGGTTTGCAGATTGCAGTGCAAACTGTGGATTCGGACAGGAATCGGATCGTATTAGTGGGAACACACAAAGTGAATAAATCTTTTGCCATTTACAAAAAAAAAAAGCACACAAACATGCGATCTGATTCTAGTGCGGGGAGAAAAAAAGTCCCTGCATCTTTTTTGTGCAAATCCAATGCGAGTTCAGCCATACAACTGTATAGCTGAACTTGCATTGCACAGACATCGCATGTGATTGGCAGTGTGGGTGAAAATCACATGTGCTGTCTTTGTTCGCTACAGTGTGACCCTAGGCGGAAACAGGCAGTGATGGGTACGTCACGGTGCTTGTAGCTGTCACCCCGTCGCAGTATATGTACAGGTTCAATGGATAATTACCAATGGTATTTTTTTAATATGCATGAAGGGGTTAACGTGTATCGTCAGTGCTGCATTAGTGACAAGTGGCAGTTAATTAACTGGTGTGGGTGGAGATGTGTGTGTTGGGGAGACGGTAGGGATGGATGGTGCTCAGGATGGGTGGGGATGTGTGTGTTGGGGAGACTGGAGGGATAGATGGTGCTCGGGATGGGTGGGGATGTGTGTGTTGGGGAGACTGGAGGGATAGATGGTGCTCGGGATGGGTGGGGATGTGTGTGTTGGGGAGACTGTAGGGGTGGATGGTGCTCGGGATGGGTGGGGATGTGTGTGTTGGGGAGACGGTAGGGATGGATGGTGCTAGGGATGGGTGGGGATGTGTGTGTTGGGGAGACGGTAGGGATGGATGGTGCTCGGGATGGGTGGGGATGTGTGCGTTGGGGAGACGGTAGGGATAGATGGTGCTCGGGATGGGTGGGGATGTGTGCGTTGGGGAGACGGTAGGGATAGATGGTGCTCGGGATGGGTGGGGATGTGTGCGTTTGGGAGACGGTAGCGATAGATGGTGCTCGGGATGGGTGGGGATGTGTGCGTTGGGGAGACTGGAGGGATGGATGGTGCTCGGGATGGGTGGGGATGTGTGCGTTGGGGAGACGGTAGGGATAGATGGTGCTCGGGATGGGTGGGGATGTGTGCGTTTGGGAGACGGTAGCGATAGATGGTGCTCGGGATGGGTGGGGATGTGTGCGTTGGGGAGACTGGAGGGATGGATGGTGCTCGGGATGGGTGGGGATGTGTGTGTTGGGGAGACTGGAGGGTGGGTGCTTGGGATGGGTGGGGATGTGTGCGTTGGGAAGACTGGAGGGATGGTGCTTGGGATGGGTGGGGATGAAGATGATCGAGTTGCATTGTGAAGATGGATGAGGATGACTGTGGATGGGAATGAGAGTTACATAGTGAAGAGTTGGGCAGCTGGCTCTCCAAAATGTAACTCATTTGCACCCAGCCAGAGTCATTCATTTTCACAATGCAATAGGCAGCTAGTCAGTTGTCAGCATAAGGGTGTCCCATTCAATAAGGAGATAAAGTCCAACTAAAATGTACAGGCAGCACAGGAGGCATAGTCAGTAGGCACATATACGTTTTTTGCATCTTACCCTCCATGCCATGCTGCTCTCTCCGATCTGCTATTGGTGTCTGTGTCCATGAGCACTGTCGAGTTGGCCACGCCCCCTGTCCTGGCCAATCACAGATCGAGAAAAGCCTGCAGCTAGCCATCAGGCTCTGTCTCCACAGGACAGGTAATGGATGCATGGAGAGCACCTGCTAATAGGAAATCTGCGGGGCAGGGGGGCGGGTGTTCGGCTCGGCTCATCCTTGCTTGTGCTGGGTGCAGAAGCAATTACTCTGCTGCTATCTAGTGGCAGTAGATGTAATTGCAGTAACGCCATCGAAAGTAATAGGAATGGTGTTACCACCATGAGAAGAAGAGTAATTAGATTACTCGTTACCTTCAAAAGTGGCTGCGTTAGGTACTCCGTTACTGACAACACTGTATATAATACACAACACTTGTGTAGAATGAATCAAACTAAAATAATTAATGGAATATTTATTGATAACACAATTGTGCGTGGTGCAATAGATAACATTAATAGGAGACCAATTAGAAATATTGATGATGCATCCATGCCCTATCTATGTCACCATAAGAAATTATCGGCTTCACAAAAAAAAAATATTCTTGCCTCAGAATGGTGTGATCCATTTTCATCACAAGACCATAACATAACCATTTAATTCCAGATGGTCGGGCGCTGCAAACCTTCTTCATTTAAAAAAAGGCTCATAGTTCGCTATTTAGCTATATTACAAATGAATAATATAATTTAAAAGAGAACTAATGAAAATAGTTAGAATACATATTTTTTTAATGTGATTATATACAATTGTTAAGTAAAAAACAGAAGGGGAAAAAAGGTGAGACATAGAGAAAACAAAGAATTCTTAAAATAATGCTTTAAATAATTGTAGCGCTACCCCCGAAGGAGCTGCTGATTAATTTGTTGGGATCGGCACATTACAGAAAAGTTACCCTAGCGTTGTCTAGGGGTGTGATGCAAGAACAAAGTAGTGAGCGGAGGTCCAGACAGTCAATAAAGGTTTTTCAATGCTTTATTTCCAGGCCAAACAGCCAACATCAACTTCAGTTAGAAAGGAAAAAAAGGTTGATGAAAGAAGAGGAGAACTTTGCGGTGTCAGGCCTGGATATGAACAGGGCAGACTTGCCCTCAGTAGTACCAATTTAGAAACTTGTCGCCACTTCTGCTGAGTGGGTGAAGTGCCCACGGACAGGTCCCTCTCACAAACCTGGCACCCGAGGTGTCACTTTGGATTCCTGGGAGGAACCGGCCTCTCACACAGACCTGCCTCCAGCGCCTCTGCCACAGGCCAATTACTTTATATGAGAGTAGGTGGATGAACAGAGCGAATCCTCCCAGTAGACTCTAGGACAGGTCACCGGGAGACAGTAAAGCGTACCTGTCAGCATCCCGGTCACCAGATCCCCGATTGGTTCGTTCAAGCCCTGTTGAACAACCTGCCTCCGGGTTCCCCTCAAGCTGATCCCCCAATCGCACGGCACCCAGCCTGGAATCCTCTCAATAGAACTGGGAACCCAGTAAGTCACTAGGGTCCCCTTTCGCCTCCAGTTGAGGCTCGGTGAAGCCTGTAAGCTTGGCCAGGTGGGCCACGCCGGCGGGGCCCATGGATGCGCGCACCCTAAAGGTGGATGCCGCACTTGGAACCGGGACCCTGCAAAGATTTTAGAACACATGACGCCTGTCACAGATATACCCCTCCCCAGCATGCCCCACAAAGGGAAGAACTCCTCCAATTGACTGCTGGGGAAGACTTGCTCTGCCAGAAACCCCTCTGGCACCAACTGCCAACCAGAGATGATACCACATCCCCAGAATGCAGACTGACCCAGTGGACCTTTCTGGAATGACAGAGGTCACAATTTAGGTAAATCATGAATGGGATCAACGTAACTCTCCCACTCCAACTTACTTTAGCGTGGTGCCCATACTGAAAGTAAGGGGGCGCTACATAATTAAATGAATTAAGGCTTCTTATATCAAATGTGTACTGTTACTATTGTGTTTTTTTTTATTCTAATAAAAATAAAAAAAAGTGTATATATATATATATATAATATACTTTACTCATTTACAAATTCCAGCCTTTGATCGGTTAGCAACCTTTTCGGTGCTCCAATGGCGCAAAATGATGGATAGCAGCACTTTGCTGCTCTTTACTACTGTTTTATTTCTTAGTGTGAATGCCTCTACCCAATGAGTGTAGTAATCAACTATCACACATATGTAACAATGACCGTACCTTTAGTGTGGGGATAAGTGGACCTATTAAGTCATGCCAAACAAGAACTACGGTTTTTGAGATCAAGAGAAAACTATTATACAATAATAATAAAAATTGTATGTGAAAGGCTAATAATGTTTTAACATCAATTAAAACACCAACTTAAAATAGAAATATGGTCACATCTATTTTACCGATACATCTGTGGGTCACAGGAGTGCACTTGTATTTGTGCCCGCTGTCGGCTGACATCACAGATCCGCTCCAAGCTCTGGAAGCATCCTGACAATAATATTGAGATCACCTAGACTGGCAGCTCCTGGCTGAGCTCTGAAAAACATAAGAAAGATGCGCCGATCTAAGTGCAATAAGCCAACATTTAATGAGCAAATCACGGAACAATAAAATGGCTACTCACAAACAGAGGAATAGCGCAGGCATTAATAAAGATGCAGGTCTGGAGTGACAATTTTGTCATCCATACGAATCCAGGTCCAGGGCAGCTACACACTGCGGATGTTTACACAGATGAGGAAACCGGAAGGGACGATCAGATGCGACGTGCGTTCCACCGTGGGGCGCGGCGTGCCGTCGTCATACTGGAAGTGACGTGGTAGTCCAGGCCAGCCAATAGGATTACGCGTTTCACAGCGTCAGCTGCTTCATCAGATCCATGATCCGCCTGGCTGAGCTCTGCCTCAGTGCACCACAGAGAGCCTCCCTCCCAAGCCTTGTACACCACTGATATACTGAGCCAGCCTCTCCTTCTCCAGGCATGTACTCCACTGAGAGCCTGAGCCAGCCGCTCCCTCCCAAGCCTTGTACACCACTGAGAGCTTAAGCCAACCTCTCCCTCTCCAGTCTTGTACACCACTGAGGTGCCGTACACATGGCAGAGAACCTCGACGGGCAGAACACATCGTTCCGCCCGTCGAGGTTCTCTCCCGGCCGTCGGATTCGGCGACCCGCCCGTCGGGAATGGCAACCAGCCATTCTTCCAGGCGGGCCGTCAAGGAAATAGAGAGCGTGCTCTCTATTTCGGCTCGACGGGCTTCCCGACGGGAAGCTCGCTGAGACCGTACACACGGCCGAGGTCCTCGCTGGAATGTGCATTCCAGCGAGGTTCTCGCTGATTTTCAGCGAGAACCTCGGCCGTGTGTACGGCACCTAAGAGCCTGAGCCAGCCGCTCCCAAGCCAAGTTTTGTACACCACTGGCCTGAGCCAGTCGCTCCTTCCCCTCCCCAGCCTTGTACACCACTAAGAGCCCTGAGCCAGCCGCCTCTTCCCCTCCCCAGCCGTGTACACCACTTAGAGCCTGAGCCAGCCGCTCCTTCCCCTCCCCAGCCTTGTACACCACTGAGACCCTCAGCCAGCCGCTCTTTCTCCAGATTTGTACACCACTGAGAGCATGACCCAGCCGCTCCCTCCCATCATGCCTGCGGGCTTACTGCATTTGGATTGGGCTGGTGAGGTGAAGCATTGTCTGGATACAGAAGGGCTCTGATGAGCTCTTGGAATTTAAGGAAAGATACAGTCCATCCTGAAGCTCTGTATAGCACATGAGCGTTCAGAAAAGCCAATTGAAATAAGTATGGAGACACTTTTTTGTACCATTGTCTGGACTTGCGGGCAACTAGGTACGGTGCCAACAACTGGTCGTTGAGGTCCACCCTCCCATAATTTGGTTATATTAATCGACACAGAGGGACCAGTCGCCGTAGAAATCTGTACTGTCGTGTGTGTGAAGGGAGGAAAGAACGAAAACTTTCTTATTATCCCTCCACTTCACAGCGTGCAAATTATTACACTTGAAGAAGGCTCTCTCCCCCAGCCTAAGACGGGAATCTACAAGCCTCTGGGGAAAGCCCCGGCAATTGGGGCCAATCTGATGATCAAACAAGTGAATAAAAAGTGTCACGCTCGTGTAATAATTGTCCACATACAAGTGGTACCCCTTTCTGAATAAGGGTGACACCAAGTCCCACACTATCTTACCATTTGGGCAGTCCTCCGGCTCTACCTATCCTTTCCCTCATAAACCATAAAGCTCCATGTATAGCCTGTTGCCCAGTCACAGAACTTATAGAGCTTGACCCCGTTTTTGGCACGCTTGTTGGGAAGGTACTGTTTAAGAGACAAGCAGCCAGAAAATATAATCAGGGACTCCTCAACACAGACAACTTGATGGGGAGTATACCAGGCTGCAACCGGGTCGTTGAGGTCCACCCCTTCCATATTTTGGTTATATTCATGGACACCGAGGGGTTTCTCCACACCAGTCGCCGTAGAAATTTGTACTGTCGTGTCTGCGTAAAGGGAGGAAAGAACGAAAACATTCTTATTGTCCCTCCACTTGACAGCAAGAAAATTATTGCACTTGAAGAAGGCTCTCTCCCCCAGCCTAAGACGGGAATCTACAAGATCTGGGGAAAGCCCCGGCAATTAGGTCACATGGTGCCACATGTGCCAATCTGATGATCAAACAAGTGACTAAAAAGTGGCACGCCCCTGTAATAATTGTTCACATACAAGTGGTACCCCTTTCCGAATAAGGGTGACACCAAGTCCCACACAATCTTACCAGTGCTCCCTATGTAATCTGAGCAGTCCTCCGGCTCTACCTGACTATCTCTTCCCTCATAAACCATAAAGCTCCATGTATAGCCTGTTGCCCAGTCACAGAACTTATGGAGCTTGACCCCGTATCTGGCACGCTTGCTGGGAAGATACTGTTTGAAAGACAAGCGGACAGAAAATGTAATCAGGGACTCGCCAACACAGACAACTTGATAGGGAATATACAAGGCTGCAAAACGTTCATTGAAATGGTTTACGAGGGGCCAAATTTTGTAGAGCCGAACGTCTCCACAAGGACGACAGAGTTCATTGTTGTTCAAATGCATGAACCGCAAGATCATATCGTGCCCTTTGCAAAACTATTATGCACATCATGGGTAAGACTTATTTTATTAAAATTAAAAGAGATGGAGTGATATGGAAATAGTTCCAAGGTCCCGGTGTTGCCAATAGGCAAAGTTCATTCACTGCTGAGACCAGACCAGAGTTTCGGCTTTCTGGTCTGTATCGGTGTGGACAGCCAGTTGTTGGGAGCAGAAGCGACTCTGTGGATATGGGGGTGAGAGAGAGAGGAGCGGCGCAGTATGTCTGTTACAATTCAATGTTTAATAAAAGTAAGATCGACTCACATTTTGGTGAGATATGTGCATGGCATAAGTAGCTTGGGCTTCTGTAGTCTAGCTGGGCAGCAGTGGTGGATGGGGGAGGCGTGGTCGAGCTCGCGTTTCGGTGCATGTGTGTTACTTCATCAGGCATATCAAGACTTTTTTTGTATTATTTAAAAATTTAATTTATCCTTTTTTTGCATTAACTTACATGTAAAATACACACCACTATCTGTTCCTCTTCCCCTCATCACTAAACAATATATTGATCCCTTTCACTGATCCAGCATTCTCTGCTGCAAAACGTCTCTCTCTCTCTCTCTCTCTCTCTCTCTTTCGCTCTCTCTTTTAGGATAGGGAGGAGCAACACAATATTGCTGCGGGATGCTGCAGTAAAGCTTTTTTTTTTTTTTTGAAATATGTTTTTATTAAGGAAGTTGCATAACAGAGAAATCACAAAAAAATAAGACATAAAAGCATTTTCTGTGGAACATTGCAGTAGATTAACAGTATATGTAGAGGTTCTCAGAGAGACAAAAAAGGGGGGAGGGTATAGGTTAAGTGGTCATGGGGTAGGTGAAATAGTAGTGCTTGCAAACAAAGAAGAACAATAAGAGAGGGGGAGGGATAGGGGAGGAGGGAGGGAGGGTAGGAGAGATGTCAATCCCGCGGGGGATCCTGGTATAGAAAAGACATTTTCTCAAAGTTCAACCATTCAGTGGGAGTGAAAGTATGCAACAGAAAGGGATTCCATAGGTGATAGAAGCGGTTCTTACTCCGTTCGTGGGTCAGGTCCGTGTTGAGCCTGTCCTTGTATAAGAGCTGCAACAGTTCCCTTTTAACTTGGGCAGTGGTTGGGCAGTCCGCAGATATCCACTTCTGGAGGATGGCTCTACGGGCTATCAAGAGGCATATCAGAGTCCAGTCCCTGCCCAGGGGGGTGGTGGGAGATGACCAGGGGAGTAGTATGGGGTCCCAGTACCCAAATATAAGTAGTAACGGGTCCCTGGGTATGCGCAGCAGGGTGACATCGAAAATGTATTGGATGACTTGGTCCCAGAAACTGGCTATGAGGGAACAAGACCAGAACCTGTGAGCCAAGTTAGGTTTGGGTTGTTTACAGAGGGGGCATTCTGGGGTGGCATGGGCTCGGCTGAAGGGAATGTGGGCTCGGTGAACAATCTTGATCTGCGTCTCTCTCCATATTTCGTTAGGGATAAGTCTGTGGATGGTGGTGAGGCCATGCAGGAGCTTCTCCACCAGGTCAGGGTCAGGGAAGTCTTTCGACCAGTTGGCCGCCGAGGTTGACGCCAGGGGGGGGATGTTGTGCAGGAGGAGGGGATGGTAAATGTCTGAAATTTTGTATGAGGCCCGGGAAATAAGGGTGTCGGTAAGGGAGCTCTGGAACCTTTTTCTGTCATCTCGACAGGCGTTTTTCAGGAAACTAATGCATTGAATATACTGGAATACATGTGACGAAGGGAGAGAAAATTTGTCTGCCAGGGCTCTAAAACCTATGGGGCGGCCTGAGAGGGGGTCACACAAAGAATAAAAGGATTTGATACCCTTATCCTCCCAGTCAAGGTAGGGCTGGTTATCTAAGCCTGGTTGGAAGCTCGGGTTGCCCAGGATAGGGAGGTATCGTGAGATAGAGGAAGGGACATTGAGGGCCTTCCTGACCTCTCTCCAGGCGATGACTGTATCCCGGAGAAGGAGATTGTGTTGGAGGGGAGGGGGGGCAGATTTCCAATGACAATGGAGAAGGGCCGTGAGCGAAAAGGGGCGGACCATCGCCGATTCGAGGGGGTAGTTCGAGCACCTGGAGGACTGGGTTATCCAATCCAAGCCTGTTCTCAATAGACATGCCAGGTTATATAGCCTGATGTTGGGAAGGGCAATGCCCCCCTCTCGCCTGGGAAGATGCAGCTTGGTAAATGCTATGCGCGCCCTCTTGCCACGCCAGAGGAACTTGGAAATGGCAGAGTTAATGGATTTAATGTCTTTGTGGCGCAAGAGTAAAGGGATGGTTTGTAGTGGGTACAGTAGGCGTGCAAAACTGACCATCTTGACAAGGTGGCACCTTCCCAGTAGCGAGAGAGGCAGGTCCATCCAGTTGGCAAGTTCTTGGGATATTTTGGTGAGCAGGGGGGGGTAGTTGAGGTGGTATAGGGAGGAGGGTAGTTTGCCTATTTTGATCCCCAGGTAAGTGATATGTGACTTTGCAACGGCAAATAAGGAGCTTTGGGACCAAGAGGGGACAGATAGGGAGCCTATTGGGAGTATTTCGCTCTTGCTATAGTTGATACGTAACCCTGAACATTGCCTGAATTCGTCAAAAGTGGTCTTGATAGTGGACATGTCAAGTGATGGGCTGGATGTGAAAATAAGGACATCGTCTGCAAATAGTGACGTGCGAAGGTCGTGGCCTCCGACATGGATGCCATGAAGGGGGGCGATCTGGGTTAGGTGGCGGGAAAGGGGTTCAAGTGCTATGTTGAAAAGGAGCGGGGAGAGTGGACAGCCTTGCCTCGTGCCTTTGTGCAGCCTGAACTCCTCAGAGAGGAGGCCCGCAGCGACCACTCTCGCGGCAGGGGCAGTGTACATTGCTTCTATGAGATGCGTGAAGGGGCCCGAGAAGCCCATTTTGGACATGACCATGGAGAGCCATTCGAAACTAACGTTATCGAAAGCCTTCTCCGCGTCTAGGGTGATGATGGCGTGGTCTCCTGCCGGGTTATTTTTTGCGTGTTCGAGAGCTAGCATCACCTTCCTGATATTCATGGTGGCCGTCCTACCCTTAACAAAGCCCGACTGAGCGGGGTGAATCAGGGAGGGTATAATGGATGCCAATCTAGTGGCTGCTATCTTGGAGAGGATTTTAACGTCAAGGTTAAGAAGCGAGATGGGCCTATAAGAGCCAGGTTCTAGGGGGTCCTTACCCTTCTTCTCTAAGAGTTTTACTATGGCCTGATTACCCGTTGGAAGATAGGACCCACCCGACCATATGTGTGTGTAGACGTTGTGGAGAGGGGGGGACACAGTCGAGCTAAAGGACTTGTAAAATTCTCCGGTGAAGCCGTCTGGGCCTGGAGCTTTGGAGGGGGAAAGCTGTTTGATTACGGATTGGACCTCCAGGACGGAGATAGGGGCATTGAGGGCTTCGAGCTGGGTGGGGGTTACCTGGTCCAGGGAGATACGTCGTAGGAAATTGAGGGCTGTCGGCTTATCGATAGGGTCTGAGGCATATAGGGAGGAGTAGAATTGGCGCATAGTATTATTGATACCTTTTGGGGTGTAGTGTATGGAGCCCGACGGGTCCCTGAGGGACATGATATGCGTCGGGCGGTTGGGTCCTTTACTTAATCTGGAAAGGAGTCTACCTGCTTTGTTACCAAACTTGTGGAGGGAGGCGTCTAGATGCGCTTTTTGGGTACGTTCGAGGGTGGCTGCCCAGCTATCAAAGGCCTGCTTGGCAGCAAACCAGGCGTTACGGTTGCTGGGGGAGTCATCAGTATAGAGGACCCGCTGGGCCTGATGCAGTGTTGCGCTGGCCTGTTTGTAGCGTCTAAGGGTGTGTTTTTTGAATGTGGCGGCGTAGGCGATTATGCAGCCCCTGAGGAACGCTTTGCCCGCTTCCCAGAAAAGGTTAGGGTTGTCGGCGTGTAGCGCATTATCCGATGCGTATCCCAACCAGGCTTTTTCTAGATGTTGGTGAAAATCGGAGTTATTGTGAAGATAGGAGGGGAACCGCCAGATTCTGGGGTTGGAGGCTAAGTCAGGGTCCTCAAGGGTGGTCGAGACCGGGGCATGGTCCGAGATTGCGATGTCGTGTATGTCAGCTTCCGAGATCAGTGGGAGGAGAGAGTCAGAACAGAAAAGATAGTCCAGTCTCGTGAAGACTTTGTGAGGGTGGGAATAGAATGAGAATTCCCTGTCAGCAGGGTGCTTTAGTCGCCATAGATCGTGGAGGTGCAGTGAATCGACGGTCGACGCCAATAATGTCTGGGTGGGAGGAGTCAGAGGGGGGCGAGATTGTCTGGTAGAGGACCTGTCGTCTATCGGGTGCATGATGGAATTGAAATCCCCGCCTATCAGGTGTGGGCAGGCTGGGTCTCTAAGCGCCCAGGAGGTGAGGTCGCTAAAGAAGGCACTTGTGGGGCTGTTAGGAGCATAGACATTAGTGATGATTATAACCCTGGATCCCAGTTGGATACGGGCCGAGGCAAATCGCCCCTCAGAGTCTGAATCTGAGGACAGAATCTTGCAGGGAAGGTTTTTGTTAATAAGGATTATTACCCCAGCTTTCCGACCACTTGAGTCAGAGCCGAGAACTGTGCCTACCCAGAGTTTCCGCAGCCGCGGGAAGTCGGGGGTGGACAGATGGGTTTCCTGAAGGAGGGCGATGTCGGTCTTGAGCCTTTTAAGGTGGCGCAGAACTTTCATCCTCTTATTGGGGGAGCGGAGCCCTTTGACATTCCAAGAGACTATTCTCATGTTGGGAAGACTAACAATGGGGTGTGAGCAGGACGTGGAGGCGAGGAGAATGGGAGCATGGAGCATTGTAGAAGTGGGGTGCAAGGACAGCGGGTGTAGTGGTGGTTTGCTGTGAGAGAGAGCGGAGGTGGTAACGGATCCCTAAAAATGGGCGGAGGGTTGAGAAACAGGGAGGGGGAGATGAGGGGGAGGGTGATGGGGGCAAACAAGGTGAACAACAACATTTGGGAGCTTCACTTTTTTCCGCATGGAGCCACTGAATAGGCCAACTCCCAACGCAGGGCTCTCAATGCAGCACTTCACCCGCAGCGACCGATGGGGGGGGTGTAAGCAGCAGGAGCAATGCGTGAGGGGGGGGGGGGGGGAGGAGCTAGACAGGTATCCTTGCGGAAGAATGGAAAGGCCTACACATGGTATATAAACGTATATGAACAACATAATATTAAGGCACAAGTAGAGCTAAAACAACTATTACCGATTGTGCAAGAGAACATAAAACAGTGTGAAATAAAACAGTGTGAAATAAAATGGCATTTAGGAGCATAAGAGAAAAGAAAAGGAGACAAACTGGCATAACATCATAATAGCATTAGGCCTACCGT
Source organism: Rana kukunoris (assembly GCA_029574335.1). Taxonomy (NCBI): domain Eukaryota; kingdom Metazoa; phylum Chordata; class Amphibia; order Anura; family Ranidae; genus Rana; species Rana kukunoris. The sequence goes on along the minus strand of CM056049.1, from coordinate 722,473,814 downwards.
GGTCCCCCGGGTGAAGGGGGAGGCACGCTGAAGGAGAGGGGCCCAGGAGTGGTCCTGGACGGTTAATGCGCAGCAGAACTGCGCCGGGATGGTGTGTCCATCCAGAAGGAAAAAAAAAGAAAAGGTTCAAGAAAAAAAAAAAGAGAAAAAAAGTTCAAGAGGATGAGGTGTGTTGTCGGTCGGATCCAGATGCCTTGAATCTTTTAGGAGAGTCCTTGCGTGGGCTTCCGTGTTCTAGGGCCCGGTTGGAAGGTGCCGCTCTGGGAGACTGGTTGTGGTGGGGGCTAGAGCGGTGGGACCTCAGGAAGGCCTCAGCTTCGGATGGGTCATGGAAGGAGAGCTGATCTCCGTTGGGTGCTCTGAGTCGAAGCACGGCCGGGAAAGCCAGAGTAAACTTGACTTGCATTCGGTGGAGCTCCGTGCAGATCTGCTGGAAGGCCTTCCTCCTCTTGGAGACGTCCACGGAGTAGTCCGCAAAGATCAGGATATTCATGCCGTCTATCTGGAGGGTCCTGGACTGCCTGAACTTCTGCAGGATGAGGGATTTTTCTGAGTAGTTGAGATATTTGGCGATCACAGGGCGAGGTGACTTGCGATCAGAGTTGAAAAGGCCCATGCGGTGGGCGCGCTCAACAGTGCAGGGGCCCGGCAGGCCCAGGGTCTCGGGGATGCGTCTGGAGCAGAGATCTGAAAGTGCCTGAGGTTGCAGCGATTCAGGGACGCCAATAAAGCGCAGATTGCTCCTCCTGGATCTGTTCTCAAGGTCGTCCAGTTTGTCTAGTATATACTTGTTCGTCTTGTCTTGCGCATGTTCAAAGGATTGGGCCTGGTAAAGATCCTCTTCTATATGTCCGATGCGATTCTCAGCCTCATTCAGCCTGGATGCATGCTCCCCTAGTTGAGCCTGGATTTTCTGTATCCCTGCATTGATGGCTTTTTCCACCGAGGTCGCTATCATGGGGGATAATAGAGCAGCCACGGCCTGGGCCATCAGCTCTATGTTGTGCATATCCCCCGCCTGTGGGGGAGGTGTGGAGATGTGAACAGTCTGAGGGGTAGTTGGAGGGGCTGGTGTTGCACTCACCTCCATTGCAGGCACCGGATCCACGATCGGATCTACGGTCGAATCCGTGTAGGCCAAAGCCGGGGCCTCGATTAGCGGCTGTCCCGTTCGCGCCGCAGCGGCGGCGTACGACCGCGCGCCGCTTTTTTCTAGAAATTTGTCCATCCTCGGGTGGAGGGGGGGGATGGCGGATGGTTAGCCCAGGGGTCGGTAGCGGGTTTGCTGGCTTTTACAGGCCGATTTAGGAGCCTGTGTGCGGGAGCTGATGGAGTGCACAGCTACTCCATGCGGCGCCGGAACCGGAAGTCCTCTGCAGTAAAGCTTTTGATGCCTTGACACTGACTTGAAGGTCAAATAATGCAGCATCAATATATTATATTATATTGTCCCCATTATCTAATTGTCCATTCACTAGTTTGGTTAATGCCCTAAAAAAAAAAAAACTCTTGCTATTTTATGACTGAAGAATCACAATATAAATAGTATTTATAAAATACATTTTGATTAAAATTATTCCATTACAAATTGCAAGAAATGTTATATTTCAAATCTGTTTAATAAATGTATTGGTTGGAAATGTAAATGAAATATGTTAATTTCATTATAACATTGATTATTAACACATTAAAAATATTGATGATGCATCCGTGCCTTATATGTCTCCATATGAAATTATCGGCTTCACCAAAAAAAAAAAATATATATATTCTTGCCTCAGAATGGTGTTATCCATTTTCATCACAAGACCACTTGTTTGCGGATGGTCGGGCGTGGCAAACCTTCTAATATTGATTTTAAAAAAGGGATCATAGTTCGCTATTTAGCTATATTAAAAATAAATAATGAAATTAGAAGAAAGATATATAAAAAGTTAGAATCCATTTTTTTAATATATTTTTTATTTGTTAAACATAAACATAAAACTTTACATTTTTTTTAAATATAATTCTTTATAGTCGGTTCACACTACAGCGACACGACTTCGGGGGCGGCTCTGCAAGTCTTCCTAAAGACGACTTCAGAGGCGACCTGCAAAACGACTTCTGTATAGAAGTCAATGCAAGTCGCCCCGAGTTGCCCCCGAAGTCGTACAGGAACCCTTTTCTAAGTCGGATCGACTATTAGAACGGTTCCATTGCATTGCATGGGACGCGACTCGTCAGGCGGCTGAGCCCCAGTGTGAACCGAGTTTAAATTCAATCATTTTTATTTATTTTTTCTTAAACATGAATTTTTTTTCTTAACAGAAATAAATTATTTTTCCGCATCCTCATCCTTGTCATCCTCCTCAACCTACTTACAGTGCCTGCCGCCGAGAATGTGTTTTCAGCACGCCAGCATCGCGCTGAATCTCGGCGACAGGCTGCCGACATCTCGCACTCGCTGGAATAGTAAAAGTACATTCCAGCGAGCGCGTCATAGAAGCGACGGGAATCCGACGCGGATTCCCGCCAATTCTACACGTGGGCGGAGTTTATGAATCCTGAAGGAGAAATCCCCGCCGGATTTTTAAAGAAAAATCCGGCATGGGTTCCCCCCTCAGGAGCATAACGGGCCCTTAGGTCGGTTACGGGTTGTAAGGAGACCCCCTACGCCGAAAAAACGGCGTGGGGGTCCCCCCACAATCCATAACAGACCCGTATCCAAAGCACGCCGGCCGGCCGGTCAGGAAGGGAGTGGGGGCGAGCGAGCGCCCCCCCCCCTCCTGAGCCGTACCGGGCAGCATGCCCTCAACATGGGGGGGTCAGGTGCTCTGGGGTAGGGGGCGCACTGCGGCCCCCCACCCCAGAGCACCCTGTCCCCATGGAAGAAGAAGAAGAAGAAGAAGACCCCCGGACAGCGGAGAAGACCCCCGGAGAGCGGAGAAGACCCCCGGAGAGCGGGAGAAGACCCCGGAGAGTGGGAGAAGACCCCCAGCCGCCGAAGACGTCGAAAGAAGCCCGCCGGGTGGTGGGCGCTTTTATCAAAGCGCCCCCCCCGGCGGCGGAAAAGAACCAGACGGCGGCACCCACCCCCCCACAGAAGCCCGCCGGAGGGTGGGGGGCCGGTATCTGGGGGCCCCCTTATTAAAGGGGGCTTCCAGATTCCGATAAGCCTCCCGCCCGCATACCCCGACAACCAACGGCCAGGGTTGTCGGGAAGGGGCCCTGTCCTCATCAACATGGGGACAGGGTGCTCTGGGGTGGGGGGCCGCAGTGCGCCCCCTACCCCAGAGCACCTGACCCCCCCATGTTGAGGGCATGCTGCCCGGTACGGCTCAGGAGGGGGGGGGGGCGCTCGCTCGCCCCCACTCCCTTCCTGACCGGCCGGCCGGCGTGCTTTGGATACGGGTCTGTTATGGATTGTGGGGGGACCCCCACACCGTTTTTTCGGCGTAGGGGGTCTCCTTACAACCCGTAACCGACCTAAGGGCCCGTTATGCTCCTGAGGGGGGAACCCATGCCGTATTTTTCTTTAAAAATCCGGCAGGGATTTCTCCTTCAGGATTCATAAACTCCGCCCACGTGTAGAATTGGCGGGAATCCGCGTCGGATTCCCGTCGCTTCTATGACGCGCTCGCTCTCCATCGCGGCAAGCCAGCTCGGCGCTGGCTCCCGCGATGGGGCTCGTAGGTGGTCAATCTCGCCGAGAAAGGGAGCGAGATTGACACAATATCCCAGTCACCTACTGTAGAAACCCAGCAGGTGGACGCTATAGAAAGTTTGTATTCTACACCACATAGCAAGCATGCAAAAACATTCGAAAAACCACACATAACAATCTGTTCCTGGGTCTGATCCTCTATCAGTGGCTCCCTCATTTGTGGCCCCTCCTCCTTCACCACGAGATCACTTTTTATCGGGGGGCGGGAGATGGCCAGAATGTCAGACATTTATCTTACTTGTCTCCTCAGCCTTCTTCTTCTTCTCTGAGGTAATAAGTAGTTCCGGTACAACTCAGCGGAGGGAGATGAATCACTCCCAGAATCCATTTTTTTTCAATGTGATTATATACAATTGTTAAGTAAAACATAGAAGGAAGGAAAGGTAGAGGAAAAAAGTGGAGGAGACATAGAGAAAACTAAGAATTCTTAAAATAACGCATTAAAAAAATAAATGAATTAAAAAAAAATACTTCAAAGGATTGCTTATATTTAGGGTGCATTGAAAAGCTTTACATTTTATATGTGTTCTAACTGATTTGAATTACAGATGTGTGACTGTGTATCAGTAATAGTATATCATTTGTATATCATTTGTTAACATACCTCTATTACAGATTCCCACCCTTGATCGGTTAGCAAAACTCTTGATATTTTATGACTGAAGCAAAATATATAAACAATATCATTAAATACATTTTGATTACAATTATTCCATTACAAATTGGAGGAAATTTAATTTTTCAAATTTGCTGAATACATGTTTTGGTTGGAAATGTACATTGAATATGCTAATTTCAATATAATATTGATTAACACATTAGAAATATTGATAGGGGGGGGGGCGAAGAGGGAAATGGAGGGAAAATGGGTCTTTATGTGATACACAACACTTGGGTAGAAGTAAATCTAAATCTTGGGTAAAATGAATCAAACTAAAATAATTAATAGAATATTTTATTAATAATACAGCTTGGCGTGGTGCAATAGATAACATTGATAGTAGACCAATTAGAAATATTGATGATGCATCCATGCCCTATCTATGTCACCATAAGAAATAAAATAAAAATATTCTTGTCTCAGAATGGTGTGATCCATTTTCATCACAAGACCATTTATTTGCAGATGGTCGGGCGCTGCAAACCTTCTTTTGATTTTAAAAAAAGGCTCATAGTTCGCTATTTAGCTATATTAAAAATAAATAATGACATTTAAAAGAGAACTAATGAAAAAAATGTAATTACATTTTTTTTAAATGTGATTATATACAATTGTTAAGTAAAAAATAGAAGGGAAAAAGTGAGACATAGAGAAAACAAAGAAGTCTTAAAATAATGCATTAAATATTGTATTTTTTGGCGTCACTCACTTTTTTACCCTGAAAATAGAGGGTAATCTGTGCCTGCGTGTTATATGCCTGTGCATGTTATATGCCGATAAATACAATATATTGGCTTAAACCTGATGACATTTTTTTTAACATTTTGGGATATTTGTTATAGCCAGACATAAAAAATATATTGTTTTTTTTTTTTCTTTCAAAATTGACGGCCTTCTTTTGTTTTATAAAGCAAAAAAAAAAATGCAGAGATAATAAAATACCACCAAAATAAAGCTCTATTTGTGGGGAAAAAAAAAGACGTGCATTTTGTTTGGGTACAGCGTTACACAACCGCGCAATTGATGGCTAAAGCAACGAAAAAAATGACCTGGTCAGGAAAGGTAGGGTAAAACCTTCCGGTGCTGAAGTGGTTAAAAACACACAGATAAAAAAAAAAAGATAATTGATGACAATAACAGAAATCATAAAAAGAGTATAAATAATATAAGCAGTGGGGACAATAAGGAGTCCGCAACATGGAATTGTAGCCGCCACACTTTATAGTTTTGTCTGAAGGTATGTGTAAAAAAATAAAAAATGAGCGGGAATAATGTGAGAGCACCGGTGGCTGGAGGTTATATAAGCCACCTGTGTGACAGAGTTCCTCACAGCAGCCCCTGAGGCAATTAGAATGGGAGCCCCCTCCCTCCCACCCTGGCACCAAGGGGGACTTTGTTTCATCAATTTATGCATTATAGCTTGAGTCCTATGACTGAGCGGGCTTAGAATTTGTTGGTAAAAGTTTATGATATTTATTTATTTATGATTTTGATGATTAATATTTGAATAAAGATATTTATTTATTTAAATACCAATAAAGGTGCCGCTGCCGTTTAAAACACCAAATTGGTTGTCTTGCTTGTTATTTACTAGTTTTATATATAGATAAGTGCGACCTACAATTCCATGAAATATTGATGTATATACACGGTACTCACCCCTCATTATGGGATGTTTCTCTATAATGAGGGGAGAGAAGAAAACATGTCAGTATTATTATTATTATTATTATATTTTTTTGTTTTACATTGTTGCTTAGCAAAGATCGCCACCAAAAAAAATAATATATAAACATATAATAAAAATGCCATAAATCTATCCCCTATTTTGTAGACGCTATAAATTTTGCGCAAACCAATCAATATACGCCTTTTGTGTCTTTTTTTTTTTTTACCAAACATATATAGAAGAATATGCTGTATTTTACCCTGAAAATAGAGGGTAAACTGTGCCTGTGTGTTATACGCAAAGGGCTGTGAAAAGTTTTTTTTACCCCTGAAACCTCCCTCTTTAAGTTAGGGAGCGTGTTATACGTGGTAATTAAATGAATTAAGGTTTCTTAAATGAGATGTGTACTGTTACTGTTTGTGTTTTTTTATTCTAATAAAAAACATATATATATACTTTGCTCATTTACAAATTCCCACCCGTGATCGGTTAGCAACCTTTTCGGTGCTCCAATGGTGCAAAATGATGGATAGCAGCACTTTGCTGATCTTTACTACTGTTTTATTGCTTAGTGGGAATACCTCTACCCATCGAGTGTAATAATTAACTATCACACATATGTAACCGTGCCTTAGTGGGGTCAAGTGGACCTAATAAGTCATCCCAAGCAAGAACTACGGTTTTTGAGATCAAGAGAAAACTATTGTAAAATAATAAAATAAAATAAATTGTATGTGAAAGGCTAATAATGTTTTAACATCAATTAAAACACCAACTTAAAATAGAAATATGGTCACATCTATCTTGCCTATACATCTGTGGGTCACAGGAGTGCACTTGTATTTGTGCCCGCTGTCGGCTGACATCACAGATCCATTTCAAGCTCTGGAAGCATCCTGACAATAATATTGCGATTCACCTAGATTCATGACTGGCAACTCCTGACTGAGCTCAGCCTCAGTGCACTACAGAGAGCCTCCCTCCCCAACCTTGTACATCACTGAGAGCCTGAGCCAGCCGCTCCCTCCCTAGCCTTGTACACCACTGAGAGCCTGAGCCAGCCGCTCCCTCCCCAGCCTTGTACACCACTGAGAGCCTGAGCCAGCCACTCCCTCCCCAGCCTTGTACACCACTGAGAGCCTGAGCCAGCCGCTCCCTCCCCAGCCTTGTACACCACTGAGAGCCTGAGCCAGCCGCTCCTTCCCCAGCCGCTCCTTCCCCAGCCTTGTACACCACTGAGAGCCTGAGCCAGCCGCTCCCTCCCCAGCCTTGTACACCACTGAGAGCCTAAACCAGCCGCTCCCTCCCCAGTCTTGTACACCACTGAGAGCCTGAGCCAGCCGCTCCCTCCCCAGTCTTGTACACCACTGAGAGCCTGAGCCAGCCGCTCCCTCCCCAGCCTTGTACACCACTGAGAGCCTGAGCCAGCCGCTCCCTCCCCAGCCTTGTACACCACTGAGAGCCTGAGCCAGCCGCTCCCTCCGCAGCCTTGTACACCACTGAGAGCCTGAGCCAGCCGCTCCCTCCGCAGCCTTGTACACCACTGAGAGCCTGAGCCAGCCGCTCCCTCCGCAGCCTTGTACACCACTGAGAGCCTGAGCCAGCTGCTCTCTCCCCAGCCTTGTACACCACTGAGAGCCTGAGTCAGCCGCTCTCTCCCCAGCCTTGTACACCACTGAGAGCCTGAGTCAGCCGCTCTCTCCCCAGCCGCTCTCTCCCCAGCCGCTCTCTCCCCAGCCGCTCTCTCCCCAGCCTTGAACACCACTGAGAGCCTGAGCCAGTTGCTCCCTTCCTAGCCCTGTATACCACTGAGAGCCTGAGCCAGCCGCTCCCTCCGCAGCCTTGTACATCACTGAGAGCCTGAGCGAGCCGCTCCCTCCCCAGCCTTGTACACCACTGAGAGCCTGAGCCAGCCGCTCCCTCCCCAGCCTTGTACACCACTGAGAGCCTGAGCCAGCCGCTCCCTCCCCAGCCTTGTACACCACTGAGAGCCTAAACCAGCCGCTCCTTTCCCAGCCTTGTACACCACTGAGAGCCTGAGCCAGCCGCTCCCTCCCCAGCCTTGTACACCACTGAGAGCCTGAGCCAGCCGCTCCCTCCGCAGCCTTGTACATCACTGAGAGCCTGAGCTAGCCGCTCCTTCCCTAGCCTTGTACACCACTGAGAGCATGAGCAAGCCGCTCCCTCAGCAGCCTTGTACACCACAGAGAGCCTGAGCCAGCCGCTCCCTCCCCAGCCTTGTTCACCACTGAGAGCCTGAGCCAGCCACTCCCTGCACAGCCTTGTACACCACTGAGAGCCTGAGCCAGCCGCTCCATCCCCAGTCTTGTACACCACTGAGAGCCTGAGCCAGCCGCTCCCTCCCCAGCCTTGTACACCACTGAGAGCCTGAGCCAGCCGCTCCTTCCCCAGCCTTGTACACCACTGAGAGCCTGAGCCAGCCGCTCCCTCCCCAGCCTTGTACACCACTGAGAGCCTGAGCCAGCCGCTCCCTCCGCAGCCTTGTACATCACTGAGAGCCTGAGCCAGCCGCTCCCTCCCTAGCCTTGTACACCACTGAGAGCATGAGCCAGCCGCTCCCTCAGCAGCCTTGTACACCACTGAGAGCCTGAGCCAGCCGCTCCCTCCCCAGCCTTGTACACCACTGAGAGCCTGAGCCAGCCGCTCCCTGCGCAGCCTTGTACACCACTGAGAGCCTGAGCCAGCCGCTCCCTACGCAGCCTTGTACACCACTGAGAGCTTGAGCCAGCCGCTCCCTCCACAGCCTTGTACATCACTGAGAGCCTGAGCCAGCCGCTCCCTCCACAGCCTTGTACATCACTGAGAGCCTGAGCCAGCCGCTCCATCCCCAGCCTTGTACACCACTGAGAGCCTGAGCCAGCTGCTCCCTCCCCAGCCTTGTACACCACTGAGAGCCTGAGCCAGCCGCTCCCTCCCCAGCCTTGTACACCACTGAGAGCCTGAGCCAGCCGCTCCCTCCCCAGCCTTGTACACCACTGAGAGCCTGAGCCAGCCGCTCCTTCCCCAGCCTTGTACACCACTGAGAGCCTGAGCCAGCCGCTCCCTCCCCAGCCGCTCCCTCCCCAGCCTTGTACACCACTGAGAGCCTAAACCAGCCGCTCCTTCACCAGCCTTGTACACCACTGAGAGCCTGAGCCAGCCGCTCCCTCCCCAGCCTTGTACACCACTGAGAGGCTGAGCCAGCCGCTCCCTCCCCAGCCTTGTACACCACTGAGAGCCTGAGCCATCCGCTCCCTCCCCAGGCTTGTACACCACTGAGAGCCTGAGCCAGCCGCTCCCTCCCCAGTCTTCTACACCACTGAGAGCCTGAGCCAGCCGCTCCCTCCCCAGCCTTGTACACCACTGAGAGCCTGAGCCAGCCGCTCCCTCCCCAGCCTTGTACACCACTGAGAGCCTGAGTCAGCCGCTCTCTCCCCAGCCGCTCTCTCCCCAGCCTTGAACACCACTGAGAGCCTGAGCCAGTTTCTCCCTTCCTAGCCCTGTATACCACTGAGAGCCTGAGCCAGCCGCTCCCTCCGCAGCCTTGTACATCACTGAGAGCCTGAGCGAGCCGCTCCCTCCCCAGCCTTGTACACCACTGAGAGCCTGAGCCAGCCGCTCCCTCCCCAGCCTTGTACACCACTGAGAGCCTGAGCCAGCCGCTCCCTCCCCAGCTTTGTACACCACTGAGAGCCTAAACCAGCCGCTCCTTCCCCAGCCTTGTACACCACTGAGAGCCTGAGCCAGCCGCTCCCTCCCCAGCCTTGTACACCACTGAGAGCCTGAGCCAGCCGCTCCCTGCGCAGCCTTGTACACCACTGAGAGCCTGAGCCAGCCGCTCCCTACGCAGCCTTGTACACCACTGAGAGCTTGAGCCAGCCGCTCCCTCCACAGCCTTGTACATCACTGAGAGCCTGAGCCAGCCGCTCCCTCCACAGCCTTGTACATCACTGAGAGCCTGAGTCAGCCGCTCTCTCCCCAGCCGCTCTCTCCCCAGCCTTGAACACCACTGAGAGCCTGAGCCAGTTGCTCCCTTCCTAGCCCTGTATACCACTGAGAGCCTGAGCCAGCCGCTCCCTCCGCAGCCTTGTACATCACTGAGAGCCTGAGCGAGCCGCTCCCTCCCCAGCCTTGTACACCACTGAGAGCCTAAACCAGCCGCTCCTTCCCCAGCCTTGTACACCACTGAGAGCCTGAGCCAGCCGCTCCCTCCCCAGCCTTGTACACCACTGAGAGCCTGAGCCAGCCGCTCCCTCCGCAGCCTTGTACATCACTGAGAGCCTGAGCCAGCCGCTCCCTCCCTAGCCTTGTACACCACTGAGAGCATGAGCAAGCCGCTCCCTCAGCAGCCTTGTACACCACAGAGAGCCTGAGCCAGCCGCTCCCTCCCCAGCCTTGTACACCACTGAGAGCCTGAGCCAGCCGCTCCCTGCACAGCCTTGTACACCACTGAGAGCCTGAACCAGCCGCTCCATCCCCAGCCTTGTACACCACTGAGAGCCTGAGCCAGCCGCTCCCTCCCCAGCCTTGTACACCACTGAGAGCCTGAGCCAGCCGCTCCTTCCCCAGCCTTGTACACCACTGAGAGCATGAGCCAGCCGCTCCCTCAGCAGCCTTGTACACCACTGAGAGCCTGAGCCAGCCGCTCCCTCCCCAGCCTTGTACACCACTGAGAGCCTGAGCCAGCCGCTCCCTCCCCAGCCTTGTACACCACTGAGAGCCTGAGCCAGCCGCTCCCTCCCCAGCCTTGTACACCACTGAGAGCCTAAACCAGCCGCTCCTTCCCCAGCCTTGTACACCACTGAGAGCCTGAGCCAGCCGCTCCCTCCCCAGCCTTGTACACCACTGAGAGCCTAAACCAGCCGCTCCTTCCCCAGCCTTGTACACCACTGAGAGCCTGAGCCAGCCGCTCCCTCCCCAGCCTTGTACACCACTGAGAGCCTAAACCAGCCGCTCCTTCCCCAGCCTTGTACACCACTGAGAGCCTGAGCCAGCCGCTCCCTCCCCAGCCTTGTACACCACTGAGAGCCTAAACCAGCCGCTCCATCCCCAGCCTTGTACACCACTGAGAGCCTGAGCCAGCCGCTCCCTCCCCAGCCTTGTACACCACTGAGAGCCTGAGCCAGCCGCTCCTTCCCCAGCCTTGTACACCACTGAGAGCATGAGCCAGCCGCTCCCTCAGCAGCCTTGTACACCACTGAGAGCCTGAGCCAGCCGCTCCCTCCCCAGCCTTGTACACCACTGAGAGCCTGAGGCAGCCGCTCCCTCCCCAGCCTTGTACACCACTGAGAGCCTGAGCCAGCCGCTCCCTCCCCAGCCTTGTACACCACTGAGAGCCTAAACCAGCCGCTCCTTCCCCAGCCTTGTACACCACTGAGAGCCTGAGCCAGCCGCTCCCTCCCCAGCCTTGTACACCACTGAGAGCCTAAACCAGCCGCTCCTTCCCCAGCCTTGTACACCACTGAGAGCCTGAGCCAGCCGCTCTCTCCCCAGCCTTGAACAACACTGAGAGCCTGAGCCAGTTGCTCCCTTCCTAGCCCTGTATACCACTGAGAGCCTTAGCCAGCTGCTCCCTCCCCAGCCTTGTACACCACTGAGGGCCTGAGCCAGCCGGTCCCTCCCATTCATGCAAATGGATTACTGCATTTGAGTTGGGCTGGTGAGGTGAAGCACTGTCTGGATAAAAAAGGGCTCTGATGATCTCTTCCTGGAATTTAAGTAAGGTTCCAGTCCATCATGAAGCTCTGTATAGGACATGAGCATTCATAAAAGCCAATTGAAATAAGTACAGAGACACTTTTTAGGACTAGTGTCTGGCCTTGCGGGCAACTAGGTACGACGCCAACAACTGGTCGTTGAGGTCCACCCCTCCCATATTTTGGTTATATTCATGGACACCGAGGGGTTTCTCCACACCAGTCGCCGTAGGAATTTGGACCGTCTTGTCTGCGTGAAGGGAGGAAAGAACGAAAACATTCTTATTGTCCCTCCACTTGACAGCAAGAAAATTATTACACTTAAAGAAGGCTCTCTCCCCCAGCCTAAGACGGGAATCTACAAGATCTGGGGAAAGCCCCGGCGGTTGTGTCGTACAGTGCCACATGCGCCAATCTGATGATCAAACAAGTGACTAAAAAGTGGCACGATCGTGTAATAATAACATACAAGTGGTACCCCTTTGTGAATAACCAAGTCCCACACTATCTTGTAAGAACCAGCGCTCCCTTTGTAATCTGAGCAGTCCTCCGGCTCTACCTGACCATCTCTTCCCTCATAAACCATAAAGCTCCATGTATAGCCTGTTGCCCAGTCACAGAGCTTAAAGAGCTTGGACCCCGTATGTGGCACGCTTGCTGGGGAGATACTGTTTGAAAGACAAGCGGCCAGAAAATGTAATCAGGGACTCATCAACGCAGACAACTTGAAAGGCTGCTAAACGTTCATTGAAATGGTTTACGAGGGGCCGAATTTTGTAGAGCCGATCGTATCCAGGGTCTCTACGAGAACGACAGAGTTCATTGTTGTTGAAATCCATGAACCACAAGATCGCCTCGTATCGTGCCCTTTGCAAAACTATTATGCACATCAGATGGGTAAGACTTTTTTATTAAAAGAGATGGAGCGATTTGGAAATAGTTCCAAGGTCCCAGTGTTGCTAATAGGCAAAGTTCATTCACTGCTGAGACCAGACCAGAGTTTCGGCTTTCTGGTCTGTATCGGTGTGGACAGCCAGTTGTTGGGAGCAGAAGGGACTCTGTGGATATGGGAGTGAGAGAGAGAAGAGCGGTGCCACTCTGAGTGCAGTATGTCCGTTACAATTCAATGTTTAATAAAAAGTAAGATCAATTCACATTTTGGTGAGATATGTGCCTGGCATAAGTAGCTTGGGCTTCTGTAGTCCAGCTGGGCAGCGGTGGTGGTCAGAGGTCCCCGATGCTGAAGACGGTCACACAAAAAGCACGGTCAGCGGTGATGGATGGGGGAGGCGTGGTCGAGCTCACATTTCGGAGCATGTGTGTTCCTTCATCAGGCATATCAAGAGTTTTTTTTTTTTTTTTTTTAAATGTAATTCTATACATTTTGCATTAACGTTCATGTAAAATACACACCACTATCTGTTCCTCTTCCTCTCATCACTGAACAATTTAATGATCCCTTTCACTGATCCAGCATTCTCTGCTGCAAAACATCTCGCTCTCTGGCTCTCTCTCTTTCAGAATAAAAAATGTCTGCTGTCTTGGTAAACCACCATGTGTGTGTCTATGGATGCACACAGGTCAGATCAGAAGCATGGGCACCAAATTGGCTTGGTGAGGGGGAAGAGGGAACAGACAGGTCCAGCGGGGGATTGCCAAAGATTAGTGATGATATGTGCAAAATTATTGCACAGAACCGGTTAGTATGACATTTTTTATTACGAAAAAAAAAATGTCTTTAATGTCTTTTTAACCACTTGCTTACTGGGCACATATACCCCCTTCCTGCCCAGGCGAAATTTCAGCTTTGGGCACTGTCACATTTTTTTAATTAAAGTTGCACGGTCGTGTGACGAGGTTCGCAATTAAAATGTGTGTCCTTTTTTTTCCCCCACAAATAGTTTTTTTTGGTGGTATTTGATCACCTGCGTTTTTTTATTTTTTGCACTATAAACAAAAAAAATTGCCAATTTTGAAAAAAAAACTATATTTTTTTACTTTTTGCTATAATAAATATCCCAATTAAAAAAAAATTCTCAGTTTAGGCCGATACATATTCTACATTTAAAAAAATAAAAATAAAGCAAGAAGTGTTTGATTGGTTTGTGCAAAAGTTTTAGCGCCTACAACATGGGGGATAGATTTATGACATTATTTTTATTATTGTTTTTTAATAGTAATGGTTATCTGCAATTTTTGCCAGGACTGCGACATTATGGCGGACACTTTTGACACATTTTTGGGACCATTCACATTTATACAGCGAACAGTGCTATAAATATGCACTGATTACTGTATAAATGTGACTGGCAGGGAAGGGGTTAACACTAGGAGGCGAGGAAAGGGTTAAATGTGTTACCTAGGAGTGATTCTTACTGTGGGGGGAGGGGACTGACTGGGGAGGTGACCGATCTGTGTCCCTATGTACAAGGGACACAGCATTGGTCTCCTCTCCCTGATAGGACGTGGAGCTCTGTGTTTACACACACAGATCCATGTCCTTGGCTGTGTAACGGGCGATCGTGGGTAATTGGAAGACACTGCGGCTGCCAGGCATGCGCATCGGCACCTAAGTGATTGCGGCGGTCATGGAGCCCCCCAGTGGCCCTAGAAGCCAAGGACATCAATAGATGTCCTCCCGGACCTGAAGAGCCAGAGCTTGTGTCGGTCAATTGACAATGGCCCGGGTCTCAATCAGTTAAAGTCCTCAGTATTATTACAGTAATGCACTGTATTAAAATATACATTCTATATAAATCTCACCATTGTAATTTTGAACTCCCCAAAAATATATAGCTTAGAGAATTTTTTTTTCCTTTTCCAATATGTTTATTAAAAGGTGTTTCCAATTACCATATAATAAAAAGTACAGATAAAAGAGTACAAACAATTCACATGGACAGAAGCAGCAGAAATACACAATATTAGGATCTAGAATCTGATAGCAGACAGGCAAGGTGTTACATAAACAATATTCTAAATCAGTGGTTCTCAACCTGGGGGTCGGGAGTGAGAGGAGGATATCCAGGAGAGTATTGAACTTGTAGAATGGCATAAAATAGCATAAGGTACATCGCGTTCACTTATGAACACTTCTATGATCGAGGCTAACTACAAAATACTTTTGAGATGGTACATGGTTCCCTGTAGACGTGCATCTTTTGTTCCTGACGCATCTCCTCATTGCTTCCGCGAATGTGGAAAAGAAGGAACAATGTATCACATATGGTGGGATTACCCCAAAGTGAAGCGCTATTGGATTAACGTTTATAATTTTATATATACTCTTACTCAAATAAATATAGTCAAATCACCGAAACAGGTGCTGCTAGGAAGCGACTTAAAAACTGCTTCTAGACCTCAAAAATGCCTCATAAAATGTATTTTTGTCTCAGCGAGAATTATAGCTAAATCTTGGAAATCAGCCATATTGCCATTCGAACAACTTAAAAATAAACTCTCCTGGATCATGCTCAACGAATATATGACTGCTATTTTACATGATAAACTGGATTTGTTCAAGATGATCTGGGATCCATGGGTCAGATATCTATCTGAGGATTCTAGATCTCGTCCAGACTAAGATGGTTTTCTTTTAGATGTTGTGTTATATAACGCAGAGATATTCCACACCCCCCCCCCCTTTTCTCTCTTTTCTCTCTATTTTTATTTATTTTCTTCTGTAATCTTTTTGCTTTTTTTTTTTTTTTTGTTATTTTCTTTTTATTATTATTTATTTCATATGTATTTTGTTTTAGTTGATTTGCTGTAGTATGAGTGGGATATCTAGGTTCTAATCCTACTGGACCAGATGTCATCCCTAATTTGGATAGAATCTAATATAATAAGGATAAATGAGTGTCCCTGTAAATATATTCTTCTTTGTTCAAATTTACACTGGATATCCCGAATATGTTTTTTTTTTGCCACACTTACAACATACTAGATATTATTTAATGTATCTTGATTTGTAATGAAACTTACAAAGATTGAGTTTAAAAACACTTAGATAACCATCTATTAAATGGTTCTGTAGATGAGGCTCCTTAACACGTTTGATAACCACGTTTGATAGGATTTCTATTGTAAACGGAAAACTTTATCTAGAACAGTGGTTCTCCACCTTTCTAGTGCCGTGACCCCTTGATAACATTTCACAAATTGTGGGGACCCCTAACAGTAAAATTATTTTCGTAGCGTGGAACCCATACTACAGTGGTGTCTTGGAGCAGTGACACCTATGCAGAAATCGGGAGATACGTTCTCCTTCAGCCTCTCCCACTTCACTTTTCTCACCAGTCAACTGACTTCTAGTCTCTGCCCCCCAGCCATGCCGTGAACTGAATGAGCTGAGTGGGCGGCTGCGGGATGTAGGAAAAGCCCAGCTGAGCGGCCGAGAAAAGGCAGGATTTGGTGACCCCTGGCAAATTATCATTCATGAGCGAATTAACGTTATCGGTAGTGTGCGGAAATAGTATAAGATTAGGTCTGAGCGAACTAACGTTATCGGTAGTGTGCGGAAATAGTAAAAGATTTTTGGAAGAATATTAATTTTTACAGAATGTAGTCTGCCAAACCAAGATGGTGGGTGGATTCACCATTTGTCCAGGTCAGCTGTCAATTCTTAAAAAAGAGCAGGGTAGTTCTGGGAGTATAGAGTACGCAAAGACGGTGTGATGTTGACCCCCAAATATGGGAGGGACTCTAGAGTTCCAAAAAAAAGAGTATGATTGCTTTAGAGAGGAGATTGTGGTATCAACGAATGAAATGCTCAAGGCCTGCGATTTTTCCTGATTAACGTTAAGACCCGATACAGTGGAAAATAACTTAAGAATAATATTCAAATTGGGGAGAGTAGTGATTGGGGAAGAGATCAGCATTAGGATGTCATCTGCAAAAATGTATGCTCGCTGGTACCACATTTTATACCCAGGATGTCTAAAGAAGAACAAATTTTGATTGCTAAAGGTTTAAGGGCTAAAACAAAAATAAGTGGTGACAATGGACAACCTTGTTGTGTACCTCTATGGATGAAAATGGGGCTGGAAGAGTAACTTTTATCATCAAGGATGCTGAAGGGGAATCATATTGTACTCGACGTATAGTCAAAAATTTAGATTCAAAACCTAGTTTATGTAAAATATAGAGGAGATAATTGCAAGATAGGGAATCAAATGCCTTGTGCATATCTAAGGACAAAAGAATAATCTTCCGTTTTCCTCCCTCATCCTAATTAGAATATATTGCCGATATAACATTAATCACTCTTCTAATTTGATCGGCCGTCTGACGTCCCGGAACAAACCCCGCCTGGTCTGGGTGTATATATTAAGCCAGAAAAGAGTTAAGTCGAGATGACAAGATTTTAGTCATAATTTTTAAGTCTGTGTTAATTAAAGAGATAGGACGGTAGTTAGCACAAAGCCTTTGGTCTTTTCCCGCCTTAGGGATGACATGTATATAAGCTTTGTTTTCTTGAGTCGGGAGAAATGAACCTTGTCTAATAGCATTAAATAATTTACAGAGCTGGGGGGTCAGGACGTCTTTGAATTTACGATAATAGTGCCCAGAGAACTCGTCGGGGCCTGGTGCTTTAGAGGGATTTAAATATTTAATTGCTAGTCCTATTTCTTCTTCAGAAAATTCCATATCCATGAGTTCTGAGTGTTCTCGCGTCAATTTGGGTAAAACAACTTTTTAATTTTCTTCGGATTTTGGGTCGGATATCCATTATTTATTCTAAGTTTTGGTAAAGCAGGAGTGTAAGAGCGTGGGACTAGTTTTCTCGCCAATAATGTAGAAGGTTTATCTCCCATTGTATAGTATTTATGTCGAGTCCATCGTAAGTTTTTTTCCGCCTGTGTGGTTAGGCCCAAGTTCAGTAACAGTCTAGCCTAATCGATTTTAAGCCTAATATCAATAAGGGGAGTTTTTTTTTGTTCATATAGTAGGTTTTTTAATACCTCCTCCTGATCTGAAATTATAATGTTTTATTTTTTTTTAAATTATGTCTGCTATCTGTATTAATTTACCTCGAATGGTAGATTTATGGGCTGCCCAATTAATAAATCGGTGAAGTGTCGAAAGGCAAGTTTTCTTTGAAAAATTTGCGATTTTTTTTTTCTATTTTCACTAAAACGATAGGATCATTTAGTAAAGACGCATTGAGGCACCAGGGGGAGGGGCAGGGTTTTTTCCATAAATTTGAGAGGGACAATAGTACTGGGCTATGATCCGACAATGGGGTCGTAAGGATCTTGGTCAAATTCATGTATGGGATCAATGTAGAATTTATAAATATATGATCAATATGAGAACACGTGCCATGGACGTGTGAGTAGTGGGTATAATCTCTTGCAGAGGGGTTATTCTCCCGCCAGGCATCAATCAAACTATTATGAAACAATTGTGCCAATTTAATGCTGTTTTTGGGAATATGTTTTAAGTGAGGTGGAGATGGAGATGATTTGTCTAGCATTTGGTCTAATGGTAAATTGCTGTCCCCACCTAATACTAGTTGACCCTGCACTAGTGGAAGTAACCTTGAAAGCATATCATGAAAAATTCGAATTGATTAGAATTGGGAGCATAGTACGATGCGAACAAAACCAGCTGGTCATTGATATGACACACCGCCATTGCATATCTTCCTATGTCATCCCTAGTTATAGAAGTAGGAGTAAAGGGTATATTACGCAAGAAACCTATGGCCACACCTCCTCTCTTCTCTGTGCCCGACGATAAATAACATTGCGGATAATAAGCACTAAGGTATTTAGGAGTAGAATAACAACGCGTTTCTTATAGCATCACACTCAAAAAAATGATGTGTTGGATGTCATTTACTTTTTAATGTCAACAGGTTCCACATAACTGGGTTACGTTGAATTTAAATAACATGGTCTATTTCAGAAAACTTAAGTTATTTACATTAAGCTAATGCAATCTTGTTAAGTTGAATCAGGTTAACAATCTATTTTTTTTAAGCTATTAAATTAATGAAATTCAATTATCCTAAAAATAATTTTTTTACATTCAACCAAAATAACAACTACGTTTTTTGTGGATTACTTTATTCAATGAAGTTTAAACACCAGGATTCAAAACCAAACTCTGATTTATTGCTTCATATTAAAATCGTAATTTGTTTCTGAGCCCCGCATTACCCCTTTATCAGACACAAGGCCATGTTTCACTTGATGAAGGGGTCCTGCATGGCTCCAACATTTTATGATTTTGATATGAAGCAATAAATCTGAGTTTGGTTTTGAAATATCCATGGTATGCTGGGGTTTCAACTTCACTGAATTGTTTGGTTGTTTGTGGTCTCCATTCCCTTTTACGCTACAGCACCTAATATACTTGTCTGACTACAGGAACAAAGAGTGTGCATGGATTATCGTATACATACTTTATTCATTGAACACATTCAAGATTATTTTTTCAGTAAATTCTTTATTTTTAAATAACAAACAGTATAAAAACAAGAGAAAGAATAAAAACTGACAAAGAAAACCAACTTGAGTATTGTATCCCAGGTACCAATAACGAGACATTAAAGCAATAGTCCAAGGCCTAGACTTCTGTGTTCTACTTATTAGCGGACATAGGTGTGCGCAGCCTATTACATTAGGGTGTGCACCTTAAAGCTCAAACACACATGTATATATATATATATATATATATATATGGCAATGGACAGAGTCAGTAGAACAGTTGATGGATTTTTATTTTATTATTACTTTTATAATTTTTTTACAATATATTTTTTCAATAATTTTTTATTATTTTCTTTTACAATTTTTTAGGAACACCATTGGGGGGCTTTGGTGAGATATCAGGGGCCTAAACCAACCCCTGATATCTCACTTTTGAGACAAAGAAAGGGACTGAGGACAGAGATTCCTGAGTCCCTTTCTCTGCAGCCAAGTAGCAGGGGCAATCTGTGCAGCACAGGGTGATTAGGGTGTGCCTGGGCACACCTGGCACACCCTGTGCGCACGCCTATGTTAGCGGAGGTATATAATTTTTTTTAATTTGAAACATTTTCAACAAAAATAGGTTTTGTTTCTCTTAATAGTCTGATCAATATTCCTATCACACACGTTCCAAGTAGATATAGCTCATAAAATTGTAGATCTATGGTGTGCTGGCAAATATGTACGCTTGTTTCTCCTAATGTCCCCTTTGAATGCCTCCTTTAAAGTAATAGTCTCACTGGAGACTTCTCCTTTCCCCATAGGACAAAGTGGAAATTGCACTTTGTTCCATCTCTGTAGCTTTTTGAGATTCAGCAGCTACAGAGCAAAGAATGCATATATGAAGCCCTGCCCCCTCACTCAGAGTCTTCTCAGCTCTCCTATCTCTCCAATATGGAGAGACGAGGCTTTAAGGGGTGTGTTAACATACACAGAGCTGTAGATCTTCATGACTTCACTAGTATAGCAGAGGTCCATCTCTCATGAAGATTTACAGCTCTGTGAATATTTGCACAGACCTGTAAGCTTTCACAATCCAGTTAGACTTCTTCATAAAATTAGAAATCAAATAACCATGCATTTATTTAAAACACGATGAATACTGAAATGCTAGTAACATGGTCAGTACTAGAACTGTACTGTAACCATTAGGGATGTACCAATACCGTTTTTTGATATGTGATAGGAGTAACAATTTTTTTTATCGGTACTCACCAATACTGAGTACCAATACCGGCATCCAGTCTTGTGAGACAGTGTGTGACAGGTTTCAGGCTCCATCCTAACACTGAATTATCAGGAAGGTGACGGCGGGACATGACTTGCCACCCAACTTCCTGTCCAGGAAGCCACGCTGCCCTGCAGTGTCATGAGGAAGCATGTGGTCAGCTTCCCCTGGCCAATAAGTAAGCCAGGGTGTGGCATATCACCAGCTTCCCAATTGTATGTCTGGCAAACAGACCAATGTTCCTTTGCAGCAATGCCGAGCAGTGTGTGGCTTCCTAACTTTCTCTGATATGACTGATATCTGTATCAGTGCCGATACTATGCATTAGGGCGAGTACTTGTACTGACCCTAATGCACCAATACTTGCTCAGATCTGCAGTCACAGCTCTGGTATCGGAGCAAGTATCAGTGAGTACAAGTATCGACACTGATGCCACGTACACACACGATCGGGTTTCTCGGCAGTGAAAACACAGTCGAGAAACACGACAGCTAAACCTAGAATCAGCTTGGTCCCTTTTCCCTGTGTACACACGGCCGGTTTTCCCGACAGGTTTTTTCTTGGTCGAGAGAACCGGCTGTGTGTATGCTCCACCACAGTGTTTCTTATGGGAAACCTGCCGAGCAAAAAAACTCTGCGTTTCGCGTTCAGAAAATTTAGAACATGTTCTAAATTTTCACATTGTGATTCTCGGCAGTTTTCTCATTGGGAAAACTGCCGGAGAACCTACACATGGCCAGTTTTCTTGTCCAAGAGAAAACATGACAATTTTCCCGACGAGAAAACTGATCGTGTGTACATGACATGCCCCCGATATTGGTGCATCCCTAGTAACAAGCTAACAGTGCAACATTATTAAGGAAACATAAATACACCACCTCTTAATCCTGACCTAAGTGAGTACTTAGAAAATAAGTTATTTTTCAGGACCTGGACCTGGCATCTAGCTCCATTAAAATCTTTTGAAATGTTTCAAAATCTCAGGTCTTGTGGGTAGGCTAAGTTTAATGCATAAATTAGACCAAGCTTTATAGAAAAGCATGGGTTCATTGTTTAAGTTTTCAAGTATTGTGATGCCTTTAATGATGATGCCAACATCTTGGTAAGGGTCTGTAGCATCTGCCCCTTCAGCTATGATGACATAGGGTGGTGTTGTGCATCGAGTTTAGGGCTTCATCATGTTTAGCATCCTAAAATATTCACATATAAAAAGAAACAATTCGATCCGATTGAGGTAAAAAGGGGAAAAATGTTTTAGAGTAACTTTTAACAGGTTGAAAAAATTACCATGTACTCCTTCACAAGGTTAGAGGGTTCTTCATTCACGTAAACAATTAGGGCTTTTAAGATGCATTCACGTCTTTTGTCGATGGTGACATTCTGAAACATGTAACAAAGAAGCCACTATTAGGAGTTTGTTTCTTCACCCACAAAATTATTTCTAAAAGGGTCAAGTCTGTCATTCCTGGAAACCAGAACAAGAAAATGGTCCTAAACCAAATGTTGCTATAGGAAAGCTACTATGGCTGGAATAACTAATAAATATTTTCAATAATAATTGTTTTCAGCGATGTGATGTGCGCCCCAATGTGCTGTGCTCCCCGATGTGCTGTGCACCCTGCTGTGTGCCCCATGCCCTGATGTGCTATGTGCCCTGATGTGCTGTTTGCCCCATGCCCTGATGTGCTATGTGCCCTGATGCGCTGTGTGCCCCATGTCCTGATGCTTTATGTGCCCTGATGTACTGTGTGTCCCTTGCCTTGATGTGCTATGTTCCCTGTGCCCTCATGTGCTATGTCCCCTGTGCCCTGATGTTCTATGTGCCTCATGCCCTGATGTGCTGTGCCCTAATGTGCTATGTGCCCTGATGTGCTATGTGCTCTGTGTACTGAGTACTGAGTGCCCCCTGTCCTGATGTGCTATGTGCCCTGATGTGATCTGATGTGCCCCATGCCCTGACGTCTCCGATGTGCTGTGCCTCAATGTGGTGTGCTGTGATGGGCCCTGATGTGATGTGCCTGTACCCTGATTTGCTGTGCCCTGTATGTGTTGTGCTCTGATGTGCTGGGCCCTGTACACTGATGTGCATTGTACCCTGATGTGCTGAGCTCTGTACCGTACCCTGATGTGCACTATATCCTGATGTGTTGTGCCCTGGACCGGTCTGGATGAAGTCCAGGGCCACATTTTTGTCCCAGTCCAGCCCTGCCCCTTACACCAAGTGTGCCGATTGTTCCCCTAAAACCAGGTGTCCCTTTTAGAGTGCCCCTTACCCTCAGATGTTACACCACAACAGTACTCCCCATGGCATTTTTAAAGCACCCCTTTCCCCCAACACTTCAGCATAACCCCCCCTGACATTTCCCAATACCCACCCCTTCATTTTTTTTTGGTGTATTTTGTGCATGAACTCGAGAGGAGCAGGACTGCAGGAGTTGGGAGTAGGCAGACCCTCCCCCCAGAGGCAATCAGCCATCCTTCTCCATGGTGGCAATTGCGGGTGTGAGGGAGGACCCCCGGGTGGCAATGGCGGGTGTGAGGGAGGACCTCTCACTTACCCCGCCCTACCTGCTCCGCTTGGGAGCACGACGGGGGCCCAACGGGACCCCAATGGGGCAGAGGGACTCTGCCCTATGAGGAAGTGAGGGGGTCTAGCCCGCTCAGCCAGCCCCGTAGGTCCTTCGCCTCTCTTTTTGAAGAGACCGCATGGCCAAAGTGCGTGCGTGTTTAACCAATTTCACATGTAGCCAAGACCGGGAACCGAACCCTTGGCTGCAGAGGTAAACGGCTTATCAGCGCAGTGCCAATCACGTTAAGCCACCACAGCTCCCCCCAATACCCACCCCTAACCATCTCACAGCACCCCCTGACACATCCCCCAAAAAAACTCCCAATACATACATTTCACAGAAACCCCTCTCTCCCATACAAAAATGTCCAAGGACCCCCTCTCCCATCACACACAGTCCCCCACCCATCAGAATGTTTACATACCTGAGGGCTGAAGTCCTGTTCTGTTTCTGTCTGTAGCACGTGCTCACCACTTGCAGAAAATAAAACAGAAAGTTAGTTAGCTGAGTGTATATGTCCATTACTCAAAACAATTATTGTAAATAGATACCATAGGACTAGATGGCTTATTTGCACACTACAACCTATTTGCACATAAATGGGAAACCTTTACTAACTAGAAACTGAATAAAAGTAATTTGTCTTTTTATGGGGGAATTTGAATGATATCAAAGTAAAAAAAGTATAAAATATTACATAGGAACAAAAAAAGGAGTGTGTAGTGACTATAATAATATAAAAACGGCACATGGGTACAGCTTGAAATTATGTGGTCTGTAATCTATAATTAACCACTCTAATCTTCTGACAAACTCAATAAAAATGCAGTAAATAAGTAAGCAATCAGTAAAATAACTCACCTGTGTCTCTGTTTGCACGTGCAGGAGCTGTAGGACTTGTCTGCACAAAATGGTGTCATCAAAAGTGTGCTGAGCATATGCAGAAATAGCTCCACCTACTGATCATTGTTGTATTTCAGAATCAACACAACTTAATTTAATTCATTTAACTTAAGTGACTTGTGTAAATCTGAAAAATAACTTTTTTTAATTTTTTCAAAATTACTGTTTTAATTTTAATGTACAAACATAAGTGAATTATTTAATTCAAATGTATTTACATACTATGAACTAACAACGGCAAGGTTTCATTTTTTTTTGAGTGCAGGACTTCTGCTTTCTGTTTATAATAATAAAGGAAAGCTTTAGTTCTTTTTGGGGGAGAGTTAAATCCTTGCACATTATGCGTCAATATAGAGCATTTAGACTGAGAGATCTTAGACATCACGCTTTGGCATAACGCAACTATCAAAATATCGGAGCAGAGGTTCCAGATTTTGATTTATAAGTACATTTTTCAAAATAGAACAGGAGCATGGAGATAGGGTCCAAAAAATCAAATAAATAGAAAAACAGCAGAAGAAATCAAAAAATAAAAGAAAAAGAGGATTGTAGAATTTACAACTTTGCACAATGTGCAAATTTATAAATAATTAGTCAAACTGGTGGGACGAAGCCCTTCCCAGGTAATAGTCCCGGGAAAAGAAGTGTGAGGTTGTCTCCATTCAAAGATAGGGGCAAGGTCACAGAAGTGGCTTACGAGTCCACCCCAACTCGAATGTCAAACATCAACAAAATAACAGAAGGTCAGGTACAGAACTGCTTTTTCATCAAAGCTGCTATGTACATTACCTGAAATGCACAATAGCATTGTGGTAACTGGCGGAGGATCAAGGCTTGTAACTCCCTACAATATAAAACAGCTTTAGGAGTACTATATTTTGTAACATTTCGACTGTATAATCAAAAATAAAAACAAAAATTACAAACGAGAGAGGAGATAAATATAAATAAAAAAAAAAATAAGAATTTTGAAACAGAACAATGGAACTATAAAGTATGCTAACCCTCATCAGGGTGCGATTCTGAAATCCATGAAGATGGGGGTGCGATGACACAAAACGCCCCATTTTCATTCAAGAAGTAGTCCTATGAAGATTTTTTTTCCGTCTCAGGTGGTCGACAAGGTTCTCCTATCTTGAGTTTTGCGATGAGAAGTCCAGATGGAGGACAGAGGTTGATTAGGATGGGTGGGCTGTGTAGACGTCGACCAGTCTTTTGATAAAATGCCCAACTTCCGCAAAAGATTTTCGCCGTCATGGTAATTTGTAAAGGAGTGTGACTTGCCTTAGTACGTAAATGAAAGCCGGAAAGGGAAAGACCAACGATATTTTATTTGACGATTTAGTAGGTGTTGTAGCAATGAAATAGAGAGGAAAAACGATTTATAAGTCTTAAGTCTCCAGCACATCGGTCAGATTGAGGAGAAGAGGGGTTGTATGTGGCAGTGTATGTCTGGCTTAATACTGCGTCAGTCAGTTCAGCCATATTAGGCTTAGAGAATTCTAACATAAATATGCTTTATACTCAACTAGTAGATACTTTAGATTATGCCGGTGACCTTTTTAAATAGTAATATATATAACATTTTGCTACATTTAATATATATATATATATATATACATATATATGTATATAGATTTTAAAGTAAGTGACAAATGTGTGTGTATATACACACACACATCTGTCACTTACTTTAAAATCGGTTGGCACTACCACTAGAAATCTGGCTTCTCTGACATATAACGGAATATTTGGTTGTGAATTGTTATTTCTCAAATTTGCTGAATAAATGTGTTGGCTAGAAGTGTAAATTTAAATATATGCAAATGTTATTATAATATCGTTTATCACATTAGAAATATTGATGATGGGGGGGGGGGGGGTTTGCAGAAGTGGGAAAATTAGACTTTAGGCCCATACACACGGTAGGACATCCAACAAAATTTCCCTTGGATTTTTGTCCTAATTGATTTGTCCAGTCACACCCATAGCATACACACAGTCAGACTTTTCTGCAAACTTTTCAAAAATTTTTCCATCATCACGTGGTTTTTCTGCTCTTTTCTGCTCTTTACCGCCACCCTTTGGTTAACTTCTGCTATTGTTGGTTGATTTTAACATTGGTTCTGAGCATGCGTATTTGCACTTTGCACAAAAGTTGGTTGGATTGCTGTACACACGGTCACACAAAGCACCATCAGACTTTTGTTGCTGAAAAGTTGGTCCGTTCGCAGACCCAACTTTTTGTCAGATGAAACCTGAAAAAGTTGGTCCGATGGAGCGTACACACGATCAGACAAATTTGAAAAGTTGCAGATTTTGAAGTTGGTTGGCCAAAAGTCTGACCGTGTGTATGGGGCTTTTGTGTCATACACAACACTTGGTTAGAATGAATGAAACTAAAATAATAACTAGAATATTTATTGATAACACAATTAGACATGGTGCAATAGATATCATTGATAGTAGACCAATTAGAAATATTGATGATGCCCCATGCCCGATCTCTGTCACCATAAGAAATTATCGGCTTCACCAAAAAAAAAAAATGAAAATCTTGCCTCAGAATAGTGTAATCCATTTTCATCACAAGACCATTTATTTGCGAATGGTTGGACGCTGCAAACCACCTTCCTTTGATTTAAAAAAAAAAAGGCTCATAGATCTATATTTGGCTAGATTAAAAATAAATAATGAAATAAGAAGAGAGATAATTAAAAAGTTAGAATACATTTTTTTGAATTTGATTATATTGAATTTGGTAAGTAAAAAATTGAAGGAAGGAAAGGTAGAGGGAAAAAGTGAAAAAGACAGAGAAAACAAAATTCTTAAAATAATGCATTAAATAATTAAATGAAGTAAGTCTTAAATTAGATGTGTACTGTTACTGTTGTTTTTTATTAAAAAAAATAAAAAATAAAATACTTCATAGGACTGCTTATATTAGGGTGAAAGTCTTTACGTTTTAGGTGATCTAACTCTTGATTTGAATTACAAATTTGTGATTGTGTATCAGTATTAATATGTTATTTAACTTGCCTCATTTACAAATTCCCGCCCTTGATTGGTTAGCATCCTTTTCGGTGCTCCAATGGCGCAAAATGATGGATAGCAGCACTTTGCTGGTCTTTACTGCTGTTTTATTTCTTAGTGGGAATGATGAGAAGGTGGGGGCGCTCTGCTTCTCACTTTTTGCCTTTTCTCTCACTTTGTAAGCATCACGAAAACTTTTTCCTGCATTTTGGATTAAATAATCTTCACTTTCAAACACCTCGATTTTTGATTAATTACAAAGAAAGAAAATACTAACAACAACCAGGCTTGGATTTCCCACAAGGCCAGGCCTCGGGGCGGCAGGGTGCCAAGGGGTGGCAGTGGCATGGAGTCCCCCGACGGCCATAACATACAGTTGAGGGCGGTAAGTTGCTGTGTGGGAGAATTGAGCGGGGGAATCCGCTCGCTCGTTAAGTGATTACGGCGATGTCGTCAAAATGACTTGTCAAATGTATGCTGCTGTCCGTTCTCCCCTACCCTCACATACCTTTCTCTGCTTGCTCTGCCTTCGGGACTCCTCCGTCCTCCCCCCAGCCGCCGAGTCTGTCTCCTGTCCCTGCCGCCGATGTACACAGTGAGAGGCGTGAGGTGTGCTCTTCCCATCTCAGCTGTGACAGGAGTTCTAGCACAGTGCTAGGACTCCTGTTTTGGAGGTGACAGGGTCAATAAAGAGAACCTTTAACCTCCAATTGCTATCGCACAGGGAATTGTTTTCTCCTGTGTGATAGCAATAAAGTTAAGTGAAAAAAATTGATAAAAAATAATAATAATTAAATCAAAAAAGTATCTAAAAAGTAAAGAATAAGAAAAATAATATTCAAAATAATAGGAATATTACACAAAAAAAAAAACGACATGCTAAAAATAAAAAAAGTGCTAAAAAGTAAAGAAAAAAAAAATATTTGAACTAACCGTGCCGCCCCTGTCCCCTCCGGTTGCCATTCTCCATTGATTTGGGGGGGGGGGGGTTCAGTTGGTGGGGAGGGGGTGCATTGTGTGGAACCTGGCCTTGGGGCGGCAGGGAGAGCAAATCCGGCCCTGGGTACATCCCACCTAAGACGCCTTGGGATGAGCTTGGCAGATAAATATTGCTCGAAAGACGTAATGTCCCACCAAGTCTTTATCTTTATATCAAAAATATGGCCCAGTTTCTTAAAGGACTGGGACATATCATTAACAGGTTCTCAGTAAACAAACTCCTAGAGAAAACCTCATTAATTTTAATATCACGTTTTTCAAAATATTGAAAAACTTCCATAATGCAGCTTGATTAATGAAAAATGTAAAGGGAAAAATGTATAAAAAGGCAAATCAGCGCAAAATGCAAAAACCCTAATAAAAGCTGCTGAACAACACCAGGGTCAATTTTCAAATCCCTTAGAATAAATATACAAAAGAAGGTGCAGCGCTAAACAAAATGTCCATATATGAATACAGTAAACACCATCCGTGGAATCTTCAGTGTGCAAAGCAAGCATGCAAAAAAAAACTGCTCATGCAATGTGAGAAAACCTCCACCAAAGGTATAATAGGCCGCTCACCTCACGCAATGGACCCTGCTGTGAAAAGGGTCAATAAAGCAGTCCCCTAAGCGTATATTGGATGATACTACGTCCAAATCCTTGCAGCATGGATGGCAGGTTTCACAAGCGATGAAAAGTTTTTATGATCTGCTGTGTAGCAGGGAGTAATTGATAAAGATTATTTTTATGTCTTTGTTTTACTAATATATTATAAACCTCTATCTTGGTACAATGATTTCATCTAGGTAGGTAGTGTAGCAGTAACGGCTCCAGCTTGGTCCTCAATATGGCAAAAGTGAGTAATTTTTGTGTGCAGTACAACAATATCAACTTGTTGGCTCTTGTTTTGTAGAGGGCAGATGAATACATGGGCCGGTGTATCTGTAAGCCCAGTCTACATCGTCTACCAAAACTATCCTGGCATCCAATATTTCCAGTTTTTGCCTATCAGCCAACGTATAGCGACACAAATGGTATGAATAAGTCTCATATTTATGTACTACAGGCCGGCTTTGTCTATGTGAGGAGAACCAACAAGCTTCAAAATGACTTGAGCTTTCAGAATTAAGGCAGAGAACTGTTGGCCTAGGGTACAAATGGATGTGAGCAATACTCCATACTGCTCTAATAGTAATATCACAGTAAAAGTCCTGTGGATAGGGCACAATAAATCTCTACCTACACATGTATTCTTATATGAATATGGGCTATTGCCTGTGATAAAGCATCGAGTGACACTTCTACAGCTGGCAAAATTAAAGTGGCCATGTAATTTCTATATATCACATGACCTTTTTGTTGCCCTTTTAGACCTTCTAAGCCTCAGCAAACAATGCATTTGTTTGGATTCTTGGCAACAAATTGGTCAGCGAACCCAACTACATTTTGTCAAGTGAAAAAAAAAAAGACAAACTATGTAGAGAAATAAAAGAGAAAATAGAATTTTAAAGACTCAAATGTCCTCCAGGAGAGCAAAAGTTCCTGTGCGGTTAATAAGTGTCTTGGTAGGAGTCGGAATATTCTTTCACAAGAGGGTTATGGTCACAACTATACTGGGAACCAAAAGACAAGAGGCTTCTGCTTGGAAGCAGGGGAGGGCCCAAGAACTGAAGGACAGGTGGTCACACCCACTGCTACACTAACCACTCCCTTCCCCCCAGATCAAAACAAGCAGGCCTAGCATGCAGCATAGGCCTGCCTAAATGTTACCTGCCTGACAGCTATCACAAAAATCCTTACCTCTGACACCTACCTATGGTAGAGGACGCTATCATTATTCTAATGGGGAATTTTTAGTTGAATGGTTTGTGTGCCTCATCTCATGTGCTGTATTGAGCTTAGCAGGGGCGGACTGACCATTAGGGCACTCAGGCACGGACCGAGGGCCCCATCAGGATGTCCAGCCTCAGTAAAACTAGGGACAGTATGTAAAAATATGTATATTTTTACATCTATCCCATAAGTCCCTTGCCGACATCATTTTGCTCTGAAAATCGTGCAGCTATAGCTGCCCCGCCTCTGTACTGTCTCCTCAGCCAATGGGAACATAGTGTACACACCTCTTCCCCTCCCGCGGCTAATTTGATTTTAGAGCAGGAGATTGCGGACAGCTGGTGGAGAGGAGAGGAAGGAGGAGACACAGCCTGCAGTGTGGGAAGGTAAGCTTGCTGAGCAGAACGAGTTTATGTTTGTCAGTGGCTTTACCCTGGTAAGCAGGGGGGAGGGGAGGATGTTTTTCCTCTAGCATGTCTCCTCCTGCCTATGAAGCTGGTAGATAGATTTTCTGTGTGAGAAGTGCCATGCTTATGGGGGAAGGATGTTCTGAATTTCTCCCCCAATCTCTGCTACTCAACTGCCCATCAATATACAGGCATAGTCCCCTCCTCTCTTGCATTACCACCTAATGTGTCTGTGAGCTACTGGGGCACTACAAGTCCCAGCATGCCAGGAGATGGGGGCAGCAGTGTGTTCAATCAGGCTGATTTTTGGGGGAAAAGTGCTGCTGTGTGTCTCTAGGTCTGAGGCCGCGTACACACGAGGGGATATGTCCGCTGAAAACGGTCCGATGGACCGTTTCAGCAGACATCTCCGCTCGTGTGTATGGGCTAGCGGACAGATTTCTCCACCCGACAGATTTCAAAGCATGCTTTGAAATCTATCCGGTGGGAATCTGTCCGCCCGACATGTCTGCTGGTTAGTACACTTACCAGCAGACATGTCGGCCCCCACCGCCACCGCGCCGCTGCCGAATGGATTCGGCGCATGCGCGGAAGTGTTTTACTTCCTGGTGCGGTGACGTGGCGGTGACGCGGCGGCGTCAACGTCACCGCCGCGTCACCACTACGTCACCGCGCCGTCCGGCGGCGGGGAATTTGATCCGATGGTGTGTACACGCCATCGGATCAAACTCCCAATCGGACATATCCGATGGAAATGGTCCGCGGACCGTTTTCATCGGATATATCCGATCGTCTGTACGCCGCCTTAGTGTATCTATGTGTATACTGTGTATCTATGTGTGTGTATATATGTATAATGTGTGTGTGTGTATATATATATATATATATATATACATATATATATATATATATATATATATATACACGTCTATCAGTGTCGGTGCGTCCATAACAGGCGCCGCCTCCTCCTCTCTCCTCCACCTGTCTATGCATAGCATGAATCTATCTATGGTCGCCACTGACACCCCCTATTCAGGTCTCCAGCCCCTTTTTGGGCGCCGTGCACCTGAATTACAGTGGCGTTTTTTGGAAGCACCCGATTAGAGCCACAGGCTCTAATAGGCGCCCAAAAAGATGAACAGCGAGCGCCATGCTGGACATTCGCTGTTCACTCAGCTGTGTTAGCAAAGCTAATTCCTTCTCTTTCCTAACACTAAACCGCCTCTCAGCCAATCAGGTACACGGGTCTGTTACCCATCACCTGATTGGCTGAAACGCCAGGCGCTCTAATAGAGAGTGAATGTATGAGGCTCTTGCGCCACCAAATAAATAAGGTGAAATTGAATGACAATGCTGCTCAATCTGAATTGTGATAAATACTAATAAATATAACAGTGAATAGAATAAAAATGATTAGCGCATAGTTCGTTCAACACTGAAAATCTAAATAATAAATAGTGATCTGTGCAAAAAAGTGCAAATGCATAAAAGTTGCTGTCCCAGCGCATAAATGATTCAACACCAACAGTCCGTATGGTGAATCACAATCTATGCAAAGAAAGTGCAAATGCATAAAATAGTGTCACTCAAATAAAGAGGAATGGTACCATAGTGAAGTACGTATGTACGTTTTAATAAAAAGTAATAAGAGACTTACATCAAGGTAAAAACAAACGAATACAAACGAGTTCCGCGTCTAACTTCCGATTTCCGGGTTCAGGTCTTACATGTTACGCTGCGTCACGCAGCTTCATCAAAGACATCGCGGACGTGCAGGACATCGCCTCTGACCCGCTGCAAGACAGGCAAGTGCCGGGCAATGCACAGTTGCTGCGTTTGATGGGCACAGTGGCTGCAATTAATGTTTTTTATTATTTTTTTCAGTTCGCTTGCGCCCCCCAAAAAATTTTGAGCACCAACCATCACTGGTGTCTATGTGTATATATAACTTTAACCCTTTCATTTCTCCATAGGTGATGTGTAAAAAAAAATGACAGGTTGCATGTTTTGAGTTACAGAGGAGGTCTGGGAGGTCTGGGGCTAGAATTATTGCTCTCGCTCTACCAATCGTTTGGTTTGAACACCACTTTCATATGCAGGCGCTACTCACTTGCATTTGCTTCTGCACGCAAGCTTGGCGCGACGGGACACGTTCCTGGCTTCTAGATTCCAAGCAAATTTGTCAAGCCTTGGTATAATGTGTGCGTTTCATTTGTGCCTACTGCTGCTAAACAGAAGTCGATTTAACAATCCCATGCCCGTGAAAAATCCACTTGTTGCCATTCGGAGGCAGCTGAATGGTGAACTGCTAGCTTGGCCTCAGATCAGGCAGTAGGGCAGGTCTGGGTACACACCTATGCAGTGATATCATGGCACATATCAAGCATGGCTTTTATTCACACGCCCACTGCCTGATCTGAGGCCAAGCACAGCAGTTCACTAAGGCTCACTTGCGCAGTTCAGAGCCTGCAACAAGTGGATTTATTTTTTTCTAATTTAAAGGCCTTTTCCTGCCAGCTGCCTGCCACACCAAGCACTAAAGATCTGTTTGTGTGTGTAAGGGGACACTGATGGAAGGTGATATGCTGGGGGGGGGGGGCTCTGCTATAAGGTAGGTAGGGAGAATGTTAGGACTTTGATGTAAGGGAGGACTCTGATGTGAGTGTTGCGCTCATCCTGACTGCTGTACTCTATATGTTATTTTGTTTGTTACTTCCTCCTGGCATGGCGGCCACCTGTAAGCCTGGGGGCCCCATAATCTTCTATTGCCCGAGGGCCCCATGAGTTGTTAGTCCGCCCCTGGAGCTTAGTAGATCCTAGACTTCA
Organism: Rana kukunoris; assembly: GCA_029574335.1. NCBI lineage: Eukaryota > Metazoa > Chordata > Amphibia > Anura > Ranidae > Rana > Rana kukunoris. Next base: position 722,440,820 of record CM056049.1, on the reverse strand, counting down.
TCCCAACTTGAGTGGAGTAGTGAGACGTTTTCCCTTTTTGTCAAGTTTTGAGTCTCCTATTTGTAACAACGCTCTTCTTACTAGTTTGTCTTCATCCTTTTGAACTTCTAGAACTTTGGCCAATTTCCATTGACTTCTAGGTAAATCTTCTTCTTTCACTAATACTATGTCACCAACTTGGACATTTCTTCTGGGTGTTTGCCATTTACTCCTCAGTGTAAGATTGGCTAAGTACTCTTTCCTCCATCTATTCCAAAACTGTTCTGATAGATATTGAACTCTTCGCCATCTCTTATTGGCATATAAATCCTCTTTGGTGAACTTGCCAGGCGGTAGTTGTATGAATTCAGACTTAAGGTGAAGTAGATGGTTAGGATGTTAAAGGAACCAAGTGTCCTGATTGGTGGATTAATGATTGAAGGTGTCAAGTGCAAGGAAATAGTTTGCAGCACAGAATATTTACTGCCGTATCCAAACCTTTTGACCTTGAAAAGGGACTGCTGGTACAATAATGGTTCTTCTTACTATCAAGATGAAAGTGGTATTTCAGGATTTGCTGGTGTTTGTGTAAAACCATCTTTAACCACTTCAGTCCCCGTATATGCTCAATTGATGGCAGCTTAGGGGATCTGAATATCCAAGCTGCCGCCAATTGACGTCATCGTGTTTTCCGGCCACTGGGGGGCGCGCGTGCGCACCCGGCACGTCCCCGAGATGCCGATGCGCGTGCCTGGCGGTCGCGATGTCCGCCAGGTACCCGCTGATCGGCAGTTTTGGAGCAGGGACATGGAGCTCTGTGTGTAACCACAGAGCTCTACGTCCTGTCAGTGAGAGGATACAGATGCTGTTTCTCTTGTACATAAGGAGACAGCATCGGTCACCTCCCCCAGTCACCCCCTCCCCCCACACAGTTAGAACACACCCAGGACTCACATTTAACCCCTTCCTCACCCCCTAGTGTTAACCCCTTCACTGCCAGTCACATTTATACAGTAATTAGTGCGTTTTTATAGCACTGATCGATGTATAAATGTGAATGGTCCCAAAAATGTGTCAAAAGTGTCCGATGTGTCCGTCGCAATATCGCAGTCCTGACAAAATTCGCAGATCGCCGTATTACTAGTAAAAAAAAAAAAAAAAATTGTCAGAATTCAATCCCTTATTTCCTAGCCACTATAACCTTTGCGCAAACCAATTACTATACGCTTTTGTTTTTTTTTACCAAAAATATGTAGAAGCCTAAACTGAGAAAAAAATATATATATTTTTTTTAAAAATGTGATTTTTATTATAGCAAAAAGTAAAAAAATATTTTGTGTTTTTTTTCAAAATTGTCGCTCTTTTTTGTTTATAGCGCAAAAAAAAAAACACAGAGGTGATCAAATACCACCAAAAGAAAGCTCTATTTGTGGGGAAAAAAAGGACGTCAATTTTGTTTGTAAGGCACGTCGCAGGACCGCGCAATTTTAATTTAAAGCGACGCAGTGCTGAAAGCTGAAATTTCGCCTGGGCAGGAAGGGGGTATATGTGCCCAGTAAGCAAGTGGTTAAAAATGAAAACTTTGCTCCAGTTGCAATTCCAAAATGTATGAGCCACTTTGGTACAACAGTGGAGGAGGGGGTGGTTTCATGTTTTGGTGGGTGGGCACTCGTTGGCATACCACATTATTGTAGTCCATCTGGATAATACGATTTCTGTATTGCGGTATGTGACTCTAGTTTGTGTTTCCTGTGCAGACATAGCAGACTAAGATACCACAGAGGATCAAATTGGTACTGGAGACAAAGGCAATACAATGTCACTTCTACCTGGAGCCAAGCAGTCAACTCGCCCCAAGAAACCCCAGCAACACCTGGCTCAGGGGGTCCAGGGGAAAATGAGTGCCCCCTGAAGCTCTGACGTTGTTGCTTGAACCCTTCAAACGTCTTAATGATGTTGGGCCACGGTTGCAATTCTTAAATTTAGGAGCCACTTTGAAGTACAACAGTGGAGGAGGGGTTGGTTTCATATTTTGGTGGGTGGGCACTCGTTGGCATACCACATTATTGTAGTCCATTTGGATAATACGATTTCTGTATTGCGGGATGTGACTCTTAGTTTGTGTTTCCTGTGCAGACATAGCAGACAAAGAGACCACAGAGGATCAATGTAGGGGAAAAGAAATGGACAGCCGCACTCCAATGGATGAAAAAAACTTAAAAATAGCGCCTGTTTATTCCAGTCAAAAAATATAACTAAAACAGCAAAAACAGCAAACAGTGGTGTAACAAAACCTGACGCGTTTCACATCGACAACCGATGCTTAGTCATAGCTAAACTTAATGATAAAAGAAATCTCATTAAGGGTCCTTTCACACGTCCTCTCCGCTCGTCCGTTCATTACAAGTCCGTTTACGGACTTGTAATGGGCCCCTATGGTAGCGGATCCGTTAGCGGATGATGCATCCGCTAACGTCCGCTAGATCCGCATCCGTTTTTGCGGACGGAAGAATGTCCTATTTTTCTTCCGTCCGGCCAAACGGATCGGATGCAAACGGACAGACGGTCCGTTTCCATCCGACTCCCCATAGGGGAGAGCAGAGGAGAGACGGGGCGGTCCCTGCACAGTGTGCGGGGACCGCCCCGTCCACCGACAGCTGAGCGGAGACCCCCCGCTGAGCTGACGGACACACAGAGCGGACCGAAAAACGGACCGCTCCGTGTGTAAAAGGAGCCTTATAGAAAGAAAAAAGTCCCAGAAACCATCTGATGATCCATTAATTAGTCTCCTGGTGGGGCCTGGCTAATGCCGGTAATCGTGCACACCTGTTGAAAGAATGCAACAAGGAAAAAACACAGTCCATCATGACTAGATGGGAACATAATATGTACATCAGCCGATTAAAATTGGTTACACCAGTCTAATAGCAGCAAACCTAGTTTCAACCCCTAGGAAAATATATACAGTGGATGTGTGTTGAGAACATATGTGTTACAATGTAAAGAAACCTTATTTTTATCCCAATGGAAGTACAGTATGACATTACATATTCTACAACACTGATAAACAAGTGTAAATGTGTGTGGGATCAGAAGATATAATGAAATAAAAACCCAGCCAAAGCGTGTGAAATATGTTACGCCGGACATGTAAATAGTTATTAAAATGTATAACCCATAGAAAATGGTGTTTTAGCGTGTGGCGTGGTGCAAGAGGGGAAGAGGGGGTTAAGGAGAGGATCGGTAGTTGCTGGTTGAACCGATGTAAATGTGTAGCGTTCCACATCATATGAGATGGAGACAATATTGAAAGATCAAGTGACCAAAGTATATACGTTGGGTGTCCTCAAAACAGCAGAAAAGCACGAAAGCACGAAATAGGGTAAACGTTACTGAGTTAAAAAGAAATGTGTATTACCCTTTCCCCGTAAGGAGATTAAATGTCTTCAGTGTTTAATCCAAATCCCTAACGTCCATAGTATGGAATGGACATATACATTGGTGAAGTGAATGGTGATAGAGATAAATGTGACAACAAGATGTGTGAATGTACCATTTAAATAAACAGGATGGGATAATAGGGACCGTGTACAATAAGCACAGAGCATACAAGATGTGAAGTGAAGGAAAAGTAAGATCAAACAATAAGAAAAAATAATTTTACTTATTGTTACTATTATATAGAAAGGACCCTGTTACCAGTGTACTGCTGTAAAAAGGAATGATTATTTTTAACCTGTATATTAGACGGGTGCATAGTTAATATGGGAAACCTCCCTGTAGCCGATCACACTGGATTGATTCTTAAGAAAATGTTCCATATAATCTGAGATAGAGGTGTCCCTTGGTAAAAGGAAACACCCTTCTACCATAATCAAATGTAGAACAGGTCCAGCCTATAAATGTTATTTGAAATTTTAAAATCTTGTTTTTAGAGATGTTTTCAATATGTTTAAAAATAGAACCCATGAGAAAAAAAGAAGAAACAAAAAAGTTTTATAGTGGCTCATACTGCATAATGGGGGAGACCTCAAGCTCAATGTGTGGACCACGCACGGACAGTGGAATACTATCTATACATGATACATGCACAGTGCGGACAAGTCCAGAACCCTGGACGTGGAGATTACATATACACGTGTGTATGTGTGTCCGCATGTAAAAGGGACACCAACTACAAGAATAGACCAATCCATGGGGCTCACCGAATGTCTAAAGTGGAGAACGGACATATATTATAACAAACCCATTAATATGGGTAAAGGGCCAGTCTATGTGGATCTAAATCATTAGAGAAACCCACCATAAATGACAAACCAAATCTGGCCATTATGGAGGGAGAAGATCCAAAATACCTCTCTCTTGCAGAGGATTCTGAACCTATCTCCTCCCCTAATGGGGGTAGTTATTTTCTCAACACCCTGTATTGTGAGGCTGGATAAGTCCTTGAAGTGTACCTTGTTCCAATGGTTGGCAACGTAGGTATTATGATCTTTCTCAATATCGTACAGGTGATCGGACAAACGATCCTTTAGTCTACGAATGGTTCGTCCTACATATTGGAGGTGACATATGTCACAACTGATGACATAAATGAGGTACTTGGTATTACAATTAACTAAGTGCTTAATCTCAAAGCTCAGGATCAAATCTGTACTGGAGACAAAGGCGATACAATGTCACTTCTACCTGGAGCCAACCAGTCAACTCGCCCCAAGAAACCCCAGCAACACCTGGCTCAGGGGGTCCAGAGGAAAATGAGCACCCCTTAAAGACCGCTGTCCCACGAAACTCAGGACTTCCAGGTGAGTCACAACTGTTACCAAGAATGATCAAAACTGACAGATCAGGTGTTAAAGGTTCCAAACTTGTTGGATCATTGATGTTGTCCACTGTAAGTGGACGACTGTTAATAATAGACATTACTTCATAGAATAGGGTCCTTAGTGAAGCATCATCCATTCTTCCGGAGATCTTTTTCAACAATGAACTTAGCACATTTCTTACAGTTCTGATTTGTCTTTCCCAAACTCCTCCTGTGTGGCTTGCATGTGGAGCATTCATATGAAAGTCACATTGATTTTGTGACAAGTTACCTTTTCTTTATCGATCTCTTTTGGAGCTTTCTTCAACTCATATTTTGCTCCGACAAAATTAGATCCTTGGTCAGATCTAAGCTCTCTGACAGTACCTCTAATGGCTATGAAACATCTCAAGGCGTTGATGAATGCGTCATTGGACATATCTTCTAACATTTCCAGGTGAATTGATCTGGAGCTCAGACATGTGAATATTAGTCCATATCTCTTGTACTCCTTGCGGTTTTGCTTGGTGATAATTGGGCCAAAGCAATCTATTCCACTATAAAGAAATGTTGATGATGGGTTTACACAATCTACTGGTAAATCTGCCATTCTTTGTTCTTCGGTAGGTCCTCGTACCTTTCTACAAGTTACGCATTTATTTATATACTTTGCTATAACTTTGCTTCCTTTCACTATCCAGTAACCACCTTCTCTCAAACAGTTCTGGGTAAAGCTTCGTCCTTGATGCAAGGATTTGTTGTGGTAGTGACCAATAATCAATCTTGTGAAAGTAGAATTTTTGGGTAGAATTTCTGGATGCTTCACTCTGCTGGGTAACGATGCATTTTCCAGTCTCCCTCCCACCTTCAGTATACCATCCTGTAGAACAAGATTGAGCTTGTACAGTGGGTGGTTGTTAGGAAGCCTGTTAGGTTCTTGACTAAGTCTCTTCAACTCTTCACTATAGAATCTCTGTTGAATGAGTCTTAGGACTGTTTCTACTGCTTTTATTCTTTCCTCTACATTCAATGATTCCTTCTTTCTGATTCCCTTTGCCAAACTTTGAATTCGAGCTACTACGTTTATGACTGTATTCCATTTTGAACATCTGACTAGTCTTTCAAGTATGCCATCTTGACATTTGGCAGCAGTGCTCAATGTTTGTACAACCTTTACTTCTGGATCACCCATAGACAAGTCTGTGTAACCTTCACTGGGTATGATCTCCTTTTCCCAAAGGAACTCTGGACCGGTGAACCAATTAGAATTTTTAAATTCTGTTACATTCAGACCTCTTGAAGCATGATCTGCCGGGTTATGCTTTGTATCAATGTGATGCCAATGTTCTGGATTTGTAATTTCACGAATTTTCTGAACTCTGTTGGTGACAAAGACATGGAATCTTCGAGCTTCGTTGTTTATGTATCCTAGGACAACTTGTGAGTCTGTCCAAAAATATTCTTCATCTATTTTTAACTCTAATTCTTCTCTTAGAAACTTGCTTACCGATGCTGAAACAACAGCTGCTGTCAGTTCAAGTCTTGGTATTGTCTGAATATTGGTAGGTGCAACTCTGATCTTTCCCAAAACCAGGGCACAATGTATTTTTCCTTCGCCTGTGACTCTGATGTAGGAGCACTGACCATAGCCATAACTACTGGCGTCTGAAAAGTGATGAAGTTCTATTTTCTTGTACTCTCTGAAATCATGAGGTACAAAACATCTGGGTATACAAACTTCTTTCAAATTTTGCAAGTCTCTTATCCAAGTCTCCCACTTTGGCCTCAAATCTTCAGGTATGGGTTCATCCCATCCCAACTTCCGTCTGCATAATTCTTGTAGTAGTTCTTTTGCTTTGAGGATTACTGGGGCCAAGAATCCCAGTGGATCATATATAGAAGCCACTGCAGAAAATGGTACATCTGGTTGCAACTTTCTCTTCAAAGGATACTTCAAAGAAGAACTCGTTGTTCTCTACATTTCATCCCAAGCCAAGTACATTCTGAACTGGAAGATGATCATAATTGAGATCTGCATTTTTCATTGTTGATGCACGTTCAGAGTCACTGATGGATTCCAGTACCTCTCTGTTGTTTGAGATGAATTTGTGCTTTCCTTTACTAATTTGATTGCAGATTCTGTGGACTCTAGACTTATAAGACCATCATCTACATAGAAGTTTTTCTTAAGAAAATTTGCTGCTGATGGACAATCCTTTTCATTTTTTTTAGCCAAGTACTTCATACCATAATTGGCACAACCTGGAGACGATGCTGCTCCAAACAAATGTACTTTCATTCTGTATTCTGCTGGCTCTGTATCTGTATCTCCGTCCTCCCACCATAGGAACCTCAGGAAGTCTCTATCTTCATTCTTCACATGGAACTGGTGGAACATTTTTTCAACATCACACATGACCGCTATGGGATACTTTCTGAATCTACAGAGTACTCCAGGCACAGTGTTTGTAAGATCTGGTCCTTTTAGTAGGTGATCGTTTAATGCAACACCATCATACTTTGCTGAGCAATCAAATACTACTCTAATTTTATCTGGTTTCTTTGGGTGGTAAACACCTTGATGTGGGATGTACCACACTTCTCCTTCTTTAGGTTGGTTATTCCCATTCTCTGCATGTCCTTCTTCAAGGATGCCTTCCATGAATTTCAAATAATCTTGCTTGAATTTGGGATCTCTTCCCATCTTTTTCTTCAAGCATTTCAATCTTGCTAGGGCAAGATTTCTGTTATTTGGCAGACGAGGTTGTTCTCTGAAGGGTAAGGGCATTTCAAGATAACTGTGTTTTTTCTGCTGAATACTTTCTTCTAGAGCAGGGGTGGGGAACCATTTTTCTGCCAAGGGCCATTTGGATTTTTGTAACATCATTCGGGGGCCGTACAAAATGATCAACTTAAAAATGAGCCTGTTATATTTGGTCAAACATTTTTTTGTATAATCTTTATTTATATACTCCATTTTTACAAATAAAGAACAAAGGAAACACAATGGACATGCAAAAAAAATAAGGCTGTCAATAAACAAGGACATGAACTGTCACCACATATTTGGTCAAACATTTATTTAACTAACCGCTAATGTGATGGCTGGAACTGCTTCTCCTTGGCGAGGTGTGTGATGTTGGCCGATATTGATGATGTTGCTACTCGCAACTGGTTTTGCAGGTTTGCGTCGGTCAGTCTGGAGCGCAGTCGACTTTTTGTAATGGTAAGTTTTGAAAAGAACTGCTCGCAGCAGTAAGTTGTTGCAAACACAGATGCATATTTTAATACATGTCTTCTCAAAGTTGGGAATTCATCATTACTTATGTAATGCTTGTAGAACTCAAGCAGTGGGAGGTTGTTGTACCTAGCTTTCAGCACATCATCGCTTTGCAGCTGAATTATTTTGTGTTTTATTTTGTAGGTTATCAAGCACATCAGCTGGTTCCACATTGAAAGGTGTATCATTTTCACATCCTTGAATCTTTCATTAAATGCCTCAATTAGTTTTGCACATTCACCAGCAAATTCTTGTGTTGTAGAAGGCATTTGTCCTTCCAGAGTGGGGAAATGCGCCGTGTTATTCTTCTCAAATTGCACTTTCCACAACCTTAATTCACCTTCAAATGATTTAACGTTTGAAAGCAGTGAGCTGAGAAGCTGGTTGGGGCCCTGCAGCTTGACGTTAAGCTCTAAGGCTCCATTCACACCTAGGCATTTTGTCGCCCTACGCCCGACGCTGTAGCAGCCTGAAATACGCTGGAGGGGCGAATTAACATTGTCGGCTATGGAGATGGTTCACATCTCCACGCCGAACGCTGAAACGCCGTACGCCTGAAGCTCAAAACAAGTCCCGGACCCTTTTTTTCAGGCGTCTTCGGCATTCGGGCATAGCCGACAATGGAAAAATCACCCCTCCAGCAAAAAACCAAGCGCGTTTTGTCGCCGCAAATCGTGGGGACAAAACGTCTATTACATGACGCCGCATACCGCCTACGCCTAGGTGTGAATCGAGCCTAAGAGGTACTTGGTAATGTCCACCATGAATGCTTGATCACACAGCCACTTGCTATTGGTGAGTTCCATGACAGGTTTTCCCTTCATCTCCATGAACTGCTTGACTTCATTCTGCAGTTTGTAAAACCTATTGAGCATGTTCCCACGACTCAGCCACCGCACTTCACAGTGATAAACAAGATCACCATACTCACAGTCAAGATCACTTAGTAACTCCTTAAACTGGTGGCTGTTAAGCCCTCTGGTTTTGATAAAATGTATGCATGACACTACAGTTGACATCACATTGTTGAATCGCAACGATTGTGCACAGAGACTTTCTTGGTGTATGATGCAGTGGCATATAATTAAATCATTTGGATCAAGATTGAGAGGACTTGGTTCTTTCTTGACAAAGGCAACTAACCCTTTTTGTGAGCCAACCATGGCTGGAGATCCATCTGTAGTAAGGCCACTTAACTTTTCAAAAGTTAGCTCAAGTTTTTTCATTGATAAAACAAGTGTCTCAAACAAGTCCTCACCTCTTGTAGTGTCATCCATAGCTTCCAGTGGAAGCAGTTCCTCTCGTATGTCAAACTCCGCAGTTATCCCACGAAAAAAACAGCCAGTTGAGCAGTATTTGTTGTCTGTTGTCTCGTCACAAGCCAGAGAGAAAAATTGGAAATCTTCTGCAGAATCCTTCAATGTTTTTTCAATATCTTGTGCTAAGTCAGTAATCCGTTCTGGGACGGTTCTCCGAGACAAGCTAACACTCTGAAACAATTTTACTTTGTCTGGCGCTAACAACTCCGCAGCAGCAACCATGCACTCTTTCACAAACTCTCCCTCTACATGAGGCCTGAGCTTCTTTGCGATTAGCTCACTCACTACATAACTCGTCTGAATAACGTTGTCTCTGTCATAACGAGGTCTAGTGAAAGTGGCTTGTTGTGATTCCAAACTCCGCTGAAGAGCATTGATTTTATCCAGACGCAATTAGCCTCCCAATTCGCTGAGTTTAGCATGTTTTGAGCTGTAAGGATGCTCCAGATTCACTTTTTTCATTGATGCTAATGCATCGCCACAAACTAGGCACACAGTTTTGCCTTTGACTTCAACAAAAAAATTATCATTTGTCCATTTCTCTTGGAAAACTCGACACTCTGCATCAATTTTTCTTTTCTTTGTAGTCGACATTTATTGATCCTAGCGCGCACAAGCGGAGTGATATCAAATGCACTCTGTATGTGAGAGAAGGCGCCGTACAGAGAAAGCAGCGGCTGTAGTAGAGAGAAAGCCGCTGCTTCATCTGTACGGCGCCTTCTCTCTCAGGCGGATTGATATGGAATGCACTCCGCCTGTGACTCACACTGTCAGAAGGAGCCGGAACTACAAGGTAAACATTGGCTACTTCTGACTGCTCCACGGACACACACTCGGCAGCACGGGGGCCCGCAGGTTCCTCACCCTTTACATAAAGGCTTAAACAAAATTGTTGGTGCCCGTACAATTCATTGAAACAATATTTAATTTCTCCTGAATTGATAAAATTAAAACCAATTGTCTTGTGTAAACCTGAATGACTTTGCTGGGTCAGAGTAAATGAAAATGAAAGGTGAAGAAAAAAATAATTATTGCATATTCTACAAAGAAATTCAAAAATGGCCTGAAGATATTTGTTGGTACCCCTAGAAAAGATTATAAATAAGTGTTTCTAAATAAAATCACAAATGTTATTTATCTTTTAATCAGCCTTTTTAAATTGAGAAATGTAGTCCTTTTTTTGTTGTTTAGTATCCTTTTGTGCACCACACTGATCATGGATGGGAGATTTGTCTGAGGAGATCAGAAAGAAAATTATAGGCCTGCATGTCAAAAATAGACAGCCTCCAAACAGTTTGAAGTTCCTGTGAACACAGTTGCAAATATTAAGTATAAGACCTGTGGGTGTGTAGCCAACCTCCCTGTATGTGGTCCAGAGGACTGATGGGAGAAAGTCATGCGGTCAGATGAGACCATAATATAACTTTTTGGTCATAATTCCACTAACCGTGTTCGGAGGAAGAAGAATGATGAGTACCATGCCAAGAACGCCATCCCTACTGTGAAGCATGGGGGTGGTAGCATCATGCTTTGGGGGTGTTTTTCTGCACATGGGACAGGGTGACTGCACTATATTAAGGAGAGGATGTCCGGGGCCATGTATTGCGAGATTTTGGGCAACAACCTCCTTCCCTCAGTTAGAGCTTTGAAGTTGGGTCGAGGCTGGGTCTTCCAACATGACAATGACCCAAAGCACACAGCCAGGATAACCAAGGAGTGGCTCTGTAAGGAGCATATCAAGGTTCTGGCGTGGCCTAGCCAGTCTCCAGACCTAAACCCAATAGAGAATCTTAGGAGGGAGCTCAAACTCTGTTTTTCTCAGCGATAGCCCAGAAACCTGACTGATGTAGAGAAGATCTGTGTGGAGGAGTGGGTCAAATATCCCTGTGTGCAAAGCTGGTGAAAAACTACAAGAAAGGTTTGACCGCTGTAATTGCAAACAAAGCCTACTCTACCAAATATTTACATTGATTTTCTCAGGTGTTCAAATAATTTTTTTCAGCACTGTAAATAGATCAGGGAATGCATGACAAGGGACCCTTCAGCGCCCTGAACCGACGGCGGGTGCCAGAAAGTCACCGCCGATCCAGGACTCATTCATCTTTATGAATGTGAGTCTGTCCACGGAGTCTGTGGACAGACGGGTCCTCTTGTCCGTGACCACCCCACCTGCCGCGCTGAATGTCCGCTCAGATAGTACACTGGAGGGGGGGCAAGACAATAGCTCCAGCGCATACTGAGCGAGCTCGCGGCAGGTGTCCAATCTGGCAACCCAGTACTCCATGGGGTCCTCGGTATTCATACTCTCAGAAGCACCGGCGGACGCCATGTAATCTGCCACCATGTGGGCCAGCCGCTGGTGGTGACTGCTTCTGCTGCTGCTGGTACTGGGTTGATCCGATTGGAAGAACATCCTCATCTCTTCCATTAGGTCCCCTGCTCGGCTGCTGCTGGGTGCAGACACCTGCTGGGTGAGATGAGGGGGGACAACTGGAGGCCGGGGAGTTGCCTGCTCCAACCGGCTGACAATGCCTGCCTGCAGTTCCTCCATCCGGCGCTGCCTCCGGCTGGCTGGGATGAACTGCTCCACTTTCCCCTTGCACCTGGGATCCAAAAGGGTGGCCATCCAATAATCATCCCTGTCCTTGATGGTCTTAACCCGGGGGTCCCTCCTGAGGCATCTCAGCATGTGGGCAGCCATGGGGAAGAGCGCAGCCCGCTGTGACTCCTCACTGCTGCCCAGGTCAATGAGGTCAGACTCTTCATCCCTGAGGCGCTGCTGCTCACGCTCAGAGATGCCCAACCCCCGGACTATCGGTGCCCCCAACACCGGCTCTCCCTCCTGACCAGGCCCTGACTCCAGGACGACACCAGCAACCTCCTCATCCTCCTCATCCTCCTCCTCCTCGTCCTGGCCCTGGTCTCGGTGGAGCAGTGCTGCCTCCTCCTGCTCCACCAAGGCACTCTCCCCAGCTTCGAGCAGGCGATCTAGTGTCCTCTCCAGCACGAACACTATAGGGAGCACGTCATTGAGGCCGACATGCTCCCTGCTGACCATCTTGGTCGCCTGCTCGAAAGGGCCCAACACCTGGCAGACCTGGTGTATCTGCCCCCACTCCGCACAGGTGATGTACGGGAGTGTTGGTGCTGGCCCGGCAGTGGGTTGCTCCAGCAGGTACTGCCTCACCGCCCTTCGCTGCTCCCACAACCTATCCAGCATGTGGAGGGTGGAGTTCCACCACGTCACACTGTCCACAATCAGCCTGTGAGGGGGCAGCCTGTTGACCCGCTGCCACTTGGACAGGGACGCGTTAGCGGTTGGGGAGCTCCTGAAGTGGCTGGCAATCCTACGCACCCTTGGCACAATGTCACTCAACCCGGGATAGGTGCGCATGAACTTCTGCACCACTAGGTTGAGGACATGTGCCAGACAGGGCACGTGGGTCAGACTGCCAGCCTGAAGGGCGGAGAGTAGGTTGCTGCCGTTATCACAGACAACCATACCTGCCTGGAGCCTTCGGGGTGTCAGCCACTTCTGGACCTGAGCCTGAAGTGCGGACAGCACTTCTTGTCCAGTGTGTCTCCGGTCCCCTAAGCTAACAAGCTGGAGCACGGCCTGACAGCGCACGTGCACCACACCTGAGTAGCTACGGGGGCGCTTGCTGGGAGGCTCAGCAGCTGCGGAGACAGAGGCTTGACGGAGACCAGCACTTCTCCCCTGGACACCCCGGGGCGGCACCACCAAATCTGTTGCCGCCGATCCCTCCCCGGCGCCTTGGAGGGAAACCCAATGGGCAGTGAAACTTATGTAGCGCCCCTGCCCATGCCTGCTGGTCCAGCCATCCATTGTCAGATGCACCCTGTCGCTGACAGCGTGATCCAGCGACAGGGTTACATTCTTCACAATGTGCTGGTGTATGGCAGGGACACCAGTCCTGGCAAAGAAATGGCGGCTGGGGACACGCCATTGGGGTTGGGCCTGCTCCAACATCTGCCTGAAGTGGTTGCTGTCCACGATGTTGAAGGGCAGAAGATGTTGGGCAATAACCCTTGCCAGGAGCCCATTGAGGGAACGCACACGTCGGTCTCCGGTGGGGAAGGGAGTGTTGTGTTCAAAGGCGTCTGAAATCGTCGCCTGGCGCCGGACGGCAGTGCGGGACACAGACGCGGAGGGTGCTGTCAAAGTAGAGGTCTGGATGCCGGTACCAGTACCTCTACTAGAGGGAGCGGGGGGGCATGACCTGCTGGGAAGAGATGAAGCTGTGGCAGGGGCTGCTGTACCCTGCTCACTTGTGGTGGTGGCGCTGCTACCACCACCACGCTTCATCTCGTCATACACCCGCCAGTGGTTTATCCTCAGGTGATGGTTCAGGGCTGTTGTACCCACCCGAGCCAAATGCTTCCCTCTCTTCACCCTGACTGAACAGATCCGGCAGATGGCCACTAGAGGGTTGTCTGCCACCAGGGTGAAGTAGGCCCAGACAGGTGACTTCAGCGCCACCCTCCCGTCAGATGGGGTGACGCTGACTTGCACCTGCTGGGACTCGGTGCACACAGGTGGAGCTGCCTGCTGCTGCTGCTGCTGCTGCTGCTGCTGACACCTCCTGCTGCCATCTCCAGTGGAGACCCTGACGCTGGTCTCCCTGGTGGTGACCTGGTGCACCGTTTCCCCAGGGTGCCTACCTTCCCCGTCGTCACTGACGAAGTGAGCCGACGAGCCAGATGGCAACCATGATGGGTCACCCTCCTCATCGCCCCCAGAGATGTCAGACCAAGGGCTGAGATTTTGTGGTCTGAGGGAACCAGCTGACATGGAGCCGATAGCCTGGCTCCGCTGTCCCCTCACCCACGCCTGGGTCTGACTAGGTGCTGCTGTTTCCTGCACCAAAACAGCAGCACCACTTTGAAGGGATGTCTCTGGGATACTGACAGCAGGTATCCCATCCTCCTCGTCCATCCCTTCAAAAAGGTCCTGAGCATCAGGACAGAGCTGGAGCTCTGCCCGATGCATGGCCTCCCCCAAGAGATCCCTCTCACTGTCGCTGTCGAACAGTAAGATGCTGGACTCTTGGGGGCTGGGGGGGGGGGTACTACAGGCACCGGTGTAATGGTGGTACTACTGGGAGTCGGGACCGACGACTCAGTGGCACTGCTGTGCCCCATGTAGTCCACCACTACTTGAGCCTGAGATGGCAATATCGGGTGGCTGCCCGATGTAAAAAAATCCCGCATGAGGCGGAGTCCCCTTCCACCCGATCCTCTACCACTAGTAGGGGCACGAGAGGTACCCCGTGCTGGCAGCGACCCAGCACTGGGAGTAACTCCCCTACCCCTGCTGCCACGGCCACGGATGCCGCTCATGATTGCTGATGTGTGTGGGGGGGTAAACTATTGGGGGGGGGAAATGTGTGGAAAATGTTTTTTTGTGTTTTTTTAAAAGACAGGCACGCAGACAAAGACGTACACAGACAGCTACTAAACTATAATAAAACTAGTACACCAAAGACAAGGAGTACAAAAAATAAATAAAAATGCACTAAACAAACACGAACTGCTTACACAAACGTATATGACTATAAACTAAAGCTATTTTTTTTTTTTTTTTTTACACACTAACTGACAAGGACTACAACTACAAAACTAACTAATAACTTTTTTTTTTTTTTTTTTTAAACACGGACACTAAAAACACAATAAAGTAAGCTAGCTGAAATAAATGTACACTAACAGTATGTACACACTTCCTATACAGAAATCAAACTAAACTGAACAACACAAAACTTCGCTTTTACAAAAGCTCTTGGGCCTTTTGCTTTGAAAATTAGCAAAAGCTAATCAGGAAAATATGCACTTAAATCAATAAGAAGCAATCAAAAGCTAAGCTGCAAGATACTACAGTAACACAAGCTGAACAACACAGCACAAAACTTAGCTTTTAAAAAAGCTCTTGGGTGTATTGCTTTGAAAAAAAGCAGTTTATAAACTGGAAAATATCCACTGAAATCACTAAGTAGCAAATAGCAACGATGAAGCACAATGCTGATGATGCAAGATGCAAGATACCAGCAATATGCAAGATACCAGCAAGATAACAGCAACACAGACACAGTCTCCACACTATCAAGCCAACTTCTGAATCTGCAATGAAATGCTGCTGGGAGTGACCTTATATAATGCCCGTTCAGGCAGGTTCCTATTGGTTGCTAACCTATGACGAGTGTGGAAGGAGAACTCTGATTGGCTCTGATGCAAAAGGGCGGAGTAAATAATCGCGCAATATTCCGATTGCCGAATATTCGCATTGCGAATATTCGGCAATATAAAAAGATTGCTTCAGCTACTCGGACCAAGGTCTCTAATCATAACAGCAATGCTTTTAGACGTCGAAGGAGATCACTAGGATGTGATCTGTTTTAAAAATGAAACTGAAATAATCGCTCTGAGGCGGAAGATAGGGCGGAGAAAATAATCGCGCGATATCGCTATTGCCGAATAATCGCATTGCGATTTTTCGGCAATATAAAATGATCACTGCAGCTACTCGGCCCAAGGTCTCTAATCATACCAGCAATGCTTTTACACGTCGATGGGGATCTCTAGGATGTGATCTGTTCTAAGAAAAAAATTGAAAAAATACGAATATTCGAAATAGCGAATATTCACCGCGAAATTCAGAATATATCGCGAATACTCGAATATGCCATATTCTAGGCGAATATTCGCAATAAGAATATTCGTGAGCAACACTAGTAAGGATTCCTCCCCTATTAAAGCAGCATTAGGTGAGGTGTGCTGGTATGTAAGATGTAGCCAAGAAAGGCACCACTGAAAATAGCCAACTGGAGTCTGAAAAGTTTCTCGACAAGCCTGACAAGGAACTTGTCGAGTCAAACAATGTGTCTTTTCCGACGAGTTCCTCGGTCGTGTGTACGAGGCCTCACTGTTGAAAGAAAAACACAAAAAGCCATATTGGCATTTCGGAATTGTTAAAAATGCATATTAACAAGGCACAATGCAGCTTCACATAAAGCTTAGGCAGTGTAGGTTTGCTGCATCTAGCAAAAGGTGTCTTAAATTTGTACAAGAGACAAAAAAAATCTCAAGACCATCAAGAAATTTAAGCATGACATGTACTGCCCATTGTCAAATCTGTCTATCCCAGGTCATGGCTCCTCCATCAGGATAATCATCCAAACACACAGCTAATGGCACCCAAGAATAGCTAAGAACAAAACATTGGGCTATTCTGAATTGGCCCTCTGTGATCTCTAATCTGAAACCTGAAGAACATCTATTGTAAGGGCTGAAATCTGGAGCCCCTCAAACCTGAGATTGCTGGAACATCTGCTTGAGAAGAATGGCCCAAATTACTTTTTGGCAGGTGCATCAGTTTCACTGAGAAATCGCTGGTTTGCAGTGACTGAAAGCGCGTACAACAAAATATAAGGTTACGGGTACCAGGATTTTTTTCAATGCCATTGTATTTTGTTTTATTATTTTAAGATATTTAGTTGAATCAAAAGTAAAGTCTCATTTTATTGAAGGAACACTAAAGGTTTGTTTTTTATTAGATCAATTGATTGCTGTAAGCTAGAGCATTTAAATATTACTTACCTCGTTTTTCCTGTCTCTCCTCTTCTTGCTTTTCACCAGCATCTGAGCTGTTTGGCATGGTGGAAAGCAGAATGTGCTCACCCCCTCCCTATGACTACAGCCCTGCGTGAAAATGCTCTCTTATCCCTCACAGGCATGGAGGCTAAGCCTAATGGGAACTGTAGTTCCCATTAGGCCGTGACGGAGGTGAATAAAACAGCTCAATTTCAACAGGTATCAAACTAGTTATAATGCAAAACATTACTTTTTACTTTATCAGCTACTGTCAGACTTTAATTTAAGAGGAAAATATTTTTGTCTTTACAAATCCTTTAAATATGAAACAAACAGTGGATGACAATTTTGTCACTTTCAAGTTATTTCAGAGAAAATTGTGGGTTCCTCATTTTTATTTTGAATTAATTTATTTGTAGAAGGGCACCAACAAATTTATTCTGTCTGTATATAGACATAAATATACGTAGCGATACCCCCAAAGGGGCTGCTGAGAATAGATGGGATGGCGTGTTACCTCATGGCTCTGGTGAAATGTCTAGGGTGAATGATGCATACAGCAGCAGTAAAGGAATGTCTGCAAGGCGAATGTCTCTTTTATAAGTGCTCTTTATTACCCAGCCGGGTAAAAACAGTTAACAGGTGATGGAAAGTGATAGACCGAGGTTGGAAGGAGAATAGCAGATTCAGGCGTTCAATATGGAAACAGTCCTGCTTCCGACAACACTTAGATTTCTTCGTCACTCTAGCCTGAGTGGGTTTAGTGTACCTGGACAGGTCTCTCTTACCGACCTGGCAGCCAGGGTATCACTCAGAACTTAGGAAGATGTCCCTGCCACAGACTCTTCTGGATGAACGTCAGGGAAGGGCCTCTGCCACAGGCCTTCTCTGATTGCAGATATGGAGGAGCCCCTCCTAAGTAAAGTTTTGCCTGAACCTTCTTCTCAACGTCGCCCAGGTACCGACTGAAAGAGGAGTCAATGCTTCAGTGTCCGGTTAGAAGTGTTTCCCATAACGGGATGTGGTTTAGGAATTTTTGGAGATGCATAATGGATAAAAAATAGTAGATCTATATATTCATGAAGGTCTGATCAAACATCTGAGTCATAGAAACATTCAGTATTTCATAGAAAAAATAAAAAAAACAAGATTTATTAATGCAAATTGAAGGTATAAATATTTGTACAAATGCTAAAAACATTCAAAGTTGAAATGAGAATATTATATATGCAGTGAACTGCCAACAATCTTCTTCATTCCACTCGTGTTGGAGGTTCAACTAGTTTCGCCCTATATGGGCTTCATCGTGAACCCACGGTGGATAATATTCTATATGAATGGAAAATATACAATAAGACATCATAACAATACATTTACATAGCAAGTATGGAAAAATAAACAATAAAGGATACACATCATATTGAATAACTAACATATAACAATCGTGACTGGTAATATAATTAATTACATCAAATGCTGATAAGCAAAAATAGGTGTGATTACTGTGGACCCAGAGAAAGCGCATACCTTGGATGAAACGGACGGGAGATCATGAAGAGAAGCAGCCGCAATGGCGTAGTCTCCTAGATGGAGAAACACTGGATTGGCGGGATGGACTGTGCTGCCCCAAAAGTGGGCCAATCAGCAGGTAAATTCTTATGTGTATGCCTAATGAGAAAGGGGTGAATTGTAACAAAGAATAAGAAAATAAATGATAAAGTAGATAATAAATAGGAGATAGCGTCTACTGCGCTTGCAGCACTATTATACCAGGGTAGAATATTATTAATCACTTAGGCCCTGTACACACGATCAGACATGTCCGAGGAAACATGTCCGACGGACCGTTTTCATCGGACAAGGCTGAAGTGGTCTGTTGGTCTGATGTGCAAACACACCATCGGACCAAAATCCCATCGGACCAGAACGCGGTGACGTAGAACACAACGACGTGATGAAAAAACAAAGTTCAATGCTTCCAAGCATGCGTCAACTTGATTCTGAGCATGCGGGGGATTTTGGTCCGATGGTTTGTGTACTAACCACCGAACCTGTCCGACGGACAGGTTTCCAGCGGACATGTTTTCAAGCATGTTTGGAAATTTTTGTCCGCTGGAAAACGTTCTGATAGGTCGTACACACCATCGAACATGTCCGCTTAAACTGGTCTGCGGACCAGTTTCAGCGGACATGTTTGATCGTGTGTACGCGGCCTTACTGGTGCTGGTTGGAGTGCTTATGTGCTTATGCCGCACTCTAATCCATAAACACTATAAGGTAAGAAGAAAAATGAAAGGCAATAAATAGCCAGATCATAATAGAGTTACTAAAAATAATTACATGTATATGAGTCACTTACACATATCCCTGGTAAATATTAGGGAGTGCAAGCATACAAACTCAAGATACACATCAGTGCATATCTAATGAAACTGGAAAAAAATAGATAAGTGATTAATTTACCTTGTTAGCATATAATGAAAATTGCCTTTAAAGACTAAATCCATGTACACACGGCAGAGAACCTCGACGGGCAGAACACATCGTTCCACCCGTCGAGATTCTCTGCCGGCCGTCAGATTCGGCGACCCGCCCGTCGGGAATGGCAACCAGCCATTCATCCCGACGGGCCGTCGAGCAAATAGAGAACATGCTCTCTATTTCTGCTCGACGGCATTCCCGAAGGGATGCTCGCCGAGAGCGTACACATGGCCGAGGTTCTCGGCAGAATGCGGCTCCCAGCGAGGTTCTCGCTGGTTTCTGCCGAGAACCTCGGCCGTGTGTCCGCCGCCTGAGCCATCCGGAGCAATAATGCACCTAATGAGTCAGAAATAAAAAGAGAAAAGCAGCATAGTGAGAAGCATAAAAGAGCTCAAGGTCTGCACGACATAGCCAGAGTTGGATTTAAAACAAAACATCAGAAAAATACCCGTAGTCAATGGTGTCCGTAAAGACATTCAGGGTCTCTTCATGAGCTTGCGCTGAGCGTTGGCAGTTCATGCGACTCTTATATACCTCTCGCTGTTAGGCTGACAGCGCCACAGCTGTGGAATGGGTGGAATGCCTGTTGTCAGTGGGCGGGGGAGTGTGACGTGAGCCATGGGAGTTCCCCAGCTCGCTGTGTCCATGCCGCGAATGCGCAATGACACATATGACATGCGGCTGGGCTCAAACAACCAGGGAGAGACCGGGGGCGTCATACAGTTGTTTGTCATTCTTGCTTTGGTTTCTTTTATCTGTCTTCCTGGTTCACCAACTTGTGCACTTCTAGTGCCAAATGTTTTTCTTCTTTTTAGTAAATAACCACAATTTCACACTAATCACTCACTTTTTTACAAACTGGTATTGAGCATAGAAAGAAGAAGCCAACCCAAATTTTATTTTGTGTGGTGTTTTTTTACTCTGTGCACAACGTGTGCGCTTTTAGTAATTTTCATGTTTCCTTGGTTTTTTTTTTTGGCGTATTTTTTGCAGTGCACAACTTGTGCGTTTTGACTTTTTTCATGTACAAAAATATATTTTTTTTTTGGGAACTTACATAAAACAAGCCTATTTTTCAAAACACAATTTCTGCAAACAATGGAAATTACAAAGTTCAACCCTATTTTAGAAACACATGTGAAGGGGTGATGTCACCCCGGAACAAGCCAAAATTTGAGGATGCACACATTTTGAGAGGCAAAATGGTTATTTCTATCCATAGCCCATGCCAACTGGCAACATGTGCTATCTGCCATCATGGGTGATCAATGTATGTGTTTTGGGGGTGCAAACCCTTCCTCTCACCTACTTGAGAAGCGAGGAAGTGGTTGCACCCACAAAGCACACACACTCCATATCCTGTGATGGCAGATAGCACATCTTGACACACTGTGTGCATCCTCAAATTTTGGCTTGTGGATTATCCTATCCAAATTGGTGTGCAAAACAGAACCTCAAAAATTTTTTTGGGGGGGGGGGTTAATCTTTATTCGGCCCATCATGTCAAGGATGTTCTTATATCTTTGCTCAATGAGATCCATCCTTTTCCTCAACATGTCTATATCATTTCTCATAATGTCCATTTCACTACTGCATTCCATAATTTCCTGGATCACAATTTGGGCATTAGCACTGGAGAAAGGTGTGCTATCAGATGCTGTGACACCACCATGTTCATCCCCTAAAATAACAAAAAAAAAAAACATTTATATATGAAAAGTGCAGGTCTACCTACATCTCTTTTTCCCTGTGCAACAGACACTGACCTGTTGTGCTGATAAGCTCTAGCTCTGTTTCTTCCTCCTCTAGTTCTTCCACTTCTCTTTCTTCCACAACGCCTTCTTCCACATCCACCTTCTCCACATGCTGAGGTTGTTGAGGTAGTTCCTTTCTTTGGCTCCTTGTCTCCTCCGAATGATGTCCCCTTCTTTCCCCTAAAAATATAAAAAGAAACAGAAGGTATACTCAGCACACATATATTGGAGGGAGGACAGAAATACGTTGCTTATATAAGTGAGGTACAATTGTCTGTTTTGGCACAAAAACACCCCAAATTACCTATTTGATTCTGAGTTACCCCAAGCTGGAATAGTGACGCTTTGTGACAAAGTGAAACACATGGATGCCCCCCAAAAAACATTTGGGGGAGACCCTATTAAAAATTTGAGTTATGGGGGGCACACAGGTGCTCCTGAGTCCAGATGTGGAAACAGCTGCTTATTAACACTGTCTGAATGACTCCGGTTTGCATTTCACAATCTAGTATAAAGGTTGAACAAACACATCATCTTGACAACAATGTTTATAAATGATGTTTTACAGCAAATCAGCATGACCAGGTGTGCTTTGCCATGAACTGCGTAAAATATCGGGTTTATACAGAACGATGTTTACTACGAACGGAAAATACTACACTTTGCCAATGTCTAAAAACATGCCCACAAATGAAAAACACATTTGCACAACACACATGAAAATTACCTACTTTTCTCAATAATTCTCTTGATCTTCCTATACTGCTCAGGCTCCCGCAATTTCAAGTCCGACCACCTTTTTCTGAGCTGCTCCTTGGACCTCCTGAACCCAAATATGTCATCAAGTCTCCTCGCCACCTTGTCCATTATTTTAGCCATTCCTCTGATTAGGGATGTTGTATGGCCCATGATCACCATCGTTATCTTTCCTCCGCAGTATGTCCACCATCTCTTCCAGTGACATATGTGTCGCTTTGTAGCGTCTGCACCTGGATTGTGACGTTCCCGCCTCCGGGCTTTCCTCGTCGGGACAGGTTCTTCGACGCACCTGTGACGCCACCATATTGTCGCTTCTTATTAATTAAAGGGGCGTGGCAGCGAGGAAAAGGTTCGTCATGGGTGGGCTAAGAGGGCGACGTTTCACGCATGCGCGGGGGTATATAAGGAGAAATGGAAGGTGAGATCAATTATGTGGGTTATGACTACTTCTTCTACACAGAGTGACCTCTTTACTTTTTTCACAAACCTCTATCCACCCTTTAATCACTGCTTTGGTAGAACTCTTCTGCATATAATCACATTATGTAATATAAAAATATAAAGAGAAAGAGAACCTCTGTCAAACGCCTTCTCAACATCAAGGGACAGAAAGAAACCTGGTGTGGAAGATTCGGTCAACCAATGATGAATACTAATGGATTTTAGGGTATTATCCCTAGCCTCCCTTCTGGGAATGAATCCAACCTGATCCAGGGATATCAAGTTAGGGATTAAGGGAAGCAGGCGGTTGGCAATAATTTTTGCAAAAAGTTTAATATCAACATTCAGGAGTGAAATTGGCATATAATTTGACTATTGTAGCATCCTTGCCTTGGCTTGTCTAATTCTGCAGCATAAGATTGGGCAATGGTATTTGTGCTATAATTAGACAAAAAGTCAGAAATCAGACGTTTCCTGTCCGTGGGATTGTCACCAGATGTTTGTAGAGGTAAGTTATACAATTTAGAGTAAGAGTCTTTAAATTGATTAGCTATATCTAAAGAAGAAAATGTTTTTTTGTGATTGGGGTCTGTAATGGAATGAATGGTTAGAGTTGCTTTTTTTAATAAAAGAGTCCTGGGAAGTAGTTTCCTGTATTTATTGTCTGATTCGGAGAATAATTTACGTGCCATTGCAAATTTGCGTCTAGTCATTCTTCCAAACTTCTCTTAATAAAGCTTCTCTAGCATTTAATAATTCAGTGTATAAGTTGTTAGTTAGAGATTGTGTCTACTCTCAAGAGAGTGAACACAATTTGAGAGTTCAGTAATAAGGGATTGTCTAAACCTACAACATTTTGCTGCAATTGAGATAAGTTCACCTCTTATTACACATTTGTGTGCAGCCCATAAACTCATTGGGTCTATTTCAGAGGAGTCGTTCTTTTGAAAATATTGAATAAGGTGAGAATTTAAAGTTTTCAAATTCTTGGATCTGGAGGAAATTGAAGAGAAGGTAATGGTAATGGAAATAGGGTGATAGTCTGATATTATCATTGGATCAATATCTTCTATTGTTAGGGATTGAAGATCTGATTGAGATATGAAAAAATAATCTATTCTCGGATATTTATTATGGGGAGGAGAGAAACATGTAAAGTCCATTGTGTTAGGACGCATATTTCACCAGGTATCATGGAGAGTAAGACCTTTAATTAAACATTTGACTGCATGAAGGGCTCTATAAGGTAGTGAGGAAGCACCTGATGAAGAGTCAAGGGAAAGAGTGAGATCTACATTTAAATCACCACCTACAATAAGCATTCCAGACTGAAAGGTATAGAGAAATTCTAAAGTATTTCAAAAGAAGGGCATTTGTTGTTTGTTAGGTGCATAGAGATTAGCTAATGTATTATATCGTTTTCCATTAAGAAAGATAAATCAACCTTCCTTATCTAATACTGTAAAGTAATTTGAATCTGTATAGGACAGTTTTTTTTTTAAATAAAATATAAACACCCTTAGATGCAGAACTAGTAGCATGATATGTAGTTGGATATAGTTTGTTATGTAGGTTGGGTATATTGTCAGTTTTAAAGTGCATCCCGAAAAATGAAATTTTTAAAAACAACGTTAAAAAATAAAGCATGCTCGATTTTTTTTTGTCTTTTTTCAGATAAAAAACGATGTGAAGCCCACACACGATCATTTTAAATTCTGTTTTAAAAAAAGTTGTTTTTTGTTCATTCCGAAAAACGATTTTGTGTACACGGCATTAGAGTTCCCCCATCGATATCAATGCTTTGATAGGCTATAGTTCCCCTTTACTAATAATGCATTATAAGGCTTGTTAGAGTTCCACCTTAGTGATTAATGATTACATGATTATGTATCCTTGAGCTTCTAGGAAAAGCTATAAACATTGCCATTGTTATTGTGTACTAGGCAAAGAATGATAAACATTAGATAAGGTGCAGTAGAAACCAAAAACAGTCAGTCACATACAGACTTATATTTTACACATGATGTATAATTGTGACAAATTCTACTTGTATAACCTAATAACTTAGATATGATTGGCTTGTACACACTAGAAAATAAAGCTAGTGTGAACATACCATGTGTGTGTGTGGATGTTTTCACTCACAATGCATTGGGGACTTTCCATACATCCAGATTGTCCTTAAAACCCGAGTCTAGTTGAACCAGCAACCTTACAATTGCCATGTCAGCTAGGTGAACATCTGAGGGTGACCACATTGTACCAAATAAAAACCCTATGGGGTCAATTCACAAAGAGAAACGTTATTGGTTTCACCCAGGTGTTAATTTACCGCCCCTTATTTAACGCTTAGAAACATGGTATTCACGAAAGCTGTAATCGTTATTTAACATAGTCGTTATTTTGTTCAACTGACTCGTTATCCAATCGTTATGCTATTTTTTTAAACGTTAGACGAACGTTATTTTAATCGTCCAAGCCTTATTATAACGTTGCAAACTTAATTATTAACGTCCCAAACGTAATATTTACGTCTAAAAAGCTGCAAATAACGCTGGAGAGATGCATTCTGGGAGCAGAAGGGGAGGAGAACAACTGCAATAAGTCCTTTGCCCCGGATGTGGAAAAGAGCGAATGCAGAGAGAGAGAGAGAGAGAGACAGACACAACAAACAAGACACACGTGGAGATCGAGCACGTGCTGTGCAAAACACAGTCACAAACATGAACCGGAGTTTACGGGAGCTCTTCCAAACCATTGTAAGTATTATCTGTTTTTATTTTTATTTACAGCAACGGAAGGCGGCTTGTGTTTAGGGGTTGATGGAAGAATGTATAGTTATGTTTCATGTATATCCTCTTTCCAGGTTAATTCCCCCATCACACACTCCGATCAACAGTGCAGCTCTAATGAGGTGTGTGTATATAGGACATTTTAATGTGCCAGACAAATATCTTTTTTTTGTAGTATAGCTTACTTTTTACTTGTTTGTTTGAAAATTAGGAAATTGACAATAATGGAAGTGCCAAATCAGTGGGTGATGTCTCTGAAATTAAAGTTACAACAGTGGTAAGTTAGCTTCATTTCTCTCTGTCCCTCTCACTTGCTGTTCTTCTCTTTATCTGACCCCTCCCTTATCTCTCTCTCTCTCGCTCTCTCTCTCTCGCTCACTTGCTCTCGCTCTCTCTCTCGGATCCTCAAACTACGGCCCTCCAGCTGTTGCGGAACTACAAACCCCATGAGGCATTGTAAAACTGTGACGTTCACAGACATGATTGGGCATGATGGGAATTGTAGTTCCTGAAAACCTGGAGGGCTGTAGTTTGAAGAACCATGCTCTAGATCTCTCTCTCTCTCTCTTTCTCTATCTCTCTCTCTCTCTCTAGATCTCTCTCTTTCTCTCTCTCTTTCTCTAGATCTCTCTCTCTTTCTCTAGATCTCTCTCTCTTTCTCTAGATCTCTCTCTCTCTAGATCTCTCTCTCTCTAGATCTCTCTCTCTTTCTCTCTCTCGATCTTTTTCTTTCTCTCTCTCTCTCTCTCTCTAGATCTCTCTCTTTCTTTCTCTCTCTCAGACACCCCTCTCTCTTTCCCACCCTGTCTCTCTTTTTTAATCTGAGACCTAGAATTCTTATTTTTGTCTAGCGCTCCCCCAAAAATATACCACTAGAAGATAAACACAAACTGCAAACATCAACGAAGCCCAAAAAAAATCATTCGTCATATTCCAAGCCACATTGCTCAACACAGTCCACACGTGCTGTAAGTATCCTGACTCAGTGATTTGCTGCACCTCACTTTACATGTGATGATGTTTACGTATAAGTGCTGTTTTCTTTTTTTTCCTAAATAATTTGTCAACAGGAGAATCTAAATTCAAGTAATTTTAGTAAGAAACGTAATAAAAAACAGAAAACAGAAAGGTCTACGAAGGAGCTCAAAAAGGATCATGGTCCATCCGATTTCATGGACACATTTGGGGAATGTATAAAGGTATGTGTTTAATGAGTTTTAAATGTTGTTAATTGTAAAGTACATAAGAAATGAATGTCTCTCTTATATCCATAATCATAATATTTGCATGTCTGCATGTGTTCACATGTCCTTCCATCTGAGTTTTATCGTTTATAGCTAGCTCGATACAAACAATAAATATTTTTTACATGCAGATCAAAAGTGTGTTTCATAAAGAACACAAATCATCGGAATCCCTACATAGACCTAAATCATCAAAATATACGTCGAATGGATCCAAGCATTCAAAAACATACACAAAAGCTAACCACCAACATCACAAAAAGCAGCAGCCTAACTCTAGCAAGAGCAAAGTCCACCATGAAGACAGTCGGGAATGTAGAATTAGTGAAGCGAGCAAGTCCCATCCAGAATCAACAACACTGGAATCATCTCGGCAATTACCGTCCTCTCCTCAAGTCCCAAGAAAGGTGCCCAAGCCAGTAAGGTCAGATGTTACCCTGTCATCTAGTCCTGCCTCATCAGGGATCTTAATAGATGGAAATGAATCTGAGAATACAGCAGTTCAACAAGGCAATAAAAATCTTGAAAAAAAGCGAATCCGTAATCGAAAATTTACATTGCATGAAAATCTAGTCCTAATTGAGAACCTTCTTCCACATTTTAATAAGCTCCTTGGAAATAAAGCAGCTTCTACGGAGTCAACATGGAAAAACGCAATGTGGAAACAAATTGCAGCTGCAGTTAAGAGTGTTGGTGTCTTCCCAAGATCAGCAGAGCAAGTACGTAAGCGGTACCAGGACATTCGGCTTAGACTAAGACGAAAGATTTCGGATGAGAACAAGAGCAGGTAATTTACAACAGTGTTCAAAAAAATCTCCACTCGCAATTGGCGAGTTAAAGTTGCGTGGGAGTATGTGGAAATCCAGGTGGGGGACTTCGTCACTTTGGCAGAGCCGATCTCTGTCTGTTTTCTCCACATGCTTCTTGTAGTGGCTAGGCAGACTCCCAACGTGCGGACCACTTTTCCTTTGAACGTGGCCACGCCTCCTTGTACACCCAGCAGCTTGCTTTCAGGCACCATTAGCCGGCGGTGCCGGGTGTACGAGGAGGCGTGTCCTGGACCAAAGGAAAAGTGTCGAGGCCATTGGCAGGTTGCGCTGTCACTCCAATAAGCTGTGGGGACACAGGATGACATGACAGCAGAGGATGAAGGCTGGCGCGCGGTAGGGGTTAGGTGGGGGTGACTGCTGGCAAATTACTCTTAAGATCTGTTTGGTAGCTTTGAACTTTACATTTTGAGCCCTAATTCATAAAGTGTTTACTTTGATGTTGTGTTTGTGTATTCTGTCCCATCTCAGGTCTTAATGTTTGAGCGAATGCCAATTTTAAAAATTATATGTGTTGTAACACCTATGTCTCTTTGAATTGCAGGAAAGCAACAGGGGGTGGTCCAGAGAAAAATATATATTTTCATCAGTATGAAGAGTTACTGCGTCCATACATCGATATTGATTCCATTGTTGGCATCAAAGCTGGTTTTGATTCCTCGAGGCACAATCAAACTGGTGAGAAATCCTAACCTTTAACATGTTCTCATATAGCGGTTGTACTTATGGTTGCCACCCATACGGCAATGATCTGTACAGTTCGGTTTTTTAGACTTGTATCTGTCCTCTTCTAAACTGGACACAGCACTCACTTTACTTCCCTCCCCTGCAACTTGGACGGTGCCTTCTAAGCCCCCCACCCCCAACCCCAACCCCAAATTGGACAGCCTGTGAATCCTTGCCGCCACTGCTGAGAGTGAGAGTGTCAGCAATGCAGAGAACATAGAGAGTAGGCTAAAGCAGCAGACATGCAGCTGTATGGTGATTTCCTCCATATCACCTAAGGTGAGTCACCCCTCCCCCTCTGCACTGTGACCGGAGCTGTTGACTGTCTTTAACTCTGAATATTTTCACTCACTGAACTGTCATGCACCTTTTTAAGAAGGATTAGGGGGCAGAGGTCTGTATTCTTCCTGACAAGGGGTCCCTATCTACCGAAGGGGGGGGGTACAAATGTTCCTTCCTATCATCACTCTCCTATTCCAAGATGGGGGTCCCCCTTATCAGCCTCCTGCAGTCCTATTGGCTGGGGGTCTTATAAAACTGCAGGGGTCGATGAGGATAATTCCTAATCTGAATGGGGTTTTCCTTTTATCACTCTGGGGATTTTCTTTACTAAAGGAGGGTCCTCTATTTCTGAATTGGGGACCCCTCTTAGTGTGGTGAAAAATTCTAATTTTTTTGGGGTGAAGTGGGAGCTCAAGCAA
This sequence comes from Rana kukunoris, assembly GCA_029574335.1. Lineage (NCBI taxonomy): Eukaryota > Metazoa > Chordata > Amphibia > Anura > Ranidae > Rana > Rana kukunoris. Next base: position 722,412,105 of record CM056049.1, on the reverse strand, counting down.
ACTCCAAAAAATATCAAGCGCTACCACTGTGCATCGCCCGGCCGTCACTTACCTTGTATTGATGGGACAGCGTCATCTGACCAGGGGGGGGGGGAGCAGACTGCACTGGGAAACTGACTGACTTGAGCAGGATGTACTAGGCAACATACTGAGGGCGGGGTGTTATGGTGGAACACCAACCATCTGGCCACACCAACTGTTCCTCATGGCACCGCTTTACTGCTCCTCTCGGGGCGTCAGTCTTTTACAATCCTATAGTTTATATTGCAAAAAGTATCTAAAAAAAAATGGCTGTGTGTAGGGTTTGGCGTAATAAAAACTTATCAATCCTAGTTGTACTGTATGTTAAAGATTAAAACCCTTTAAAAATTATCTATGGGTTTTTTTTTTTTTAAAGATGTTGACCACCCGTAGCTATCTGGTTAACCATTTCTTTGTTATTTATTTGTAAGAGGGTGCTGACGAAAGACAGTTAGAATCAGAAGCTGAATTTGAAAGTGATCAGTCTCTGAATGCACAGCCGCCTCTCTGCTTCCAGGTGGAGGATGATACACCAACGAACCCGGAGGATTCAATCATCCTTTTCTTAGAAGATTCTAGTCATGAAAATGTTAGTAATGTAAATGTTTCTGAAGTAATGCCAAACCAAACTGCAAACAACCCTATGAGTATTGATACACCTATCCTTTGTATTCCTGATGTGGTTGCTACTGAGCCCCCAGAGTTAAGCAGACCTAGAGATAGGAGAACCATTTGTAGGACACGAAACATGGATAGGGAACAGTACCGTTTTGACAGAGAACAGAGTGATAGATTTCACAGTGAACAACAGAAATTTAGAGAACAACTCATGCAGAGATTGGATGACCTAAATACTAACGTATCAAAATTTAATATTCTTCTAGAGCAACAAAATTCAGCTCAAAACATCTATCGCCAACAGAAGCTATCCTTTATGGTCAAACTAAGCGAACTCTTAGAAGCACATCTACCGTCTTCTGGTGAACAATCTCTTAATGCTAGGAATTTAACCAGCAGCAACCACAACAGTGGTGTATGTGAAGATATTTCCGATAATGATGCTAATGTTAATTTTTCTAATCTTGATATCTAAAAGAAGGTTTTTTTTATGTAAATTAATTTCACATATTTCACAACTGATATTTGCAGTAAAACAATTATGTTTACGTTACATTTGCATGCTTTTAAAGCAGGCAGCCTTGTACAATTTGATCTTGCACAATATTGACAACTGTATTCTTTTTTTCTGAAAAAAAATAACATTTGACCATGCTAACTTTGGTCTGTGCCACGTCTCGTCTAATCGGCTAGACGTACTTTATTTTAGTTGTAGATGTTTAACTGGACATCATTGATAAAGCTGGTTTGATGACCAGTGAAACGTCTGACATAAATGTAGTCTGGTATGTAGCTTTGACTTTTTTTGTACAGATATCCATCTAGGATAATTTAGATTTATACCCTAATTTTGTTTGAAAAAAAAACAGTATGTGAAATATGTGAAATCCTATTTTGAACTTTTAAGCACTTTAAATGGTTCGTTAGTGTAACATTACGTTTTTCAAATGTTCGGATTTTTTATTTAAAAAATGCATGTGCAAAACTAAGAAGTATTTGTCCTAACATGTATATTTTGTTTTTGTGTTAAATAAGAACCTTTACATTGGTATTAACAAAAAAAGTTTAGGAGAAAAGTAGGAGTAAATTGTTAACAATTGCATTATGTTGTAACGGTGAACTAGCTCTCTGCTAAGAGAATTTACCAGCACTAAAATCATCAATCATGTCCGGTTAATAGCATGGCAACACTTTGGAACCTGACAGGGTTGTGCCATTCTCACGGAAGAAAAACGTGGGTGTCAAAGGTTTTCATGATTTTCTTCCAAAAGGGAGGCACCCTATGATTGTTTCACAAATGTTGTCTTTTTGTTAATGTGATATTTTACCCCCTTAAAGAGGGGTTTCACCCTTAAAACCCTTTTTCCCATCCAGCATACTGTCGTCAGCGCCTTTTTTTTGTTTTTTTTTTGGACTTAGCTCTTGATGGATAATTTTTTTTTCCGTCTTACTGCAAGGTATGGCGCCGCTATGAAGCGTCATGCCTTCTGGAAACAGCCGACTAGCACTTGGCTGTTCTCGACGCCTGCGCAAAGACCCATGAGCTGACTGCACAGGCGTCGTATACAGCCAAGTCATATTTTTTTTTTTTTTGGAGAGTGTGTCGCGGCTATATAGGGCAAAATCGCAGTACGCTCCTGGGTCTGTGCAAAGGTGCCGAGAAGAGCCGAGTGCTAGTCGGCTGTTTTTCGGAAGGCGTGACGATATATAGCGGCGCCTTACCCCGCGCTAGAACGAAAATGTAATTATCTATTAAGAGCTAAGTCCAAAAAAAAAAAAAAACATACTGACGCTGACGCCAACTTGCTGGATGGGAGAAAGTGGTTTTAAGGGAGAACCCCCTCTTTAACTGGACATGATTGAAGATTTCACTCAACTCTATTTATCTACACTGCGCTACTTTTTTTCTTTATGTGTGGTTTTCTAAAGTAATGTGTATTTTCAGTTATGGAGATTAAGTCATGTGAGATGATGATTGCAATTTATCTATCACCTGGGTTTAAGAACTCTTATCCAAAATATTACGAGAACAAAATACACATTTCACTTGCTGATGTGTTATTATTTGACTGTGGCCAATGTTATGTCATTTAGGACATAAAAATGGTTTCATCTTCCATCATGCCCACCCATATAGTACATTTTTTTTTTGTTTTTACATAAATCTCACTTTCTTTATTTTTTTAAAAAAAATGTTAGTATTTATTATTTGGAAATGTAGGTAGCATTTTCCTAATAATAAGGTTGACATTTTCCGGCTAATTGCACTTGGTCGGTTTGCAATATTTCAAATGCCCTGGAGTAGTTAAAATTATCTCACGTGGATTGATTCTCACTAATGTCTCTAATGTTTCTCCTTTTTGTCGTCATAAATAAATCTCTGCTGTAGAACCCACACTTCACCATATTACTGTAATAAAGCATTAAACTGCACTTTGGTTTTGTAGTAGACTTTTATGTAAACTAAACTGTGAATTTTACATCAAAAAACACTGCACATGTAAAGTTTTTTTTCACCAAAAAACATACAACAACAAGTAAATAACTACAAAAAAAGAGAAAATAAAGATCCCGTTTTGTTTAAAATTTTACGCCTGTCTTCTATTCTTCTTTTGTATTAACCTAAAATGAGAAAAAAACATCATTGAGTGTGATTTTACAATGCAAAATAAGATCTTCGTCAACAAAAATGTTTCCAAAGCATGCATCTCTCCAATTTAATGATGCAACTTTGTAATTTTTAATGATGAAGTTTGATTTTAAAAACATTGTTCATGGGGTAGATTACCTGAGAAATAATTTGCAATTAGTTGCTCTCTAGCTGCATTGCCACGGTGATCTGTTTCGACTGCAATAGTAGGCATGTCATCCTCCACTGCAGGGTCTATTTCCTCTTCAAGTCCTCCATGCCTAGCGATGTTGTGTAGGATGCTGCATGCTACGAACATGTCGCATACTTTACTAGGGGAATATTGCAGGAATCCACCGGACAATGACATGCACCTAAACCTGCTCTTTAGGACACCAAAGCATCTTTCTATTACCACTCTGGTCTTAGAATGGGCAAAATTGTACGATGCTTCTGCTGAGGAGGACGGCCTGTTGATTGGCGTAAAGAGCCATGGCAAACAAGGATAACCAGCATCTCCTATAAAATAAAAATAAAAATTGATAAACACCTATGGCCAAGTTATGTGGCAGTCAATGTTATGCAATGTAATTGTAGTGTTGGTGATAGTGCATTGATGGTACTTACATCAAAACACAAGAGCATAACACGTGGTGCATGTGTTTAGTGCGGTGTATGTTTGATGCTATCAAAACAAAGCATTCAAGAGGCTGTCATTTTGCCTGGCCATAAAGGGGGTATCTGTGCCCAGTAAGCAAGTGGTTAACTACTGACACTATAATATTATTGCATAATATTCTTCAATCAACTCTAAATAGATACCGCCTTTACTTCTGGAGGTTGTGTTCATTTGGAAAACCTTGGTCATGTGTATTTTGATAAGTATTTCCTAGCTCTCTCATGTGATGTCAAACGTGCTATTGTACTACATCACATCAACAAGCTTAAAATTGTGACTAATTTTGAACAGACAAGGAACATGTGGAACAGTATACATCACACTTACGATTTATGGACAGTAAGAACAGATGATAGCTCAACTTGAAAGAATTTTGAAACTCTAACCACTACAGATCCGCGCTATAACCAAATGACGGCTAAAGTGCGGACCTGAAACAGCCGTCAATTAACGGTCAACTCTTTAGGGCGTTCAACCGTCTGCGCGTGTCTGTATCCCTTGGACACAGTCAATCACAGATCGCTGCAAACGGCAAATCAGAGTGGCAGTTTGCTACGCGATCTGCGCTACCAATGGCAGATGATCTCAAATGTAAAGATATGAGATGATCTATCATTGACGGTTTATACACAGGCACAGCGTCCTGTCTCTGTAAAGAAGAGACAGCTCTGTGTCCCTTGTACATAGGTACACAGATTGTTAGCACCCCTCCCCCCACATTTAGAACACTATACAGGGAACATATTTAATCCCTTCCTCACCCCCATATTGTTAACCCCTTCAATGTCAGTCACATTTACACCATAATTAGTACATATTTATAGCACCGATCACTGTATAAATGTGAATGGCACCAAAAAAGGGTCAGAAGTGTCCGATGCATCCGCCGTAACCTCGCAATCACCCAAAAAATTGGCAGATCACCACCATTTATAGAAAAAATAAAAATAATAAATAATTATGTCCCCTATTTTGTAGGTGCTATATCGTTTGCGCAAAGCAGTCGCTTATTAAAAAAAAAAAAAATTAACCAAAAATATCGAGATGAATGCCTATCGGTTTAAACATTGAAAAAAATGTATCTAAAAAAAAAAATGGGATATTTATTAGGACAACAGGTAAATAATATTGTTTTTTCTTTTTTTTTAAATTGTCGATCATTTTATTATTTTTTGCGCTAATAATGAAGAGCGCAAAGGTGATCAAATACCACCAAATGAAAGCTCTACTTGTGGGGAAAAAAGGACACCAATTTTGTTTGGGAGCCACGTCGCACAACCGTGCAATTGTCAGATAAAGCGACGCAGTGCCAGAGGCTGAAATTTCACCTGGCCATGGGGGGGGGGGGGGGGGGATATGGGCCCTGTAAGTAAGTGGTTAACTTGTGAATATGATTAAGGTAATGCTGTGGAGCAGGCATGTTGAGGATTTAGCAAGCATGTCATTCCAGTATGGAATAACAACAAAAAAAAATATATATATATAACTGGAATACACATGAAACAAAGTGGAGAACACTTTACCCAGCAGCCATCCGTTATTTTCTGAGTCATGGTCCAAAGTTTCATATATTCCTGATTGTCGCAATATATGGGCATCATGACAGGATCCAGGAAAGCCGGTGACAACATCTCTGATTATTAATTTTGAATCGCAGATGACTTGTATGTTCACCGAATGATAAGATTTACGGTTGCGGTAAATGTGCTCCTGTTCTGATGGGGGACATAAAGGTACATGGGTGCAGTCTATTGCCCCAATTACATTGGGCATTCCGGCAAGATCGTAAAAACCCCGTTTAATTTGATCCTGCTCTTCATGTGACTTGCTCATATGTATATATTTAGGGGCTAGTTGCCGTAAAGCTTGCAGGACCTCCACCAAGCAGCGGGAAAAGCTTGCCTGTGAGATTCCAACAACCTCACCACTTACATGTTGGTAGGAGGCCTTTCCTAGGAAATGGAGAACTGCCAAAAGACGGACAAGCCCAGGTACTGCATTGCTTCGCATGGTGCGTTTCTCCAAGTCCTTATGTATTTCCTCATAAACAGAGCGAATCATGGCAGATGATAACCGAAATTTGGCTATCACCTGTGTTTCCGTAAAGTCATCTAATATTGTTCGTGACCGGAATACTCTCTTTTCAATATGAACCACATTCTGTCGTGTTCTTCGTCGCCTCTGAATTGTTTTCAGTTCGTACAGAGCACATCCAAATGGTTCCATCCTGCCCAAAACCAAGTTCAACACAACCCTGCACCACCAAAACTTTCCTCTCACACTGAAATAACGCCTGGGAAATGTCATAACGCCACACAGAGGGAGGTGCTAATGTAACGATTGATTAACGATCTTTAACTGTCAAAAAAATCTTTGTGAATTGCACTTCTGTACACATTTAACGATTTGACTCTTTAAAATAACGTTTTCGAACGTTAAAATAACGGTCGAATCGTTAAAAAATGATCCACACGTTAAAATATCGGTTCCGTGTAGTGAAACGTTATTTGGCGATTTTTCAAAACGTTAAATCGTTTAGTGAATTGAACTAGCTTCAATAACGTGCTAAATCGTTAAAATAACGACCGAAATCGGGAAAAAAAGCTTTGTGAATTGACCCCTATGCGTCTTTAGAAAAAATAGTTAGGTAGGCTAATTTGTCATGGAGGTAAAGTCATATTAACCAATTCACTTTGACGCTGCTAAATGTGATCTGGGCCACAATGACTTCTGGTCATGAAGGGGTTAAAGGTTTCCTGGATAAACTCAAGCTGTGAAATTGAGACATGCACTAGAAAATTGACCACTGCAGGTATCTGGAAACGTCTAGTATTCTCTGTAGACATCATATATGAGCAACCTGTGCTATAGATTTCCAGTGGTGTCCTTTCATGCTATTCATTTTATGTTCCATTCAATCAGGAGCGAATGAAAAGGAGGAGGTTGGGTTTTTACTCACCTTTGACCCTTGTTATTTGAATCTGTAAGGGAGTAAATTGTTGTTTACTTGTAATAGACACCATAGATGAGAGCCTTAAAGCGTATTTTTAATTGTAGCGGTACTCCCGAAGGAGCTGCTGATTCTTTTTTGGGTCTATTCTCTAATCTATTCACCCCTTTAAGTGGCTCGAACCCTACCTTGGCACACCAAGCAAATGCAAATATAATGTGAGTCCTACGTTGGCTAAGACCACAATAACACACACATAAAATATATATATATATATAGTGACATACAATATTGTTGCTACCTTTCTTTGATTGCAGTCCTCAGGAGCAAACACACCTCACACAATTAATGTAGTAAACCAAGAGTAACTTTACTTGGCATATAATGAGAAGAAATAACAGATAAACAACAGATTACAAAATACAGGTTCATATATAGCCAACTCTGCAAGGGCCCTTGCGGAAGTCAGTAGAAACCGCTAAAGTACGAATATTATAGAATCTAGAAGTGACTATAAATTGTCTATGCTCGCGAGCTTCCCCTAGTGGGCGATTCCTTCAAATAACAGTTGCAAATAACCTTCACCGGGCCTGGCCTAGATAACTCCAGAATGTTCCTCAGGGGTGAGATTTACGGTAAATATGTTTTTGCACTTTAATTTGTTTGTAATTCAAAGGGGGTAGTAAATCTAAAGGTCTAAAGGTAAAATCAATGCGGGTGCTTGCGGAGCAATCTTTAAAGCAATACCGGTCACCTTGGCTAGCGTGGCTTCCAGACGTTATGTCTCTCGGGTAAATCAATCATAGTCTGATATTCCAATAATGAAGCACTAAAAAGCCACAAGGCTAAAGTAGTATTGAAAGCATTTGGGTCCTGGCCCTCTCACCTGTGCAGGTCTAGTCTGCCTGCGTTTCTCACGACAAACACGCTGTTCGGTGACCACTCTGCGGCACACACAGTCTCCGGTTTCTTGCTCGCCACTGGTACAATTGTCAGCTATTGGAAGTCTCTGGCCTCTTGGAAGCACAAGCAGGACACACTTAATCTTGGCCTTCTGGTGAACACAGGCTTAAGGCTTAAGGCCTAACATACTTGGCTGTGATGCTCTCCCTCGTTAAACAGGGGGAGAGGTGCTGGTCCCAAGAGAGCGAGTTTGACCCCTCCCAGTCTTTAAGTAACCTCCCCCATAAGGCTGTGCGAGGGTGTCATGTGCTCCAGGAAGGCATTGTGGAAAATGTAGTCTATTTCTACTAATGTCCGTTTCTCCTGGTACACCTAATCCCACAATGCATTGCTTTTAGAAAGAAGTAAATAAACATATATATACAGTGTAATTGAAACTCCCAGGGAAAGATTTAGGTATGGAAGATTACCAAAGGTCTTTAACAGTATGACCCCCGCTACACAATTTTTCACTCAAATTTGAGAAAACTCCACTATATGACTGTTCCCATTCACAGAGCATGCCTAAAAATCTTTAAATATTTCCTACTTTTTTAGATGTTTCTCAAGAGGTGTCATGGCTGACTGCAAGGTTTGCTGAACACTTTCAGAGCAAGTCTCTTCTAAGTCTGTCCCTAAACCTTCACAGTTTGCTAGAACAGAGTGTTCATCCAATTGATAATAGAGATCAGCCTGCACCTGTACAAAGGGGGTTAATTATGGCAAACAAAGCTGCCCAGCCCCCCTCATAAACAAAGGCCCCTATGTAGGATTTTTCCTTGCTCAGAGGGTCTAAAATAGAGCATCCCAGCAGGTTTAAGGTGCAATTTTTTTTTTTTTTTGTGTGCGTAAACTCGAGAGAGAGGAGCCGGACTGCAGGAGTTGGGAGTAGGCAGACCCTCCCCCCGGAGGCATTCGCCATCCTTCTCCATGCCCCTGGTGGCAATGGCGGGTGTGAAGGGGGGCCTCCCACTCACCCCGCCCTACCTGCTCCTCTTGGGAGCCCAACTGGGGCCCAACGGGACCCCAATGGGGCAGAGGGACTCCCCCTATGAGGGAGTGAGGGGGCCTAGCCCACCCAGCCAGCCCCGTAGGTCCTTCGCCTCTCTTTATTTTAGGAGACCACATGGCCAAAGTGCGTGTGTTTTAAACCAATTTCGTGTGCGTGCAAGTGTGGTGGTTTTTTTTTGGGGGGGGGGGGTGGGCATACTAAGCACAGGCGTACCTTGCATAGCACACCCACCGGGAGCCGGGCTGAGACCACCAAACTCAATTCACATGTAGCCGAGACCGGGATCCGAACCCTTGGCTGCAGAGGTGAATGGCTTGTCAACGGAGTGCCAATCACGTTGAGCCACCACAGCTCATTAAGGTGCAATTTTTTAATGTTTTGTTAATCTGTTATATGAATGGGACATGTAACAATTTTTAAAGTAGGTGTTATCCAATTTTGGCTGCAGAAAGCAAAAATACACTTTAGGCTGGCCATACTCTTATTCAAATGGGAACTTAGACTTTTTCCAGCCCCCCTGGACTCGCTAGTCACCCCAGCTTTTTTTTTTTTTTAGATTTTTTACTTTTCTTTTAATTGGATTTTGAGTGAAATTTTGGTGTGTCCGACATTGAACTGATGGTAAGAGAACATTTTTGTTTGTTTGTTCTGTGGGGGGGCACAAGTAGCTGGTCTTGCCTAGGGCACAAAATAGTCTAGCACCGGCCCTGCTCTTAATCCTGAATGGGGTTTTCTACTGAAATGATGATGTGCTCTCTTCCAGGACCCATCTCTACATTCCTCTTCTTCTTCTTCTTGCACTTGCATATTATATATCTGCACAAATTCCCAATGCCAGTGGCCAGGAAAAGCACGACAAATAGTATTCCAACAAAGATTAGAAGCGTGAGCCACAGCGGTAAATCCTGCTTCTTGGCCAGATCTTCTTCATCATAGACATCCTCAATATAATCATCATCCAGAGATTGGACGATAACATCCACCTCTGGCATATAATACTGGTCATTAATACTGATGGTCAGTACGTAGATACCAGTGTCATTCAACCAGACCGGATCTATCCACAGGTCTACCGTTGGCAGGTCTGTTGAACATTCTGGTCCTGGGATTCATGATGAAGCTGACCTTCCGGTTGTATTTGTATATTAGATTTTTGATTGTGTTAGAGTTTCGGTGCACCCTCCCCCACTCCACCTTTACTAGATATTCTTTGGTTGGGTCAGTCAGATTAAACTGGCAGGGTATAATCAACCGCGATCCGATGGCCACTCTAATAAACTGCGGTACATATATATCTGTGAAATTCACAGCTGTTGCCTGGGAGATGAGCAAAATGATGATCGATAGGAGTTTTAATCCTCTCATTTTTTCACAATTACAGAGTTGAATTAGGGAGCTGCAAATCCGTTGTCTTCTCTGTACTACAAGCTGGACTAGTGAGCTTTTAGCGTTTCTCAGGACAAGAAAGGCCCCCACCCAACATGGGGTCTTATTTCCCGAGCAAGTCAGCCCCCCTGGCTGGAGCACACCACTATCTTCACACACAGTGTCTGAATGGTAGCAACCACCCTGAGATCTCATAAAATCTGGCTTGTAGCAACCCTGCACACTTGTGTACTCACATAGGCTGAAGGCCTCTATATCATTTCTCATAATGTCCATTTCACTACTGCATTCCATCATTTCCTGGATCACAATTTGGGCATTGGCACTGGAGAAAGGTGTGCTATCAGATGCTGTGACACCACCATGTTCATCCCCTAAAATAACAAAAAAAAAAACATTTATATTCGAAAAGTGCAGGTCTACCTACATCTCTTTTTCCCTGTGCAACAGACACTGACCTGTTGTGCTGATAAGCTCTAGCTCTGTTTCTTCCTCTAGTTCTTCCACTTCTCTTTCTTCCACAACTCCTTCTTCCACATCCACCTTCTCCACATGCTGAGGTTGTTGAGGTAGTTCCTTTCTTTGGCTCCTTGTCTCCTCCGAATGATGTCCCCTTCTTTCCCCTAAAAATATAAAAAGAAACAGAAGGTATACTCAACACACAGATATTGGAGGGAGGACAGAAATACATTGCTTATATAAGTGGGGTACAATTGTCTGTTTTGGCACAAAAACACCCCAAATTACCTATTTGATTCTGAGTTACCCCAAGCTGGAATAGTGACGCTTTGTGACAAAGTGAAACACATGGATGCCCCCCAAAAAAACATTTGGGGGAGACCCTATTAAAAAATTGAGTTATGGGGGACACACAGGTGCTCCTGAGTCCAGATGTTGAAACAGCTGCTTATTAACACTGTCTGAATGACTCCAGTTTGCATTTCACAATCTAGTATAAAGGTTGAACAAACACATGATCTTGACAACAATGTTTATAAATGTTGTTTTACAGCAAATCAGCATGACCAGGTGTGCTTTGCCACGAACTGCGTAAAATTTCGGGTTTATACAGAACGATGTTTACTACGAACGGAAAATACTACACTTTGCCAATGTCTAAAAACACGCCCACAAATGAAAAACACATTTGCACAACACACATGAAAATTACCTACTTTTCTCAATAATTCTCTTGATCTTCTCTTGATGAACCCAAATATGTCATCAAGTCTCCTCGCCACCTTGTCCATTATTTTAGCCATTCCTCCGATTAGGGATGTTGTATGGCCCATGATCACCATCGTTATCTTTCCTCGCAGTATGTCCACCATCTCTTCCAGTGACATATTTGTCGCTTTGTAGCGTCTGCGTCTGGATTGTGACGTTCCCGCCTCCGGGCTTTCCTCGTCGGGACAGGTTCTTCTTCGCACCTGTGACACCACCATATTGTCGCTTCTTATTAATTAAAGGGGCGTGGCAGCGAGGAAAAGGTCCATCATGGGTGGGCTAAGAGGGCGACGTTTCACGCATGCGCGGGGGTATATAAGGAGAAATGGAAGGTGAGATCAATTATGTGGGTTATGACTACTTCTTCTACACAGAGTGACCTCTTTACTTTTTTCACAAACCTCTATCCTCCCTTTAATCACCGCTTTGGTAGAACTCTTCTGCATATAATCACATTATGTAATATAAAAATATAAAGAGAAAGAGAACCTCTGCCAAACGCCTTCTCCACATCAAGGGACAGAAAGAAACCTGGTGTGGAAGATTCGGTCAACCAATGATGAATACTAATGGATTTTAGGGTATTATCCCTAGCCTCCCTTCTGGGAATGAATCCAACCTGATCCAGGGATATCAAGTTAGGGATTAAGGGAAGCAGGCGGTTGGCAATAATTTTTGCAAAAAGTTTAATATCAACATTCAGGAGTGAAATTAGCATATCATTTGACTATTGTAGCATCCTTGCCTGGCTTGTCTAATTCTGCAGCATCAGATTGGGCAATGGTATTTGTGCTATAATTAGACAAAAAGTCAGAAATCAGACGTTTCCTGTCCGTGGGATTGTCACCAGATGTTTGTAGAGGTAAGTTATACAATTTAGAGTAAGAGTCTTTAAATTGATTAGCTATATCTAAAGAAGAAAATTGTTTTTTTGTGATTGGGGTCTGTAATGGAATGAATGGTTAGAGTTGCCTTTTTTAATAAAAGAGTCCTGGCAAGTAGTTTCCTGGATTTATTGTCTGATTCAGAGAATAATTTACGTGTCATTGCAAATTTGCGTCGTCATTCTTCCAAACTTCTCTCAATAAAGCTTCTCTAGCATTTAGTAATTCAGTGTATAAGTTGTTAGTTAGAGATTGTGTCTACTCTCAAGAGAGTGAACATGATTTGAGAGTTCAGTAATAAGGGATTGTCTAACCCTACAACATTTTGCTGCAATTGAGATAAGTTTACCTCTTATTACACATTTGTGTGCAGCCCATAAACTCATTGGGCCAGATTCAGCAAGACTTGCGCTGGAGTAATTCGATATGCGCCGCGTAACTGTGAATATGCGCCGTCGTTTCTATGTGGCTGTACCCACCAAACTAGATGCGCCCGAAAACAGGCTATTTCCGATCGGCTTAACTTTCCGGCGACAGAGTCCCGTCAGCGCATAATTTCGTTTGGCGCATCAGTCGCGCCTATTGATTTCCCCTGCAAATATGCAAATGAGGGAGATTTCCCGATTCACGAACGGATTAGCACCATACGCCGGCTACATGCGCCGCACGTATCTCGTCTGTCCGGCGCAAAGTTATTTCTACAAAAGGCTGCTTTATCTTTACTCCAGACGGTCACAGGTCAGCAGGAGAGCAGCTACAGCAGCGTTACCGACGATAAGAGCTAGCTGAACACCACCACTTGCAGGACAACACCTTTGTGTGCCAACATGCCAGGGTCAATCGTGGTCCTAGCACTACTGATGGGTCCCCCGAAACGAAGGAGGCGGGCACGTGAGAGGATATATCGCACGCGCATGAACCTCTTTGGCATGGGGGATGAGGAGGTGTATCGCCTCTTCAGATTCAGCCCAGATGCAATACTTGAACTAACCACAACCCTGCAGGATGACATCACCAGCAAGACACACCGCTCACAAGCAGTGCAGCCACTGGTGAAGGTCCTGGCAACACTTCATTTCCTTGCCAGTGGATCATTCCAGCGTACAAGTGGAGTGGTGGCTAGGATGTCACAGTCCTCCATGAGCAGATGTGTGCACCAGGTTGTCCCTGCAATCCTCAGACGCATGTCCAACCAGTTCATCAGACCCACCACTGAGGAGCTGCGGCTGAAGGCAATGACAGATTTCTACAACATTGCCAGATTTCCACGCACTGTGGGGGCCATTGATTGCACACATGTGGCACTCCAGCCCCCCAGTGCCACAGAGCACATATACCGCAATCGGAAGCATTGGCACTCCATCAACGTACATATGCCCAACGCCTCATATGGCACGTCCGTGCCAAACACCCCGGGTCCAGCCATGACAGCTTCATATACAATCAGAGCCCCATCCCAGCAGAATTCGAACAGAACATGTATGGGGACAGCTGGCTGGTTGGTGAGTGACATGGGAGTCAGGCATGACTATCCCCTCCTGTGATGCACATCAAAAGTGGTACATGCATGACTAACATCCTCCTGTCTTTTACCTTACAGGTGACTCTGCATATGCACTGGGACCCCATCTCATGACTCCTTTCCGGAACCCCCAAACCAGAGGAGAGAGAAAATACAATGAAGCACACATCAAAACCCGTGCAGTGGTGGAGCAAACATTCGGGCTCCTGAAGTCCCGTTTCCGCTGCCTGGATAAGTCTGGGGGGACCCTATTGTATTCCCCTACCTTTGTGTGTCAGATCATCGGTGCATGTTGCATTCTGCACAACTTTGCTATGAGAAAAGGCCTGCAGATTGACATACGTGATGACCTGACCCCCGACACACACAGTCCCCACCTGCCAGAGGACACCCAGTCTGCTGATGGAAGAGCAGTCAGGAGGGTCCTTGCCGTAGGCATCTTTGGACACTAAACCAAAACATTAATCACACAGACAATGCACGCGTGTACACCACTGATGTCCCTAGATCACACACACCACATCCACATCGCATTGGATTAGCCCAAGTCCAGCATGTAGGACTTGGGAGCAGCAACGCCAGCGTCAAGGCCCCAATGATGTCACTGTCCATTCATACACCTTTCACACGTCATTCATATAGCCGTGGGGTTAACTTCACCACCACGGCCGAGGGTGACACCCCTTACTGGCAGGAGTGCCACCCCCTCACATTCACACACCTTTCACACTGCAACGTGTGCAGTATCAATAAAATAAAAATCTCATATCCTGAATAAAAATCAAAATAAAATAACAAAATCATCGGGGATGCCGGCGGCTCCTTCTTGCCGAACCTCTCTGGCTCCTCAGCTGCCTGGATGGAGTGGGTGGGGGTGGGGAGGCATCTGGAGGTGGCTGATCCCCAGGTGGGCCACTCCTGGCAGGTGTGGCCTGCATGCCCTCCAAGGCCATGGCTATCCGGCCGAGGTAATTGTTTGTCTGGCCCTCCATCCTCAGCTGCTGGGCCTGCATCCTAAGCTGCCGGGTCACTTGGTAGTGTTGGGCCCGCCGACTCAGCCTCCCCTGGTCCCGGATGGCAGCACTGTTTCCATGGATGGCAGCAGTGTTGGCCTGGACGGCTGCAGTGAGGTGCCTAATATCCCCCTGCACCTCCCCAAACTGGTCACCACTGCAGCGCAGTTGCAACTCACATCCTGCACTGCGTTGCTTATCTGGCCAACGGAGCACAGGCTGTCAGCCACTTTCTCCAAGTGCCCAACTATGTCCCCCATTTGTTGGGTCTGTCTGGCATGATCCCTCGCCAACTGGCCCTGGACAAGATCCGACACCCCCCTGGTCTTCTGGGTCGCCTTCCTGGCGCCAGAAGATGGTTGTCCCCGGGGGGATGGAGTCGCCCTTGAGGGGCTTCCAAGGATGGGGGAGGGGATGACAGACGGCCCCGGAGAAGGGGAGGAGACCTCCAACACTAAGGAAAAGTCCTGCTCTGCCACAGCAGGATCCTCCACAACCACCTCGGCAGGTGTGGTGTGGCCACTCTCCTCCTCCACCTCTTCACCACCCAGGGGCTCGTGCACAGGATGGCGTGGGGGGGATGGGGTGGACTGGCCGCCGACAGATGATGGCCCAGCTCCGTCATCTGTGGATGACACAAAGCAGACACATGTTGGTGGTCCCACACACTTGGCACATGTACCCTCCCCCCCCAAATGCAACACATCAAATAGGGGATAAAAAACACTTACCTGTCCTGGAGCCTTCCTCCACGGAGTCATAGCCAGGGACCCCCTCCACCTGCTCCCTCTCCAGGCAGCGAGAGACCACCTCCTCCTCCACGGTCAGGGTGACCGGACATGGGGGACCACCACCTGTGCCACTCTCATGCCTCCTGATGGTGGCCACCTTGCCACGGACCTTGCGCCGCAGATCATTGATTTTATTTTGGATGTCAGCAGCAGTCCGGGTGGAGTACCCCAAAATATTGACCCGGCCAGCAATGGTGTCCAGGATGCCCTGCTTCCTCTCCCGGCTGGTCTTGCGGCTTTTTTTGCCATGGAGGAAATTATTAAATGTCTCCATAGCGGAGATGATCACTGAGACCTCCTGGGCGATAAAGTTGAGGTTCCTCCTCTCTCTGGGGGTAGCGGGAGCAGCCATCACAGCACAAAAGTATCTTCCCTGGGGTGGGGGGGAACGGAAATACTTTTGCGCCGGAATGGCGTTTCTGCCTGCGCTTTTAAGTGCCCAACGGAAGGCATTGGGCTGACGTTTCCCGTGAAGTGGTGCCGACGGAAGTTGTGAGCATGCGCACAAGGGGGCGAGTGGAGCCGCACTCACTGCGCATGCTCCGTGGATGATGCGCTGAACGTAAGCCTCTGCGCTGGGCTCCGCCCATCATTTACATGTGATCACACCCACTTCCACTTGCGTCGGGTTACGCCAGCGCATTATCGTTACTCTGGCGCAAGTTTACGCGCAACTGCTATGTGAATAACAATACTTGCGCTGAAAGGGTCGTCAGAGTAACGTAAATGAGAAGCGTTACTCCAGAGCAAAGATGTCTGATATTCTGATAGTCTGATATTATCATTGGATCAATATCTTCTATTGTTAGGGATTGAAGATCTGATGGAGATATGAAAAAATAATCTATTCTCGGATATTTATTATGGGGAGGAGAGAAACATGTAAAGTCCTTTGTGTTGGGACGCATAGTCCACCAGGTATCATGGAGAGTAAGACCTTTAATTAAACATTTGACTGCATGAAGGACTCTATAAGGTAGTGAAGAAGCACCTGATGAAGAGTCAAGGGAAGGAGTGAGATCTACATTTAAATCACCACCTACAATAAACATTCCAGACTGAAAGGTATAGAGAAATTCTAAAGTATTTCAAAAGAAGGGCATTTGTTGTTTGTTAGGTGCATAGAGATTAGCTAATGTATTATATCGTTTTCCATTAAGAAAGATAAATCAACCTTCCTTGTCTAATAAAGTATCTTGAATCTGTATAGGACAGTTTTTTTTTTAAATAAAATAGAAACACCCTTAGATGCAGAACTAGTAGCGTGATATGTAGTTGGATATAGTTTGTTATGTAGGTTGGGTATATTGTCAGTTTTAAAACGCATCTCTTTGCAACCCGAAAAATTAAATTTTTAAAAACAACGTTAAAAAATAAAGCATGCTCGATTTTTTTTTGTCTTTTTTCAGATGAAAAACGATGTGAAGCCCACACACGTTCATTTTAAATTCCGTTTTAAAAAAAGTTGTTTTTTGTTCATTCCGAAAAACGATTTTGTGTACGCGGCATTAGAGTTCCCCCATCGATATCAATGCTTTGATAGGCTATAGTTCCCCTTTACTAATAATGCATTATAAGGCTTGTTAGAGTTCCCCCTTAGTGATTAATGATTAAATGATTATGTATCCTTGAGCTTCTAGGAAAAGCTATGAACATTGCCATTGTTATTGTGTACTACGCAAAGAATGATAAACATTAGATAAGGTGCAGTAGAAACCAAAATCAGTCAGACACATGCAGACTTATATTTTACACATGATGTATAATTGTGACAAATTCTACTTGTATAACCTAATAACTTAGATATGATTGGCTGGGACAAGTACACACTAGAAAATAAAGCTAGTGCGAACATACCATGTGTGTGTGTGGATGTTTTCACTCACAATGCATTGGGGACTTTCCATACATCCAGATTGTCCTTAAAACCCGAGTCTAGTTGAACCAGCAACCTTACAATTGCCATGTCAGCTAGGTGAACATCTGAGGGTGACCACATTGTACCAAATAAAAACCCTATGCGTCTTTAGAAAAAATAGTTAGGTAGGCTAATTTGTCATGGAGGTAAAGTCATATTAACCAATTCACTTTGACGCTGCTAAATGTGATCTGGGCCACAATGACTTCTGGTCATGAAGAGGTTAAAGGTTTCCTGGATAAACTCAAGCTGTGAAATTGAGACATGCACTAGAAAATTGACCACTGCAGGTATCTGGAAACGTCTAGTATTCTCTGTAGACATCATATATGAGCAACCTGTGCTATAGATTTCCAGTGGTGTCCTTTCATGCTATTCATTTTATGTTCCATTCAATCAGGAGTGAATGAAAAGGAGGAGGTTGGGTTTTTACTCACCTTTGACCCTTGTTATTTGAACCTGTATGGGAGTAAATTGTTGTTTACTTGTAATAGACACCATAGATGAGAGCCTTAAAGCGTATTTTTAATTGTAGCGGTACTCCCGAAGGAGCTGCTGATACTTTTTTGGGTCTATTCTCTAATCTATTCACCCCTTTAAGTGGCTCGAACCCTACCTTGGCACACCAAGCAAATGCAAATATAATGTGAGTCCTACGTTGGCTAAGACCACAATAACACACACATAAAATATATATATATATATAGTGACATACAATATTGTTGCTACCTTTCTTTGATTGCAGTCCTCAGGAGCAAACACACCTCACACAATTAATGTAGTAAACCAAGAGTAACTTTACTTGGCATATAATGAGATAAACAACAGATTATAAAATACAGGTTCATATATAGCCAACTCTGCAAGGGCCCTGGCGGAAGTCAGTAGAAACCGCTAAAGTATGAATATTCTAGAATCTAGAAGTGACTATAAATTGTCTATGCTCGCGAGCTTCCCCTAGTGGGCGATTCCTTCAAATAACAGTTGCAAATAACCTTCACCGGGCCTGGCCTAGATAACTCCAGAATGTTCTTCAGGGGTGAGATTTACGGTAAACATGTTGGTACACTTTAATTTGTTTGTAATTCAAAGGGGGTAGTAAATCTAAAGGTCTAAAGGTAAAATCAATGCAGGTGCTTGCGGAGCAATCTTTAAAGCAATACCGGTCACCTTGGCTAGCGTGGCTTCCAGACGTTATGTCTCTCGGGTAAATCAATCATAGTCTGATATTCCAATATTGAAGTACTAAAAAGCCACAAGGCTAAAGTAGTATTGAAAGCATTTGTGTCCTGGCGCTCTCACCTGTGCAGGTCTAGTCTGCCTGCGTTTCTCACGACAAACACGCCGTTCGGTCACCACTCTGCGGCACACACAGTCTCCGGTTTCTTGCTCGCCACTGGTACAATTGTCAGCTATTGGAAGTCTCTGGCCTCTTGGAAGCACAAGCTGGACACACTTGATCTGGTCTTTGTCCGGATGGCTGGCCTTCCCGTGAACACAGGCTCAGGCTTAAGGCCTAACATACTTGGCTGTGATGCTCTCCCTCGTTCCGCAGGGGGAGAGGTGCTGGTCCCAAGAGAGCGAGTTTGACCCCTCCCAGTCTTTAAGTAACCTCCCCCATAAGGCTGTGCGGGGGGGGGGCATGTGCTCCAGGAAGGCAAGGAAGGCATTGTGGAAAATGTAGTCTATTTCTACTAATGTCCGTTTCTCCTGGTACCCCTAATCCCACAATGCATTGCTTTTAGAAATAAGTAAATAAACACATATATACAGTGTAATTGGAACTCCCAGGGAGAGATTTAGGTATGCAAGATTACCAAAGGTCTTTAACAGTATGACCCCCGCTACACAATTTTTCACTCAAATTTGAGAAAACTCCACTATATGACTGTTCCCATTCACAGAGCATGCCTAAAAATCTTAAAATATTTCCTACTTTTTTAGATGTTTCTCAAGAGGTGTCATGGCTGACTGCAAGGTTTGCTGAACACTTTCAGAGCAAGTCTCTTCTAAGTCTGTCCCTAAACCTTCACAGTTTGCTAGAACAGAGTGTTCATCCAATTGATAATAGAGATCAGCCTGCGCCTGTACAAAGGGGGTTAATTATGGCAAACAAAGCTGCCCAGCCCCCCTCATAAACAAAGGCACCTATGTAGGATTTTTCCTTGCTCAGAGGGTCTAAAATAGGGCATTCCAGCAGGTTTAAGGTGCAATTTTTTAATCTTTTGTTAATCTGTTATATGAATGGGACATGTAACAATTCTTAAAGTAGGTGTTATCCCATTTTGGCTGCAGAAAGCAAAAATACACTTTAAGCTGGCCATACTCCTATTCAAATGGGAACTCAGACTTTCTCCAGCCCCCCTGGACTCGCTAGTCACCCCAGCTTTTTTTTTTTATTAGATTTTTTACTTTTCTTTTAATTGGATTTTGAGTGAAAATTTGATGTGTCCGACATTGAACTGATGGTAAGAGAACAGTTTTGTTTGGTTTTTCTGGGGGGGGGGGGGGGCTCAAGTAGCTGGTCTTGCCTAGGGCACAAAATAGTCTAGCACCGGCCCTGCTCTTCATCCTGAATGGGGTTTTCTACTGAAATGATGATGTGCTCTCTTCCAGGACCCATCTCTACATTCCTCTTGTTCTCCTTCTTCTTGCACTTGCATATTATATATCTGCACAAATTCCCAATGCCAGTGGCCAGGAAAAGCACGACAAATAGTATTCCAACAAAAATTAGAAGCGTGAGCCACAGCGGTAAATCCTGCTTCTTGGCCAGATCTTCTTCATCATAGACATCCTCAATATAATCATCGTCCAGAGATTGGAAGATAACATCCACCTCTGGCATATAATACTGGTCATTAATACTGATGGTCAGTACGTAGATACCAGTGTCATTCAACCAGACCGGATCTATCCACAGGGAACAGTTATTACCGTTGGCAGGTCTGTTGAACATTCTGGTCCTGAGATTCATGATGAAGCTGACCTTCCGGTTGTATTTGTATATTAGATTTTTGATTGTGTGGGAGTTTCGGTGCACCCTCCCCCACTCCACCCTTACTAGATATTCTTTGGTTGGGTCAGTCAGATTAAACTGGCAGGGTATAATCA
Source organism: Rana kukunoris (assembly GCA_029574335.1). Taxonomy (NCBI): domain Eukaryota; kingdom Metazoa; phylum Chordata; class Amphibia; order Anura; family Ranidae; genus Rana; species Rana kukunoris. The sequence continues at coordinate 722,391,399 of CM056049.1, read as the reverse complement.
ACCGCGATCCGATGGCCACTATAATAAACTGCGGTACATATATATCTGTGAAATTCACAGCTGTTGCCTGGGAGATGAGCAAAATGATGATCGATAGGAGTTTTAATCCTCTCATTTTTTCACAATTAGAGTTAAATTAAGGAGCTGCAAATCCATTGTCTTCTCTGTACTACAAGCTGGACTAGTCACCCCAGCTTTTAGCGTTTCTCAGGATGTGCATAGCTATCCTGGCTTCTAGTCCTATGAACAAGAAAGGCCCCCACCCAACATGGGGTCTTATTTCCCGAGCAAGTCAGCCCTCCTGGCTGGAGCACACCACTATCTTCACACACAGTGTCTGAATGGCAGCAACCGCCCTGAGATCTCATAAAATCTAGCTTGTAGCGACCCTGCACACTTGTGTACTCACATAGGCTGAAGGCCTCTAGAAAAACCCAGACGCAGGATTGAAAGATCCATCCCACCCAAGACATGTTAACCTTTAAGCTCCAGGCCCCATTCCAGAATTCCAAAACCTAGAGAACTTAAAACACTGCTTTCTCTGCTCAGAGTAAATATGCTGAAAAGCTAAGAATCCTGTGTTATCTCTACATACAAGACATTCCTAATGCCACACTGGCAGGGCTTTTTTTTTTTTATTAGATTTTTTACTTTTCTTTTAATTGGATTTTGAGTGAAATTTTGATGTGTCCGACATTGAACTGATGGTAAGAGAACATTTTTGTTTGGTTTTTCTGGGGGGGGGGGCTCAAGTAGCTGGTCTTGCCTAGGGCACAAAATAGTCTAGCACCGGCCCTGCTCTTCATCCTGAATGAGGTTTTCTACTGAAATGATGATGTGCTCTCTTCCAGGACCCATCTCTACATTCCTCTTGTTCTTCTTCTTGCACTTGCATATTATATATCTGCACACATTCCCAATGCCAGTGGCCAGGAAAAGCACGACAAATAGTATTCCAACAAAAATTACAAGCGTGAGCCACAACGGTAAATCCTGCTTCTTGGCCAGATCTTCTTCATCATAGACATCCTCAATATAATCATCGTCCAGAGATTGGACGATAACATCCACCTCTGGCATATAATACTGGTCATTAACACTGATGGTCAGTACGTAGATACCATTGTCATTCAACCAGACCGGATCTATCCACAGGGAACAGTTATTACCGTTGGCAGGTCTGTTGAACATTCTGGTCCTGAGATTCATGATGAAGCTGACCTTCCGGTTGTATTTGTATATTAGATTTTTGATTGTGTGGGAGTTTCGGTGCACCCTCCCCCACTCCACCCTTACTAGATATTCTTTGGTTGGGTCAGTCAGATTAAACTGGCAGGGTATAATCAACCGCGATCCGATGGCCACTCTAATAAACTGCGGTACATATATATCTGTGAAATTCACAGCTGTTGCCTGGGAGATGAGCAAAATGATGATCGATAGGAGTTTTAATCCTCTCATTTTTTCACAATTACAGAGTTGAATTAAGGAGCTGCAAATCCGTTGTCTTCTCTGTACTTCAAGCTGGACTAGTCACCCCAGCTTTTAGCGTTTCTCAGGATGTGCATAGCTATCCTGGCTTCTAGTCCTATGAACAAGAAAGGCCCCCACCCAACATGGGGTCTTATTTCCCGAGCAAGTCAGCCCTCCTGGCTGGAGCACACCACTATCTTCACACACAGTGTCTGAATGGCAGCAACCACCCTGAGATCTCATAAAATCTAGCTTGTAGCGACCCTGCACACTTGTGTACTCACATAGGCTGAAGGCCTCTAGAAAAACCCAGACGCAGGATTGAAAGTTCCATCCCACCCAAGACATGTTAACCTTTAAGCTCCAGGCCCCAATCCAGAATTCCAAAACCTAGAGAACTTAAAACACTGCTTTCTCTGCTCAGAGTAAATATGCTGAAAAGCTGAGAATCCTGTGTCATCTCTACATACAAGACATTCCTAATCCCACACTGGCAGGGCCTCACACTGTTGAAATTGTTTTTACCAAAACTGATCCCTGTGAAGACTTCCCTCATCTTTTTCCAGTGACAACTATAAACATTTTAAATCCTCATCAGTTCCTGAACCAGAGACCACACTCTCTGTGAAGGGTGAATCTCACCAGCGAGGGAACATCAATTAAAACCTGAGTAGCTGCCCTATCCAAAACTATTAAAAAAAAGCTAGAGATATTCTATATATATTTTTAGTTACTTTTACTTTGATAGATTCTTGCCTTATATCCTTTTAAATTCGTAAAGGGAGAAGGTGTAGCCTATCTGTCACATACTTGATGGTGGTGAGCCCAATATAGCAGGGTGAGTGAGTGAAAAACTTATATAGTGCAACACATCCGAACTGAATTGCCTCCCTTATGGCTCCTACTCTCGGCCCCTGGTAAGGTAACAGGAGGCGCATGAGTGAGGAGTGGTATGAGTGCCTGGCAGGATTAACAAAGGTAGAGGTAATCCGGACGTTCAGGAACTCCTCAGGAACTGGGAAGCTGAAGCAGCTGACAGGCTAGGCAGACAGGAGCTGGATCACTGGACCGGAACCCGGAATAAACAGGCTCAATACAGCAGACTGGAACAGCTTTGACTGGAACCAGGACAGACCGGAGTCGCTCAGAAGACTGGACTGGAACTAGGAACAGACTGGAACCGTTCAGCTGGACTCGAACTAGGAACAGACTGGAACCATTCAGCAGACTGGATGGTCAGACAGGCCGGGTCGGTTATCAGGCGGTCAGCGAGGTACAGAGGTCCAGACAGAAGGGTAGTCAGAACAGGCCAAGGGTCAGGTGTAGGCAGTTGGCTGGAATAGTCACAGGTAAGCCGGGGTCTTTCACAGGTTGAGTCACAGATCAGGTTTCAAATACACAAACACTGTAGAGCAGACAGCGGGGATGGTGTGTGAGAGGCCAGCTTAAATAACCTGTCTGGCTCCAACAGGGGTCTACACATGTGCACGCACACGCATGCGCAGTTGCAGCCATGACCGGGTACCGCAAAGTCTGAGGCGCCTGTTTCTGGCAGGATAATGCAATGAGAAAATGAAAAATTGTGCTGAATAAAATTTAGCTATTAATGATAAAACAATTTATATCCCAATTGACGTTCAAGCCGAAAGGGGTATAACATTTTAGGTCGTAAATCCAGCGAGTCTCAAGTTTGGAAATCTCTCGCCTGCATGAACTACCTCGCCAATAAGGATTAAACCTATCAATAGCAATGAAAGTGGATCCTTTAGGATTCCTTTGATGGTGCTCCAAATAGTGTCTGGACACAGTGTGCTTCAAAATACCTTTTCTAATGTTTGCAATGTGTTTGTTGACCCCATCTTGCATGGCGCGTGTGGTACGGCCTACATATTGAAAGCCACAAGGGCAAATCAACAGATAAACTACATTACGATAAGAGCAAGTGATAATATCATAAACTCTGTCCGTAGTGTATGATTTAAATTGACATATTTTTCTACTTCTGTCTTTTTTGATGGTGCAAACATTGCAATTGTGGCATGGGTAATAATCCTTGGATTTTTGGAAAAATGAAACTATTAAGAGCATCCAAAATGTTAGGTGCCAGTTGAAGCCTGAGTGGAGGAACCTCTCTAAAGATAACCTGTTGTTGTTCTGGAAGAACTAGACCCCTAAATTTGTCATTTTTTAGGACCCCCTAGTGTTTGGTCAAAATTCTTTTAATATCCAGATGTTGTAAAGAAAAGGTGGTGACCATAGAAAAACAAAATTGGTCTCATTGGAAGTGGTCTTCTTTTAGTTTGGAGAACCAACGCTCGATCCATATCTCCCACCTCGGTAATTGTGGCGTTCAGGTCATTAATTAGATAACAAAACCTTGGGAATGCCCAGGTAAAAACCAGGCCTCCTTACCGACCAGCCTGCACAACAATTAAATTAACCTGTCTAACAGTATGTGTTAAAAACAGGGGTTTTGTCTGCACGCATTTGCATTAATTAGATAACCCTTTTCGACTAATCTCTCCCTCAGGATATTGGCCTATGAGAAAAAGTCGTCTCTGAGGGTACAATTTCTTCTCAAACAGAGGAATTGGCTTTTGGGCATCAATTTAAGCCAGGAGGGATTGTGGCAACTCCCTTGCCCAATATAGCCATTTCTATCCGTTGTTTTGAAGAACGTGGACAAATTGAACACACCATCCTTAATTTGTATGGTGAGATCTAAGAAATTGATCTTACTGGTGTTGATCTTAAATTCCAATACAACCCCCGACTGATTCATATTGAGTTGTTGCAAATATAATGTTAGCGATTCAAGATCGCCATCCCATATGAGGAGGATGTCGTCTATGTATCTACCCCAGAAGACCAATTAGGGCCTTCTGTCAGAATAGATGACATCCTCCTCCCATTTAGCCATAAATAGATTGGCCATACTGGGCACAAATTTTGCTCCCATAGCAACCCCTCTGTTTTGCACATAATGTACCCCTCCAAACCAGACATAGTTATGGGTCATTGAATATGTTAAGAGATCCAAAACAAATTCCTGTTGGGAGAGAATCAACTCAGAATCCCTTCTAAGGTAAAATTCAACGGCTTCTAAGCTATGTCTATGAACAATGATGATGGTGTACAAGGAGGCTACATCAGCGGTAGCCATGATGTAATTTTCCTTCCATTCCATACCTTCAAAAGCATGAATGACCTGTGCCGAGTCCTTAATATATGACGAAGTGGCAGCCACCAAAGGCTGCAAAAAGCCAACTATATATTTACCGACTCGCGAGGTAATGGAATCCAACCCGCTGATAATGGGTCTGCCTGGAGGACTTGTTAAATTCTTATGTACCTTCGGTAGAAAGTACATAATAGTTTTTTTTAGGAGCTAAAGGAACTAAACACTATTTTTCTTTTTTATTGAGTATATTAATGCGATGACCCTTATTAACAAGGTCAACCAGTTCCTTTTTATACCTGAAAACAGGATTGTGATTCAATGGTATATACATATCGGTGTCGGATAGGATCCTATTCATCTCAGAGATATAGGAACTTCTATCCATCACCACTATACCACCACTCTTATCTGCAGGGCAGATAATGATGTCATTACGCTGTTTCAAAGACTCCAATCCCTCACGGAAATGGGAATCACGGTATCTTCTTTTAATTTTAAGTTTCTCAATGTCCTTCAACACTAATTCCTTAAATACAGAAATGGACGGTGGTATAAATCCAGGAGGGTTAAAGAGAGAAGCAATAGAGAGGCCCGAGTGTCTGATTTCACTTGTCTCACTTCTGCTGGTAGTAACGGTTTTGGACAAAAATATCTTTTGATATTAATTTTCCTAATGTATTTTTTTACATCGATAAAGGCCCCAAACTTGCTAAGAGGCTTATCTGGAGCAAACTTAAGACCATGATCGAGTACAAATTTTTCATTGTCGGAGAGTGTGGTACTGCTGAGATTAAAAATCTCAGCTTCCCTCATACCCTTCGCCTTTTTCGAACAATTTCTCCTCCCCCCTCTGGTCCCTCTCCTTGCTCTCCCCCTCTCTTTTTGGTTCCCTGTGGGGCCTTGGGAAAAAAAGAAGAGGATGAAATGGATGGGCCAGGATGGTGAGGGGGTCCTTCTAGGTGGATTATGACCCAGGCTGTCCCAACCAGATCGTCTGTATTCTGAATGTATATTCCCTGGGGTGGGAATGGATGGATGTTGAACAATATAACGGTCGTCATATTCTTGTTCCTCATAATCATCATAATCTTCATGATAGGATCCTGAAGGAACAAATTGATTGTATGTGGGAACATCTTCCCGTGTAACATAATGAGAACGATCCTGATATGTATAATGATTAGGAGCCTGATTACCAAAACCATTGCCCTTATTAAAATGAGGTCTGGGTGGAAAGGGCTTCTTATTGTTAGAAACCCTTCGCCAACCACCCCTAGGTGTATTGACTTGATTACTCTCTTTGTGATTAACTTGTGACGCAGGGAGGACAAAGGCTCTGGTAGGCATAGCAGGTCTAAGAGGGGGGTCTGCTCCTCCTTCTGCAGAAGCCAACCTCTTAAAAAATGATTATCTGCAGGCAGCATCAATGATGAAATAACATCTCAAAAGGTCCAAAAGCATACATTGTGTTCATCAGCAGATATGTGGTCATAAAATGCAGAGAGGAAACAGCAATAATGAACCCTGTTTGATAAAACCAATTAGCAATTTATTGTGTGGTACTTACAAACAGACAGGTAAAAAAGGCATCAAGGAATATAAAAATCCGCAGCTCATATCGTGCTTGTGTCGGTTAGCCTTACATGTTTCATCTTAGGGGATATCTTCAGAGGCATGACCCAAGACACAAGCACACCCCTTTAAATACAAAAAGACTCAAGCCATCCAGGCCCATGATAGGCCCCCCGTGGCTCCACAAAACAGCTGTGCACAATAATTAGCAACATCCATCTCCTCCTGCACATGCCCAGTGCAATCTGGAAGGTGGAAGATCTAAGTAAAGTGTCCATAAATGGTAATAGCAGCGAATACACTGCATCCTCTTACTAACCTGGTGGTCAGGGAACAAGGAACTGTGTAAAAATAACACTTCCGGGGTAAATAACACCCACCCGGATATGGCGCAACAGAACAAGCAGTGGCCAAAAAGAAAATAACACCACAAAACAGCACCTGGGTCAGGAAATGAATCCTGCGACACCAGAAAAGTACAATGAAAAGTACAATGAAATATAAAATGGCAGAATAATATAAACATTTTTCTTATATAGTGTATAGATTAGCATATAGCAGCATGAATAAACATGTGAGGCAAACAACATTATTCAAATGAGAGAATAAAAGGAGGCTCATCATGCCTGACAGACTGCAATTTGCTAAATTTAATATCACAACAAATAAGCATGAATCTTATTAAATAGAAACAATAATTATAAAAATAAAAGGAAAGAGAAAATAAAGAAAACATAAAAATAACCCTCTTGGGTTGACCCTCCTGCCTGGCTTGCCATAGCTGTCTCTTCGCATGGTTTGGAGTCCATAGATCCATCTGGTCCAACTTGACCTCTTCATCCACACAACCCTGGAGCATAATGAACCAAGAGTTCAGAGCCTGTTTGACTCACTACCGTATGGTATGTGTGACCATCTTATCCGGTAAGAGTACCCAAGCCTTTTTTTTTTGAGAGTCTGTCGAAGTGACCACAAGCCTTTGAATAGCTTATTTTTATTATATGCTGTCAATTGCATTTGGATTTTGATGCCTATTGCTTGTGGATTCACCACTGTCTCATATTTTTTGTGGGCTTTATTCACTTATGCATTTGAGTATATTTGTTTTGCACTTATTTTCACAATTCATTGTGGTATAATGGTTTAATATCTGTCGAGAAAGGAGCACACACCTTGCATAATCTCTTGGTGCGCATGCTCGGAAACGCATTGCTTTATGGCAGTACAGTCATTCACCTTATTGGACTCTGCACTCCAGCCTTCTCTGTGACTGGTCGGATGCATCCCAAGCCTCGTTTTGGATCCTGTACGAATCCTGGAAATCGCCTGTGACACAGGACACCAACAGCAGAGAGCAATTAAGCTGAAAACACCATCTAAACTGCAGAGATCCATATTTGACTCTACTGGACTCCCCTGTGCAGAACATAAAGATATTTAAAGGTGAGTGTTTTAATGCATTTGGCTATTACATTTTTAACAGTTTTATTAAGAGGCACCTATTGCTTTGTTCTTCTCTTTTAATATCTGTTACTGTCCCATCTTTCCCTTATTATAATTCGAGATTTTCCTAGCTTGTGACGGAAAATATTGATTATATGATGACAGGAGGCGAGTATCTATGCATTAATCTTCCTTTATTGATGCTCACAGCAGAATCTATTTCTAATAACCCAATGTAAAACAAAAACTTTTAAAACAGACTACCACTCTCAGCAGTCCATATAACGTCTAGCCACGCCCCTGACAGTGACCTCCATAAAAGGGGCTGTCTGTGAAGGTTCCTCCTCTTTCTTGATGCGATGACCTCTTAAGATAGAAACGGCACCCGAACGGAGGAAAGAGACGTGTCTTCGGAACTCCGACCGGCCGGTCGACATCCGACAGCTTCCGACGGGAAATTAACCATCGACCGAAACCCAACAGGGTTTCTTGGAACAAACAGATTCCCAACTAGGATCCTCAAGTGAGTTGCGTTCCAAACTTGCAGGTGGAGTTTAATCATTCTCCAAACTGGATTATTCGTCCGTAAGGCCCAGGTCGGCATTCAGTAACCTGCGAAGAAATGAAAACCAATCGTAATAGGGAGGGTCGGGAGGGAAGATACTCGCCTCCTGTCATCATATAATCAATATTTTCCGTCACAAGCTAGGAAAATCTCGAATTATATATCTGACAGGAGGCTCATATCTATGCAAGTTCAAAGCTAGAATTTAAGCATGTAGATATGATTAAACACAATACACAGTAATCCTAAGAGATGACTGACAAGGAGATGTGATCCTGTGGTCTGAAGTAAAACTGACGGAACGTGGTCTCGGAAGACCAATCTGCCGCTCTCAAGAGATCTGAAAGAGAGCCTCCTGATATGACTACCTTGGTAGCCATAGCACCCCTGGTGGAGTGAGCTCCGAAAAGAGTAACATCGATCCCCGCCATTTCCATGGCGGTCCTCACCCATCGTGCTAGAGAGGCAGACGAGACCGGAAGGTGAGGTCTGACATAGGAAACAAGAAGTTGAGAAGAGTCCGCGGAGCGCAGGGTAGCGGTTTGAGATTCGTATGCCTGAAGGCAACGAACGACACAGAGGAATGGATGAGCAGGGAAGGAAGGATAGAAGACGGAGTGAATACCGGTTTTGGTCCTGCGTACAATGGAAAATTCAACACCCTGCGGCGAGAATTGTCGCCTAGAGATGTCCAGAGCCCTAACGTCTGACACTCTCTTTATGGAAATTAGACATAGGAGGACCGTTAGTTTTATGGATAAAAGTTTCAGAGATAGGTCCACGTTGTCCCCCCAACTGGCGAACATATCAAGCACCCTGGATACATCCCAGGTCGCTTGGTATCTAGGCCTAGGGGGACGTTGAAACTTCACGCCTCTTAAAAGTCTACATATTAGTGGATGCTTGCCCACTGGTAAGGAATCTACGGGGCAGTGATAGGCTGAGATAGCTGATCGATAGATATTAATAGAGCTGTAGGATCTGCCGGATTCATAAGAATCTGCCAGGTAATTCGCTACTAGGGATACATGGGCCTGTATGGGATCAACCTGTCGTTGATCACACCAACGAACCCAGAGTCTCCAGGCTGATCGATATGCCGATTTAGTCCCGGGGGACCAGGCCATGGTGAGGAGATTCTGAGCTGATTCCGAAAGGTCTCTATCTGGGGCTGGTATCCCGACACTAACCACGCCAGAAGTGGTAGGCTGTTCCCCAGAACCAGGGGGTGAAAATTCCCGCTCGGACTGGTGAGAAGGTGGGGAAAATGGGGGATCAGTCTGGGGAGGTCTACCGTCATCCCCAGTAACAGAGGGAACCATGGTTGGGTCGGCCACCATGGCGTAATCAGTACCACAGTCGCTCCTAGATTGGTTATTCGTAGGAGAAGCCTGGGAATCATCTGAAAAGGGGGAAATGCGTAATGTGTTCCCTCCGGCAAAGGTTGGCGGAGAGCGTCCACCGCATATGCCTCCGGGTCCGGCCTCCAGCTGAAAAAGCGAGGCAGTTGGTGGTTGAGGCGGGAGGCGAAGAGATCTGTAGATAGCGGTCCCCAGAGTCGTTGTAATCGAAGAAATATTGACCGATCTAGTCTCCAGTCGCTGGAATCGCGAAGATAACGAGAATTCCAGTCGGCTACCGAGTTGGAGACTCCCGGAATGTATTCCGCTATGGGGGTAATGTCGTGGGCTAGGCAAAAGTGCCAGAAATCCTTCGCGATATGCGCTAGAGTTTTGGATTTGGTGCCTCCTAAACGGTTGACATATTGCACCGCCGCTACATTGTCCATGCGAAATAGAATACAGCATGTGGAAGTATGAGGCCTGAAAATTTTGACGGCGAATAGGGCTGCCAAAAGTTCCAGCGCATTGATATGAAGGGAGGTTTCTGTTGCGGACCACGTTCCTCCTGTGGAGGCCGTCCCGCATCGGGCGCCCCAGCCCTGTCGACTGGCGTCCGATTCTATGACGACGTCCGGGTTGGGGTTGAAGATGGTTTTGCCGTTCCATTCGACGGCATGGAAAAGCCACCACTTCAGTTCCTCGGTAGTCTCCTGGCAGAGAGGGATCTCGTCTGAGTATCTGAGGCCTTGTCTTAAATGCATAATTTTGAGCCTCTGGAGGGCCCTGTAATGCAGTGGGGCCGGAAAGATGGCCTGGATGGAGGCCGCAAGCAAGCCCACCAGACGCGCTAGTGTACGGAGGGATAAGTGGCCCCTGCGTAGAGTTGCACGAATCTCCTTGCGGATAAGGGCAAGTTTGGATTTGGGGAGACTGAGGGTGGATTGAACGGTGTTTACCGTAAAGCCCAAGAATTCCATCTGTTGGGATGGGACCAAGATGGACTTCCCGTGATTGATAAGAAAACCCAGCTTTTGTAGTAGGGATATAGTCCAGGACATGTGAAGGAGGGCTTGACTCTTGGAGTAGGCCATGAGAAGAATGTCGTCTAGATAGATAATCAGACGTACCCCTCTGCTTCTGAGTGCTGCCACCACTGGTTTCATGAGTTTGGTGAAACACCAGGGGGCGGACGACAGGCCGAACGGAAGGCAAGTAAATTGCCACATCCTGCCTCTCCACGGGAAACGGAGTAGGTGTTGTGATTCGGGGTGTATAGGGACCGTAAGGTACGCGTCTTGTAGATCTACCTTCACTAGCCAGTCTCCAGGTTGGAGAAGGTCTCGGAGGAAGTGGATTCCCTCCATCTTGAAATGTCGGTACTCGACATACTGGTTTAGGTCCCTGAGGTTTATCACCGGCCGGTAACCTCCCCCTTTCTTGCGAACCAGGAACAGGTTGCTTATGAAGCCTGGGGAAAGGGGGTCTACTTCTACAATTGCCTGTTTGGTCATCAGGTCTCGTATTTCTTTGTCTATGAGAAGGCTGGTTTGTCTTGCGAACCGAATGGGAGGGGGAGTTATGTTGAGAAGTGGTGGGGCGAGTATGTCTATAGTGAACCCCGCTACGGAGTGTAAAATCCATGCGTCTGCCGTAATCGCAGACCAGGTTTGGATAAAATACCTCAGACGTCCCCCCACAGGAATGTGATTGAGTGTGGTGTAAGGTATACTCACCGGTAGGGGGTCGGGATCGTGGGTAACCGCGTCCACCACGTCCACGCCAGGGTCTGCCTCGGGGAGGAAAGAAGGGTGCAGGTTGTGCCACCGAGGTGGGATAGGATGGAGCCTGGTACTGAAATTGAGCAAAGGATCTGCCCTGCGGCCTGTAGGAAGTGGAACGGCCGGCAGAACGGCCTCTATTTCTGCCGGCCCTGTTAAAAACCTTGTTGGTCCCGGTTCTCCTTAAGGAGTTTTGGGCCTTGTCTAGACTGGTGAATAGACCTACAAATTTATTTATGTCCTTGATCACCATGTCACCAAAGAGCATGCCCTCGGCCGACGGGCCGGGTTCGGATTCCGCCAGATGTGATAACTGGGGATCTAGTTGCATGAGAATCGACCTGCGTCTTTCCACCGAGCATGCCGTGTTGGCAGTGCCAGCTAGGCACAGGGTTTTTTGTGCCCAACCCCTAAGCTGCGGGAGGTCAACTGGTTGTCCAGAAGCTGCAGCCTGTTCAGAAAGGTTCAGGATTTTTGTCAGTGGACCCATAAGGTCCAGAACGCGGTCTTGTATGGCTCGGAAGGAGCGTTCGATGCCCTTCTGAAATTTTCCCGTCTTTAGGAGATATTTTATTAAGACGGGGTCCACCTCTGGGGTGGCCACAACCTTCTTAGGTATGGAGGGTCTGGGGCATTCAGCCCTTAATTTGTTACGGCCATTTCTATCTAAGGACTTCCTAGCCCAAAGTTCCACGAATTGTGAAACGTGTGGCAGAGGTGTCCATTCTCCAGAACGCGGGTGTATAATTGCGTCTGGGTGGAAAAAAGGTTCTCCAAGAGCGTCCAGGAGGACCTCGTCCTGCGTAGCAGAAGTGGCGGCTGTGTCGAGCGCCGTAGCCCCAGCATCTTCAATATAGGACCCGGACTCTGATACCTCCGACCCATCAGAAGGATCGACCGAATCGTCCTCTTAGGAGTCCTCGTATGAGTCCGGTTTAGCCCTTCTAATGGCTTTAAACCCCTTTTGTGGAATCTCCCTGGGGTCCAGGGGTCGAGAAATATCTGGTTGATGCTGGGGATGGTAGACCGTGGTGGGGGCTACCTGTAGCAAATTGTTTACTTCCCCTGCCGGGGAGTCATGCATCGCCATGGTATGTTTTCTTTTGTGCGAGGTCTTACCCTTTTTTATATGCGGTTCACCGTTCTGGGGCGGTGGAAATGGGGTATTTGCGGGTTGCTGGGTCCAGGCAGATGGGGTAGCAGAGGCCAAGGCAGCTTGTATGGACAATTGGATAATGTCCTGGAGTTGCGTAGCACTTAGGGTGTGGGAAATGCCCCCTGAGGGGATGTCCCCACTGGGGGACAGTTGGTTAAGTTCAGCCATGGCAGTAAAAGAAATGGGTAAATGAAAGCAGGCTAACAGTGTACACAGTACTATGGGCTATGACTGTCAGCAGCGCCAGGGGTATTATTTAAATTTATCTAGGCCACGGGTATACAACCTACAAACTGCAGTGTATGGGACAGCAGGCTCCGGTCCTATCCTCCCCACCGTCGGCGCCGAGTGGTGACGGAGAGGAGAAGAGCCTGGGATTTCCAGCGGCCCGGGAACGAAGTCTCGCGAGACTACGGCCGCTGGGCGCTGATTGGTTGGGCTGACGAGCGTCGGAAGCTCCGCCCCTCGTATGCGCGCGCTGTGTGAGGGAGAAGGGGGGAAAATGGCGGCGGCTGACAGAGTGTCAGGAAAGGCGCACACAGAGCGGAGGGGGGACAATGTCTGGCTAATAACGCTGACAAGGGGGAAGCAAGATCCCCCGACCTCTGCGCAATGCTGCAAACGTTATGAAGAGGCAGCATAAACACTCGAGACAACAGCTGGAGGGCTGAGGGAAAAAACGAATGTACTGCAATGCAGTCAAATAGAGAGAAAACCTGGAAATAAGCAATAAATAGAAACAAATAAAGAATTAACAATAATGAAGTAACAATAATGAAGTAACAATAATGAAGTAACAGGGGCAGAAAGGGCCCCCTGTACTCCCTGACAACAAAATGTTACAAGTCAAGTACTTATCTGTCTGTGAGCAGAAAGAAAGAGGAGGAACCTTCACAGACAGCCCCTTTTATGGAGGTCACTGTCAGGGGCGTGGCTAGACGTTATATGGACTGCTGAGAGTGGTAGTCTGTTTTAAAAGTTTTTGTTTTACATTGGGTTATTAGAAATAGATTCTGCTGTGAGCATTAATAAAGGAAGATTAATGCATAGATATGAGCCTCCTGTCAGATATATAATTAGGTGTTTATAATGGTCTCGATCAGCAGTGGCAGCCTACATATTTCTCTTTGGTTTAAGATAAGTGTAATTTCTAATATTTTTATCTCGCTTTGCTTTAAGGTAACTATAAACATTGTCATAATCACCTAGCCCTCCACTGTCTTTTAGATACATTTACACTACCATTTTCTCTCCAATTAGTGATCCACAGTGGATACCTCCTCAAAGGATGTTTGATAGGGGGTTAGGAGGCATTGTCACTTCCTCAACGCTTCTTTTAACTCCTACAAACCTGTGCCACTATTGCACATAGTTGCAGCATGGCCCATTCAGTTGTGATGGGGGAGATTTATTGTTGTGGCTGTGAAGGCTACATACGTACGTCCCCATTCACTGTCTTTGTAGCCTAGGGGTGAAGTGGTTGGGGGTAGTAACAAAAAAAAACAGGTTCTACTGCCCTCCCAAGTGCAATCTGCAAAACGCACTTTGTAATCTTGGAAAAGCAGAACAGATTATGTAGAAACCATATATGTGGTCGACAATATTTTTCATGCCCATGATCTGCAAATAGTTTGTGAATGGCAGCATACATGTAGAACATACAGCTAGAATGTGCATGTAGTAACGCATACCTTGGTGAAAATGCTGTTTGCAAGGTGTATTTTATTTAACCAATAAACTCCCTTTTATGTAAAAGTTGAGAAAAGTTTTATCTATGTATATGAAGGTGTCCAGCAGTGTTTAAACAATTTGGCACTTTGCTTGCATGGAGGGACTTTTTCACCTATGATTGTACTATTATGGATTAGAGATTGTACAGACACGTATGTTTATTTAGCACTTCTGTTTTGATATGGAGGTCTACCTAAAAGTTATTTTTTATTTTTTTTATTTTTGAGTTTCAAAAGAGAGTTTATTGTAAAAACGTACATTACAATGAGAAGAAAAATAACCTTCAGCTCTTGGAGAAGCACCACATTTTGAAATATGGACAATATTGAGTAATGGAGTCATCTATCAACATATCATCTCTTCCTATGAAAAAAAAAGAGAAACAAATCTCCTTCCTCTATGAGCCAGAGAGGGGGTCATCAAACTAAGACAACAGCCTGGCGGAGAAAATAAAGAAAGATCACCGGACCAGGTGCCCCTATGGGGTGCACTCATTGCCTGGAACCGGATACGTTGTTCCTCACACTAAAACCTCCACTTGTATAAAGGTTGCTCCCTGGGCCTAGAAATGACAGAGAACTCCCAAGCCCGAAGAGCAATCTGAAAATAACACTGACAGCAAAAAGCAGGAAATCTAAAGTGTATGCAGGGACTGCCTGCCGCTCAATATTTAACCAATCCGGCTTTTCGTGCCTAGAATAAACGAATGAAAGTTGTGCTAATCTAGCTGCCTGAAAATATTTAAATAGGTCAGGAAGTCCCAGACCCCCCGTGTTTTAGGACTACAGAGAACAGAACGAGAGAGCCTATAGCCCTTTTGTTCCCAAATATATTTAATTATTTTCCTCCGAATGGCATTAAGATGACCCCTGTTGATCCCGATAGGGAGACATCTAAACAAATACAGGAGTATTATTTTTATCGAGTGGATCCTACCTATCTATGAGATATTAAAACTGGACCACTTTTTAGGATCTTTTTCTAGTTTACTGAATAACGGGGGGAAATTAGCTCCATATAATTGGTCAAACTTAGGGGTTAAATTAATTCCCAGGTAACAGATCGAAGAGGAATTCCAGGTGTATCTAAAAGAGGACTTCAGGTGGGTAATCATATCAGAGGATAAGGAAACATTTAGAGCCTGAGATTTTGACATATTAACCTTCAAGCCTGAAATGATCCCGAAGGTATCTAGGAGCTCATTTATTGCAGGAAGAGAATCGGTTCACCCGAAAGTTTAGAATTGAAACATTTAGTTAAGTAAGGGGAGAGTGTGTTCAGGAAAGATTTATAATATTTAGTCGAAAATCCATAGGGGCCAGGAGCCGAGCCCGTTTTTAGTCCTTTAATCACTCCCACAGTTTCTTCTATAGTGATTGGGGAATCCAACAGGTCAACATGAGTCTTGCTCAAACTGGGGATAGGGAGAGAATCCAAAAAAGAATTAATGCTGTATCTGTATTCTGATAAAGATTCTGATAATATTCCCTAAAAGCACCTAAAATACGTTGGGGATTATGCGTAGTAGTACCATTTTGCAACTTTAGTTTAGGAAGGGAATAAGAGTGAAATTTAGGGGAACGTTTATTAGCGAGTAGAGTGCTCATTTTATCCGCGTTTAAATAAAAGTTAGCTCCTGACCACTTGATGGACTTTTCTGCTTTGACTGTGAGCGCCAAATTCAATGCTAGTCTGGTATTATGAAGTTTATCCATAGGAATAGAACCAGGGTTTTTCTTATGTTATTTACTGAGATACTCGAATTCCTTCTCGAGCCTCTCAATATCCTGAGCTCTTTGGGGTCCCTATGAATTAAAGTGTTTTTAAACTTGCACGTCTTTGAGAAGAAAATTGCAACCCCCTTAGTTTTGTTATTAGCATTAGCCAGGAAAAACTGCGGAAAGTAGCCATGAATAAAGGATGGGACATAACTGGAAGGGAAATGGGTTTCCTGAAGCATCACTACCTCAGATTTCTGCGAGCGATAGTAGTTAAATATTTTCTTCCTTTTAATAGCCGAATTCAGACCCTGAACATTATGCAAGATAATTTTTAGCACTGAGCCTGGTATCTTGTTAGCAGCCATAGTGTGTGAGCAGGGAAGAATGAACATGATATATATTACTCACCCATCATTTCCGAGGGCAAGGAGTGTGCGGGCGGAACAGAGACCTGGGATCCAGAATGGAGCAAACGGAAAGTTGAACCTGTGTGCTGGCAGAGAGAAAGAAAAAAATAGTAAAAGGGAGAAGGAAGAATAGAAGGAAAAAAAGAAGAAGGCCCAAAACGGGCCGAGGAAGCAGGAGGGGGATGGGACCCCCTCTTACTCCAACCTGTAATGAAATGCTGTGGTCCAATAAACGGACCACAAGTTCATCCCAAGAGCATGAAAAAGCCATGATCAGAGGATGAATGGAGGCACAAGACTACTGCCCCAGCCAAAACCAACCCTGTAAAAAACTTCTAACAATAGTAGAGGTAAAAAGGCCTAAAAGTAAAGCAAACAAATTTAAAACCACATGTATGGATCCGTCAGCAAGAATGGCTCGATCGCCCAAGAAATGGGAGGAGGGACCCCTTACCCGGGATCCAAACCCACCAGAACAAGGGCGCCCGAGCAAAAACACCTAATAAGTAACCTTAGGCAATCCAGCTTATCTATTCAAAACAAAAATTAGCATCAGAGGAGGAGAAAAAAAAAAAAAAAAGGAGCAGGCACGAAACATCGGTCATCGACCACAAAAAGTCTCAAAAAGGGGATCATCAAAAAAGTGAAGTGACAAACGCAGTCAATCAAGGCTGAACAGGATCATCCCTGGAGGAGCGAAGCACAGAAAAAGATCAGTTTTCATTAGCCTGAGGTGGTGCGAAAAGCATTGGTACCACGAGACTTGGTGGTTTTCCATAATAGAGAGGTTGGACTAGTAGGTGTAGGGCGCTTAGAAGTAACTGACTGCAATTGGGAGGTGTCCATCTCAGATTCTTGTGAGATAAATTTAAGGTCCAGTAAGAGCCTCTCCCCCTCTGGAAACGAAGAGAAGGAATAGGTTTTTCCCTTGTGCACAAATTTTAAAGCGAAAGGGAAAGCCCACCAATATTTGACCTGTCTTTGGGTTAGAATAGAAAGTAACGGTTTAAGAGCTCTGCGCCGTTCGATAGTCATGGGGGATATATCTGCAAAAAACTGAATTTCATGACCTTGGAATGTCAGATGGGAATTTTGGTGAGAAAGTTTCATGATATCTTCCCTCACACTGAAAAAATGGGGTTTCACTACCACATCCCTGGGGGAGCCGTCTTTTCTAGGAGGACCTAGAGATCTGTGAGCTCTATCAAGTTTCAGTTTATGCAGGGCAGCGACGGTAACAGGGATTTAATTAGATCCCGAATAGCAGAGGGAATATCCGAGATAGATTCCGGGAGCCCTCTTACCCTAAAATTGTCCCTTCTGGAGCGATACTCAAGGTCATCTAATTTACATAGGGCCACATCTAATTGTTCTTGTAGGACCTGAATGTGATCGGTGTTTTGATTCTAAAAGTTACATTTTGTTGTAGTGTTTAACTGATTGCCGACCGCCCGCCGTCATATTACTGCGGGACGGTGGCACTGCTGGGCGAGAGCACGAAGCTCTACGTCCTATCTTTTTCGGCCACTAGGGCGCGCGCGCCCCCCGCACGCCCCCGAGTCCCGCGCGCGTGCCCGGCGGGCACGATCGCCGCCGGGCACGCGTGCGCGTTCGTTACAGAGCCGGGAACGGGAGGTATGTGTGTAAACACATTCCTCTCGTTCCTGTCAGCGGGGGAAACGCTGATCTCCCGTTCATACAATGTGTGAACGAAAGATCAGTGATTCCCCCTAGTGAGTCAACCCCCCCCATACAGTTAGAACACACCAGGAACATACTTAACCCCTTCCCCGCCCCCTAGTGTTAACCCCTTCACTGCCAATGGCATTTTTATAGTAATCCAATGCATTTATATAGCATTGATCGCTATAAAAATGCCAATGGTCCCAAAAATGTGTCAAAAGTGTCCGATGTGTCCGCCATAATATCGCAGTACCGAAAAAAAAATGCTGATCGCCGCCATTACTAGTAAAAAAAAAAATATTAATAAAAATGCCATAAAACTACCCCCTTTTTTGTAAACGCTATAAATTTTGCGCAAACCAATCAATAAACGCTAATTGCGATTTTTTTTTTACGAAAAATATGTAGAAGAATACGTATCGGCCTAAACTGAGGGAAAAAAAATTTTTTATACCTTTTTTGGGGATATTTATTATAGCAAAATGTAAAAAATATTGCATTTTTTTCAAAATAGGCGCTCTATTTTTGTTTATAGCGCAAAAAATAAAAACCGCAGAGATGATCAAATACCACCAAAAGAAAGCTCTATTTGTGGGAAAAAAAGGACACCAATTTTGTTTGGGAGCCACGTCGCACGACCGCGCAATTCTCAGTTAAAGCGATGCAGTGCCGAATCACAAAAAGTGCTCTGGTCTTTGGACAGCAATATGGTCCGGGGCTAAAGTGGTTAAACAATGTCTATGGGTACAATTTTTTTTAAAGTAATATACACATTGGCTGTGAAGCTGATGGTAAATGAGAAGAAATCCCTGCTGTTTTGTAATGTAATAACTTAAATGAAATTTCATTGGTTCAGATTAAACTAATATCTACTTGGCTCTTTCTATAAATATCAGTGCTGGCGGAAGTTAAGCTTGTGTGCTGTCTTCCATTCTTCCTCCATGGTACAGGATATTAGTAAAGCCATCAGTGGGGTAATCAGAGTTATGGGTGCCCGGGGCAGAATTTTTCTTCTGCCCCCCCCCTTATATAAACATCCACTCTGGTTATAAGTAGGGTGGTCCCGATACCAATACTAGTATCGGTATCGGGACCCAAAATGCCCCCGATGCCAGATTAGATGCCAGATGCGGCGGCATCTGCATCTAGGTATGGGGAGAAATGGCTGCATATGTGGGAAACATGGCTGCATATGTGGGGGACATGGCTGCATATATGGGGGACATGGCTGCATTCGTGGGGGACATGTCTGCATTTGGGGACACATTTAAAAAAAAGTATCGGTATTCGGTATTGGCGAGTACTTGAAAAAAAGTTTTGGTACTTGTACTCTGTCCTAAAAAAGTGGTATCGGGACAACCCTAGTTATAAGGATAATTAAACACATGTAAAGGTATAACATTGTTAATGTTGATAAAGAGCATTACATTTTTAATGGTGGTAAAGAGCAATACATTATTTATGAAAAACACTTTAATTAAAAAACAATAGAAACAAAATGACTGATGATGACTTTATTAATGTTTTAGGAAGTTATGAAAATCCAAACCACTGATGTGATGCATGTGTTGCTACATACTAGATTTTTATAAACCTGAATTTTGCACTAGAGCCTTAACAAAAAAAAACGAAAACCATTCAACTAGATTTGAACTTTGCAGGATTTTTCTGTGGCAAAGCGGTCGATAACTCTGTCAAAATCAATTCTTGACGACAGTTCATTTTCTATTGACAGTAAAGTTTGAAAGCCTTGTTTGATCCATCGTAGAATGCAAGTATGACTTTATGAGTTTGAGCTTTTAAAAAACTCTGCTCATAAGTGGCTACTGACACTGCAACTGTTTAAAATATTCTAAGCAAGATGGATATGTTGGTAAAACTTTCAACTAAACACCATTTTACAATGAATTGTCAAAGCTCTAAAACACCCCATTCTCTAATTTTCCAATTCAGGTGTAGCCGACTGAAAAGTTGCAAGCTGTCTTTGTACTTGTTTTGGGCTTTTTTGAGACTTAATTTCCCACAATTGAGTGAGTCCCATAGCACCGTAATGGATAAACCTATTACTTTGAAGGAGGTTGCTGAGGCCATTTGTCTCCTGCCTTCCAATTAGACTCCGGGCTTGGATGGTCTTTCCTCGGAGTGATATTGGACGCACTTGGAGGAGATGGCCCCTAAATTGCTCAAGGTATATCAGGACTTCCTGGTGATGGGGAAACTACCGGACTCCATGAATGAGGCCCTTATTGTGGTTATTCCTAAACCTGGTAAGGACAGGCTGCAGTGTGGGTCTTACCGGCCCATATCACTCCTGAATAATGACTCCAAAATTATAGTAAAGATACTTGCCTTTAGGCTTCAGTCAGTCATCTTATCCCTTATACCGCCAGATCAATCTGGTTTTATGCCTGGCAGGAGTACATATGACAATATACACAGATTATTCCTACATATCCACAGAGCTGCACGCATGAAATGTAGTGGTTTAGTCCTTTCTTTGGACATATTAAAAGCTTTTGATACTATGAGTCTTTGTAATTGTTTGATTTCTTCCAGCATCTCCACAACATTCAGCTCTGGGTAAACATAGCAGACATTCTCTTTTTGATTGCGGATATACTCATCATTGTCATTGGCATTAAGCAGGACAGAAACACGCAAAAACCCAAATCAGTTGGCATATTCTTTTAGTTGTTTTGTTCGCCATACAATTTCAAAATTAAGCCTATCATTTTAATTTCAAGCTGCTCTCGCTCAATTTCTTCAAGTAATGTAAGACCAGCATCTGTTGCATTATTTTCCCCAGGCATTTTCTTTCGCCGGCAAATGTGTCTTTCCCACGATATGTTGTTGATGCGCCAACTTATTTGGGCCTTTTGCTTGGCCTCTTTGACCAAAGTGTCAGGATTTTCTGAAAAAAATTTAACCAAAGCATCCATCTTTATATAACACATATCTAAAGTGGAGTTGAACATCATTGATTTCTTTTAAAATAGTATTCCATAAGTACAAGTATGCAAAGAAAGAATAACGCATAAGACCTGCAATGATGCACCCAGCGTCACTTTTGGTGTCTGCCGTTTCATCGGAGCCATCTCTTAGCTCTTCTAATGTGTCAATTATAGCATCTATCTGGTGAGCAAGCGCAGAAACTGCATCATGCCTGGAACTCCACCTCTTAACTTTGATTGGTACAGAGGAGGTCAGTACATCCCATCTGTGTGTAGACTTAGAAAAAAAAATGTGTACAACCTTTCAAGAGTACCGACATTTTTTGTCAAATTTGTGGTTGTACAAGGTGCATGTACACCAGCTAAATGTAGTGAATGATTGTTGAAAGGGATAAAAAAGGCTCTAGGATTGATGTTGGTTATGCGCTTTTGTACACCGCTGATATGCCCAGCCATTGTTGCAGCGTTGTCATACCCTTGTCCATAACAATTTTGTATATCGAGACTATCTGCAAGCAGCTTGTTACACATCTCAGTTGTCATTTCTTTAGCAGTTTTTCCCTCTAATTTGATGAATGACTCTACAATGCCTAATTTGTCACCATCAATATTTACGTAGCGTATTACTTGCGACATCTGGTCAACATACAATATATCTGGTGTGCTATCAAATAAGATGGAATAGTATTTTGCTTTCTTTATATTTTCAATTATAACAGAACACACCTGATCCCCTAGTAAAGAAATAAATTCATTTTGAATTTAGGGTGACATGTATGATACTCTTTGGCCCTCTGAGTGCATTTCTGTTCATATGAAAAGATGTCACAGGATCATACTTGGCAAGCAATTTCATCAACTGGAGAAAATTTCCAAAATTATTATCATTCGGGTCATAGCTTTCTATATGACCATGGAGGGCCAAATTTTGTTGTGCCAAAAAAAGGATACAGTCAATAATTCTCTTCAGAATTTCCCTCCATTTT
The DNA here is from genome assembly GCA_029574335.1 of Rana kukunoris. Classification (NCBI taxonomy): domain Eukaryota; kingdom Metazoa; phylum Chordata; class Amphibia; order Anura; family Ranidae; genus Rana; species Rana kukunoris. The sequence goes on along the minus strand of CM056049.1, from coordinate 722,369,409 downwards.
TGGTATTCTATTAGACGTTCTTTTTGCAACACTGAATCAATAGTTGACTGGGTTTGCAGTCTTCTATCTAGTTCCTTCCCTTACATGAAAGACTGAACGTGACCAGGACTTTGTCTGTGTTCTTCTACGCTTGGATTAAGCTTTTGCCAGTTACTAAAACCATCTCCCTTCCCAAAAGAACTTTTATCATTGTGAAATAACCGGCATGGAAGCAGAACACAGCATTTTTTTGTCGGGAGAAAACACTAGCCATGATCGTTAAACTTTTTCATGGTTTTTCAGCGTTTTGTAAAACCAGTCACAAGATAAGGATCTATTATGGCCGTTGTAACGGATTGGCCCGTGGGACCCAGAGACTTTTGAAGGATGTGGGGTCCCCCTGTGCCAGCTTCACCAATGACTCTTGGGTCTAGGGTCATAGGATGACTGAGAAATTATATCATGAATTACATGAGATGGGACATTAAGGATAAATTCATGTAATGCAGGATATCTTGAAGTATTAAAAGTTATTAATTCTGAACTCAACAGTTTTGTAGTGCTAAAAGCTTGTTGTAATTGCATTCTATTGTCTATTGTGTTAATTAAGTCTGGCTTCTGAAAGACCTTTCACTGTGTATGCTACTGACACTCTATTGTGTGAAGGTTCTATTGATGATAGATATAAATGTGTTGGGATGGTGGCACTGCTGGACCTAAAAGGGTCTAGATAAAATTAAGTAGGGTGTTCTTACGTGATATTGAGCACGTGCTGGGTTACCTATATGAGGGATGAAACCAATGAGTATGGATTCCCTAAGCTATTAGTAAGCACTGATTGTAGTGCGAAACGTCAACTGTATGCCCCTGTCTTTGCTGTGATGTGTGGTGTTTAAAAACTTTTATCAATAAAAGGCAACCGAGAAGGTTTTTCCAGAGTGCGGCTGTCCAAACATTTATTTCAACTATGGATTCCCTATAGGCACACGCTGGAACACTATGGTGTGTATAGGTTGCCCCTTTTATTGATACTAGAAAAAAGCCTCGTACTGAGTGCTTGAATAGTTGGACCACCACTATGAATGGGTATCCAAAGTATAATTGAGGTCTGCATGTGGTAAAAGTGAGTCAGAAAATATAACTAACCGAAAAATGCTGATGCAGAATTAAGGTCAGGACCCTGTGCAGGCCAGTGATCAGGCCGGACCTTGTATATACGTGTTAAGGAATGCCTCAATCCTAGTAGGCCTAAAGTAAGATAAATTCGCCTGAGGGCGTATGTGGAGAGTGTATAAAAAATGTGTGATTAGTGGGTACCAGTGCACAATCAATCAAAACAATATAATAAACAATCAAAAAACCAAAACAAATCCAAAACAGGGCAGCAAGATAATGCCCAATAGGTCCCTATAGGCTATCACTAAAGTGTATGGACTGAGTAGATACGTGACCGGTAAGAATTAATAACAATTAGGCAGTCAGGACACTGCAGGCCAAGGGGTATCAAAGGGCGTTTTCCCAGGATTATAGCTGGGACGGTGGAGGATCAGTGGTGAATGCTTCCAGTGGCCTAATAGGGAATGCAATCAACCATGTGAAGGACACAAAAATAAATAAATTAAAGTGTTGATCAAACCATGAGTGCAGTCCAAGTGAAACGACAGAAAAATATATGGCAAATTGGTAGAGTAACACACAGAACTGTCAGTACTATTATGTAAATAGTAGAGGTTGCAGAAGTCCTAGTGGGGAAGACGTATAATCAAAGTTCGACCATCAATGAGTGCATGATCCCTGAAAATCATCTATAGCATAATATGGTGACTTCAAGTGTTGATTCCTCAAAGATCAATAATTTGTGACTGTTGTGCTCCCCCGCTTGGGTCCCCACTCACCAGATGTCGGCACCCCTAAGGGCAAAGGGCGGTAGGTGGCGGTACCTTAGTTGATCCGATTGCACAGTCCTGTGAGCCGGGGTGGTTGTATGGCTGTTTTAGCAGGCTGTAGGAAGTGTGCTCCGGGTGCTTTCCAGGTGGGCACTTCTGATGTCACTCAAACATTACAAAAGGAATCCTCATAGCGTGATATGTTTCAAAAAGGCGACAAGCCTTTATTAAAAAAGGGGTAGTTAAAAACAGTGGAATTAATCCACAACATTACCAGAGACACCTGGGTGCAGTTCCAAAAAAACGGGAAGCGCAATAAATGTTTAAAAACAAAAACAAAAACAGCCCAAATCATCCAATAAGCCTGTCTGTCCGCCTGTCTTCAAAAAGCTGAGATACCGAAACTGCCGTTGCCGCCGAAGAGTTAGTAAGCGGGTGTCCTAGTCCGTCCAGGCAGATCGTAGCTCGGTTTAGACAGCGCGCGGACAAGCTGATGGGCGTGCGTGCATACGTGCTTGCGTGGAGATCAACTGACGCGTTTTGTCATGTGACTTTATCAAAGGTGATACAAGCCCCGTACAAACACAATCCTATTTATGTATGGCGGCAGATGTGTCCCGCCTTCAAAGGGGAGGGAGTATTTTGGATGGTTTTTCTTGTTCTCCCTTAGGGACCGGCCCTCCCTCCTGTTAACCCTTGGTAGTGTAAAATGTAGAAGGTGAGGATAGCACATCTATCACTGTGAACACATAAAAAAAAACATATATAGTAATACATGCAGAGTGGATGAATATTCTAATGATCTATTTACTAGTTTATAATCTGGGTGCTGTTATTAATTCAAGTGGGACGACCAGACTAATAATGTTAGGGGATTCAGCAGAATCTAGCTACCTCTGTGTGTGGACTAGGGAAGGGAGATCCCCCAAAGCTTTCTTTTGACACCACGGACTGATACTGAAGGGATATTAGATTAAACTTCTCCTTCCAAACTCTGTGTACATGTCCACTAAGGGAATGACATGTGCTCATTAACTGCATAGTAAGCCTGCAGCGGGGACGAAATGACGAAGGGAAGGGGACATATTGTCAGAATGTAGGGGAGGAGAGGGTCACTCCAAAATCAGAAATATGATGTTGACATAGGTAAGAGAGAAATGTGTAACTAACATTAATGTCTACTTAGTGCCAAGTGATTAATGCCTAAATGGATATTAAGGGCATTCTAGCTGTTGTACTCCTTATGGGGTATAAACTATATAAGTAACAAGTAGTCCTCCTTAATTGACCAATGGATGTCCAGATGATCACCTGTGGGTAACTCCCAGAGTGTGCGAAGGTATGCACATTCTGCAGCATTGTGTAATATAATTGGACACAAATATATAAGAAGCATAATATATAAAAAAAACCTGACTTACAGTGGGTTATTTAGTTGGACATATCTAACCTCCTCATGAGAAAAAAAGAAAAAAGGTGGGTGGGAATGGTGGGTCCCCCACTCCATCTACGGTGTAAGGGGGCCTACGTTATTTAAGGTCAAATGCACATTAGTCAGTATGACACCGGGGTGATGTATTAATCCCCCGTGTGATCCCCAGCTCTGGGTGAGAAGGCTCAAGGGGGGGGAAGTGGACTGAAAAAAGGCTGGCAATAGTGTTAGGGGTCAAACCCCTCAACAGGTAAATGGCTTGGTCAAACCCAGAATGACTAATTAAAGGGGTATCCTAGTGTCTAAAACACTGTAGGTACCATAGATGCCTGATGGGGCATTGGTGGAGAGGAAGAGTCATCGTGGAGTGATTAACAGTTGAGCTCCTTTGACTGGAAATGCTGGAAATGTTCTAAATTGATACATGTAAATGTGACACAGACCTAGGTGGAATGTCTAGGAATAGGGGGTACTAATGGGATGGACAGATGTAACCCATTAGCTGACCAGAGGTGTAGGGGCAAAAATTATCTCAGATGAAAAAACTAGAGGTTTAGAAGTAGGAAACAAAACAGTTTAAATCTATATCTAGGTTGAGGCCTCGGGGAGCTAGGGACCCTAACCTGTGAATCCACCGGGTTTCATTCTGTGAAACCTGTATTTGTTTGTTGCCACTTCACCAATGGTCTTTGATGATGTCAATCCCAAAAAAAGTTAAGCAAGAAGGGTGTTTGTGGTGTTTTTCCGCAAAATGTCTGGAAAGGCTGTGTTTGGGGAATCCTTTACGCATATTTTTAATGTGTTTCCGTATTCTAACACGTAAGGGTCTGGTGGTACGGCCTACGTCAGCCTTTCTCAACCTTTTTACCGCTGGGAAACCCTAAAAATAATTTTCAGGTCTCGGGGGAACCCCTGATAAAACCCATTCATTGGGGGTCAGTGGGAACAATTCCCCTTACTTTGGTGGTCAGTGAGAAGAATGCTCTTTTTTTACAGTAGTGGTAAGAAGAACAGAGAACTATGAAGATCATTGGTGTCATACCACTGGCTCCTCCAAGTGGAATTGGCTCAGAACCACGTAGGTACCATCAAACAGGAGGTAAATCAGCCACAGCTCAAGGAACCCCTAGCCACCTCTGGAGGAACCCTAGGGTTCCACGGAACCCTGGTTGAGAATGGCTGGCCTACGTACTGAAGACGACAAGGACACTCTATGACATAGGTCACATGTGTGCTGTTGCACGTGATAAGTTCTTATATCTGGAATTCTCGATTGTATACAGGGGATCTGAATGTTTTTCTCCAGGGTTGTGGATTATTCCTTTTGCAAGGAAGGCAACGCTGGCACCTGTAAAAACCCTTCAGATCTGGGCATATATTGACTTGTTTTGGAGGATCAAGTACATTGTGTATAAGATGTGTTCTTAATGCGGGTGCTCTACGGTAAACAAACTTGGGACGTTGTGGCAGTAGGGTGACTAGTGTTCTATCTTCTCTCAGGATAGGCCAATATTTTTTGAAAATTTTCTCCACTTGTTGATATTGATTACTGTATTCTGTGATGAAAAATAAGTCCATGGTGGGTGTTTGGTTTCTTTTGACTGAGTAGGGTCCCCCTATCCATGTCTCGGATGTTGTCTTTCAATTTGGTGAGCATGTCTTGTTAAGTCCTCCACCCGGTGGCAATTCCTCCTAACTCGTAGCAGTTGCCCTTTGGGATTATTCCCTATCCATTTCAGATGGTGGCAACTGGATGTGGGTATATAGCAATTCATGTCGGTCTTCTTAAAGAAGGTCTTTGTACATAGTTCACCTTTATCTTTGAAAATCTGTAGATCCAAGTAATCAATACTCTGTGTATGCCATTTTCCTGTGAAGGTTATCCCGAACCTATTGTTGTTAAGTTGCTGTATAAAGCTGTCCAACGATTCAGCTGTTCCGTTCCATAGGATTATTAAATCGTCGATGTATCGTCTGTAGAGCTTGAGCTGGGGTATGTTCTCACCATAAATGTATTCGTCTTCCCACATATCCATGAAGAGGTTTGCTACGCTAGGAGCATAGCGTTCCCCCATGGCTACTCCTTTCTTTTGTTCATAAAATTATTTCTTGTACCAAAAACGGTTGTTTGCCATAGCCATCTTTAATCCTTCCAAAATATACGATATTTGTTCTTGTTTCATTGTGGGTAATTGATGCAAGGCCTTCTCCACTCCTTTTAGTCCGTCTGGTTGTCTGATGCTGGTGTACAACGAGTCTACATCTATTGTCGCCAGTAGCAGGTTATCTGTATCTTTCATATTTCCTAGTTCCACCATTAACTGGGTCCCATCCTTAAGGTGTGATCTTCCTTTAGACACCAGAGGTTTAAGGAACTGATCAAGATATTCCCCCAGTCGCGAGAAAATATTGATGATAGATATGTGTTGGCAGTCTGAAAGGTCAGATGTTTAACCTTTCAGGTGTAGTGGATTAGCATGTCAATTATGTTTACTAAAAGAATGTGCATTATGTAGCAGGTGAATACCTTATAGCAGAGTCAGAACGTCTGTCTAAGATGTGGATTGAGAAGGACTCATTAGGAACTCATTGTGTGATGCAAATACTGTTTGGTGTGAATTCTATTGATGATAGATGCGGAATATCGTTATCTAAAAGAATATGTATTGAAGTTCATTGTGTCATGTTGTGGGTGGAGTTGATTCATTGTCCAATCTTAGTTTCTATTATATAAAGCCTGAGTTTTACCATTAAAACATTCATTGATTTTGGAACCAAAAACAGAGCTTGTGTCTCGTTATTCTGGGGAATGGAGTGGGTCGTGTCTGCTGGATTGTGGAGTGTCGGATAAGCTGTCTTGGGTTGGTGGGATGAAAGAATGTGAACGGTGTTAACCCCTGACCGTTTTTTCGGAATAGACCATTGCAATTTTGAACAGATGAAGGCCCTCTTTCAATTTTTTTTTTTTTTTCCCCACATCAGGCTCAACCCAGGGTTGAAAGGTGTTAGAGGGGTTCATCTTTATTCCGCCCATCATATTACCACCTCAGATTTGCATCATTTGTGGGTGTTTCTCTATTTTTTCTATATTTTATCTCCTTTTTTTTTTTTTTTTCACTTGTTTCTTTTGTTTTATTATTGTTATTATGAGTTTTTGTCTTTTTTTTTTTTTTTCCTTTTATATTCCTCGATATATTAAAAATAATGATTACAAATGACTACCCATACTTCTAGTAGATGGCGCAGCCATTTCTCCCCCCTGGACCCACCTCCCTGGATCTCTATGAGTATATAATTATTCCCCCCCCTCCCTATTGTTGAAGCCCCCCACCCCCCCTTCATTCCCTCTTTTCCATATTGGATCGGGTCGAGTCATCTGCTAATTTATTTCAGAGAGTATTTCAATAACTTTTTCCGATGTTTTATAGATTCTCCACTGATCCCAAATCTTTCCGTCTCTTCCTCCCGCCTCCTCCCCCAGGTCGACCCTTCTTAAATGCTCCATCTCTGCGATATGGTCAACCCTGTGTATAAATTCTTTTAGAGGAGGTTTTTGAGGGTGGAGCCAAAATTTCGGAATTAGGCCTTTTGCTGCGTTTAACAGCACTGGGACCAATGTTGAGGCGTATATTTTTTTTTCCCCTTTCAGTAGACCTTGTCTGTGAAAAAGACAGGTCAGAAAATCTAATGATATCTTTTCTCCTGTAATTTCCTCAATCATTTTGAGAATTTCAATCCAAAATTCCTGAATTATCGGGCAATCCCACCATATATGCAGAGCAGTTCCTACTTGATTACAGTTCCTCCAGCACAGGGGGGAATTAGCTGATGATATTTTATTAAGTCTGACAGGTGTCAAGTGCCATCGCATCATGCATTTATAATTAGCTTCTACTGTTGTTATATCTTTTGCGTAAGTGAATGTCGCTCTGACCATTTGTGTCTCATCTATTCTTTCTCCGATTTCTTTCTCCCAAGCATCTATACTTTGTAGCGTATCTTTTGTCCCTATTTCTGTAAGGATTTTGTAAGTCAACGCGATTCCATGTTGTAATGGTTCTCCCCTGGTGCAAAGTTTTTCTGTTGAATTTTGTGCTGTGTTATCTCGTATTGGTGCTGGGAGTGTGGTTACAAAGTGCTTTAGTTGTAAATATTCCCAATCCGTTATCTGTTGTGTCCCTTCTTCTACTTGTATCTCTTCTTTATTTTTTATTTTTCCCTGTGCTACTATATCCCCAAGTCTTTTACTACCTAGTTTTTTTCCTAATTTGGTCCTATTTCCCGGTGCAAATAGAGTTGTGTTTACTAATGGGATTAATGGAGAATTATATTCCCATTTTTCCCGCTTGTGTAACAGATCCCATATCTTATAGACCTGTTTTGTTATACTATGTGAATTTGGATTGACTATTCTAAATTTAGGTGGTATCCATATATTTGTGTTTAAGTGCTGTTTACTAATCTCATTTTCTATGTGAGCCCATTTTTTTAGTGATTTCTTGTTTGACCATTCAACTAGTCTCGCTAAAATTACTGCTTGATAATACCTTTTTATATCTGGGAGAGCCAAACCCCCTCTTTTTTTTGCTCTAGTTAGGGTTGCATAACTTATTCTTGTTTTTTTGTCTTGCCATATAAAGTTTGAAATTATATTTTTTATTACCTTAAAGAAACTTTGTGGGATATTTATTGGGAGCATTTGAAATTTATAAATAATCTTTGGTAGAACTGTCATTTTAAATAAATTAATCCTCCCCATCCAGGTAATCTGTTTGTGGGAGAAGTTTTTAAGATCTCGTCTTATTTCGTTAAGTAAAGGGATGTAGTTTGCCTCGAAGAGGCCTGCCACTTTAGGGGTTATTTTTATTCCCAGGTAAGTAAGTGATTTTTGTTCCCACGTGAAGGGAAATGCCCTACGAAGTGCCACCTCTTCCTTTTGTTCAATCCCTATATTCATAATTACCGTTTTTACTGGATTTATTTTAAAATTAGAGAGTCTACCGTATCTTCCTATTTCCACTAAAATATTAGGTATTGATGTTTTGGGCTTGGTCACGTACAGGAGGACATCATCGGCATATGCTGCTAGCTTCTGTTCCTCTTCTCCCACTCTTACCCCCCCTATCTCTGGATTATTCCTAATCATGCACAACAGTGGTTCCAAAGCTAATACATATAGGAGGGGGGAGAGCGGGCATCCCTGCCTTGTTCCGTTCATCATGTCAATCCCCTGAGATTCCCTCCCATTTACCTTAACTTTTGCCGAAGGGGACTTATATAAATTTCCTACCCATTTCATGAATGTGGGACCCAGTCCTATATTTCTTAAGGTCTCAATCATGAACCCCCAGTCGACTCTGTCAAACGCTTTTTCAGCATCTAATGACATGAGTACGGCTGGAGGTCTATCTCTTTTTTCATCTTGTAGCAACAAGAGTGTTCTTAGGCTATTGTCCCTCCCTTCTCTGCCCCTTACAAATCCTGTCTGGTCTGGACTTATCAGGTCGGGCATATACGGTTTTATCCTTGTTGCCAAAATCTTTGCAAAGATTTTTATATCAGCATTTAACAATGCGATTGGGCGGTAATTAGAGCAGAGCGTCTTATCTTTTCCTGGTTTGGCAATGATAGCGATATTAGCCAGAAGGGATTCTTTCCTCACCTCTTCTGTACCCCCTAGTTTATTGAAGTATATACACATTTCTGGGATTAATAACTCATTGAATTTTTTATAGTATTTTATTGGCAGACCGTCTGGGCCTGGGCTTTTCCCCCCTGGGGTTCCTTGGATCGCTTGACTTATTTCTTCATGAGTTATTGGCTCTTCTAGGGTTTCTACTATTTCGTTTGTTAGTTTAGGTAAGTTGGATTCCCGTAGATAGTCTCGTATTTTTTCCTCTCTGATTGCCTTTTCCTCATGTGTCTCTCCTTTTCTAATTGAGTATAATGAGGCGTAGAACGTCCGGAAAGCCTCTGCTATCTCGGACGTCCTAAACCGCATTTGCCCTGACTGATCTTTTATTTTTTCTATATAGTTTAAGTTTCTTTTTTCTTTTGAGATCCTGGCGAGGTACTTTCCTGGTTTATTTCCCCAAAGATACCTTTCTTTCATGACGTTTTTGAATTTATTTCTAGATTCAATCTCCATTAGGTCTCTTAAATGGATCCTCTTTATTAACATTTCCTGATATACTTCTTTATTATTTTTTTGGTTTTTATGTTTTGTTTCTAAGTCTTGTAACTCTTTAATTATCTTATTTCTGTTTGAATCTCTTTCCTTTTTTTTTTTTTGCTCCTAAGGAAATTAATTTCCCTCGAATATTTGCCTTATGAGCTTCCCAGATGGTAGCAATATTTACATTAGGGGTATGATTTAACCTAAAATATTCGTCTATATCTGTTCTTATTATGTCTACAACTTCAGTATCTTCTATTAAGTCCTCATTTAATCTCCAAGAACCCCTTCTCTCTTCAATTTCTGGAAAGTATATGTTCAGTGTGACCGGGGCATGGTCCGATATTGTCGCTACCTCTATTGCAGCATTATCCACAAATTCTAAGGTTTCGTGATCTACCATTATGTAATCCAGCCTCGAGTACATGTTATGGACTGTAGAGTAAAATGTGTAATCTTTTTTTGTTGGGTTATAAACCCTCCAGGGATCTATTAGTTGGCATGAAAAAAGTTTATTTTTAACTATTTGTTGTTGCTTCGTATTACCTATGTTAACTATTGATGTTCTATCTAGTTGTAAGTCTAGAGTGAAGTTAAAATCTCCAGCTAAGACCACGTTTCCTTTTTTAAATTCCATAAGTTTGTTCAAAATCGATGTTAGGTAACTCTGAGGGAGTTTATTTGGTCCATAGACATTGGCCAGCGTATATCGTTTACCGTGTAGAAGACCTCTTAAAAACAAATAACGGCCTTCAGGATCAACCATCCTATCTTCTACGGAAAAACTTAAATTTTTCCCTATACCAATAGCTACTCCTCTTGATCCTCTCTGCGGAGAGTCTCCGTAATACCATGTTGGGACTGCCCGAGAATTAAGCCTCACTCTTGAATCATGGGTTATGTGTGTCTCCTGGAGGAAAACCACCCCAGCGGAAAATCTCTCGATTTCTTTTAGGATCATGTGTCTTTTACGCGGAGAACTAAGGCCCCTTACATTATAAGTAATTAGATTTACTTTGGACATATGGATGATTCTGGTCGCTTACAATCTTTCCCTCCCTGTTTCGTCTTCTCTTTATATTCTGGTAATCCCCCGATCCAATAATCTTTTGTCTCTTCTCCCTACCTTCCCCCCCATCCTCCCCCCCTCCCCCCCCCTATCCCAATTTTCCCCACACCCCCCTCTCCCCTTCCCCCCCCACCCCCTCTCGCCCTCCCCCCTCCCAATCCTCCCCTCCCCCCTTTCCCTTGATGGACTCTTGACCCTATGGTCTTATTTCGAAGCATCTTCTCTAGCACTTCATTGTGCAGGAGTGCTCCCTCTAGTGTTGAGGCGGAGTACAGTTCGGCGACTCCTCTATTCCCCTGAGCTCAGGGGAAATTCCTTAGGCGGTCAAGTGCTCCTAGGCCCCGGAGCCCCCGCAGCGTCATACCTAGTGGCACTAGGGCATACTTCAAATTTAATTATCTGTAATTATTACCCACCCCTCCCTCCCTCTCCCTCCCCCTATAGTTACAGCTCTGTTCTTCATTATTTATTTCTTGGAATTGGAATTCCCAGTCTTTGACAAAACTCAGGTATTTCATCCAAGAATCGTAGCTTCGCAGTAACCCCCTCTTTTCTGGCTATCAAACAAGCCGGGAATCCCCAATTGTACTGGATTTCTAGATCTTGTAAGACCCGTAGTAATGGCTTCAAATTCCTTCTTCTTCTGAGTGTCTCTTGTGACAGATCTTGGTATATTTGGATATTATGATCTTCGAATTTTATTGGGGACTTCCCTCGCAGATTTTTCCATAGTTGGTTTTTTTCCTCCCAGCTTTCGAATCTTATTATAATATCTCGAGGTTTATCTTGGGGGATTTCCCGGGACCTCCTTATCCTATGAGCACGTTCTATTTTTAACGGAAGTGATATTTCTCTGTCGAGTATTGGATTACATATCTTCCGAATAATTTCTGATAAATTTTCTGCTGGCGAGGAGACGGGGACTCCACGTACCCTAATATTTTTTCGTCTGTCTCTATTTTCCTGGTCTTCTGCTTTATATGCGTGTTCCCTTTGCTCATTTTTTATTTCGATTAGTTCCGCTTCCAATTTTCTGATGGTATTAAAGTTGAGGTCTGTTTTCTTTTCAACGTCCTCCAATCTTTCTAACATGTGTCCCATATTTCTCTCCATTCTCTCCATTTGTGTTGAGAGTACTTTTTCTAATGCGGCAAACATTTCCTGCATTTCAGTTTTTGTTGGTAATGCCAAGCCTACGAATTGATCTTCTACATTCAATATTGAAGCTGAGGCTGTTTCATAATCGCATTCAGCTACTATCTCTGGTTGGAGTTGGGGTTCTGGGTTTGCAGAGCTGTTTATGTTAGTTAGAGCAGGTTTTGTCTTATCTTTTTTTTTTTCCCTGTCTCTCCCGTCTGTTCCTTGTGTAACATATTTGCTCATTGGCCCTGGGCTTTGACTCAGCCGGGGGGTTGAGGTAGGGCCCCCCCTAGCACCCCTTGCCCTAGTACTCATATCTGTAATTTATTACGTCTGGGGGCGTAATTGAAAACAAAGCTGATTTAGTGCTGACTGCCTTCCGACAAAGAGGCCAACTATGTTTACCTTCCGTTATATTAGCCTGTGACGCTCCTCCTGTAGCACTCTCATCAATGGGTTTAACACCATAGGGAACACTTATCAGTGAGTCTCACACAAAAACCAAAAAAAAAAAAAAAAATTTTTTTTCTTTTTCTTTCCCTTTCCTTTTACCGGCAGCAGGTAATGTCCACCTCAGGGGGCCCGTGACCCACAACCATAGGTCCAACGATCCACTCCACCTATGACCTTGTGGCACCGGTTGTCCTGATATAGTGTTATATTAATGGTGATTGCTTAGTGTGTATTAACTAAGAGCTTAGAATCCACTATATAGATTGGCTAATATGTATTCACTATGAATTATGTCAAGTTATAGTGTAATTCATTCACCACATAAGGTAGGCAGAGGTATATTTTTTTTTTTTCCCCTGCGGCACAGCACAATTTCATCCAGATTCATCCGGGTTAAATAAAATACCTTACAGTCCTCGCCATGCCAAACCAAGAAAAAAAAACAGCAGGGAATAGAGGTGGAATAGATCAATACTCACAGTCCGTAAGTCCTATTCGCATGTTCCATGTCGAAGTCAAGTTCGATTACTGAGTACTTACAGGTTTAGTTAGTGAGCCGCTTCAAACTTTACCATGGGTGTGTAGTTCTCCGAGTTCTACTATTTCCAGCTTCCACTCATCCGGCTTCCTCCCAGCACCGCGATCCTTACCCCAGCCTGCTACAGCCTGCTGCTGCCCCACGCAATGGGGTCATGGGTGCCAGGTATCCGAGGTCCGAGGACAAGGACAACCGTCTCCTCTTATCCCCCAACTCACCCCGCCGCCGACGGCGCCGACAGCGCTTCCGTAGTAAGGAAGCCGCTCCAGCCCAGCCCGGGAAGGATCCGAGATGTGGGTCGGCTCCGTACGGCAAAAAACGGGAGCAAGCAGACGTGGGCAGGGGGGGGGGGAGGGTGGTGGATGTCAGCCCAGACCCAACAGGCGGCCGGTATGAACGGCCGGTAGGAACGGCACTACAAACGAGGAGCGGGGGAGCAGGTGAGGGGCGAGTGCAGTGGAGCTGCTTCAAAGGGGGGCGGCTGCCCAGGGCAGATGGCTTAACGGCTAGGCTACTAGGATTCTAGATGGCAGCTGGATTCCAGCCATCTTCGCTACGCTGCGGGGCCTCTCCTGGAGCTCCGTCCTAACCGCCCTGGTGTGAGAAGCACGCCATCATAGACTCCTCCCTCATCCAGCTGACTCTGAGGGCCCTCTTTCAATTAACTGAATTTTAAGGCTATCTTCAATAACCTCTGGCCAATGCCCCGCATCAATAAAATAATTTGGAGGACAGAATGGAACAATCTCCGAGGACTCCAAAGTAGGGGTGCACCGAAATGGAAATTTCAGAACCGAACCGAAACCGAATTTAAAAAAAAATTCAGACCGAAACCGAAAATTACTTTTCTTTTTCTTTTCCTATTTCAATTTTTTTTTTTAAATAATTGTATGTATTACATGAGACTGTTTTATTAGCTTCATTGATTTAAATAACCAGAATTGAAAAGCTCCAAGTCAATATAATAAAATCCAAACTTTTAATTAAAAATTGGACACAAATAGTATATAATATATGATAATATAAAGTTGGCCATTGCACTGACTGAGGCATTCTGCACTGAACTGATATAATTGATATCATACCTCACTCAGCACATCTTCATATACAGATTCAGTGCCTCATCATGCAATATGTTGTATATATGTGTGACATTATTTATTTGTCCCTTTTAATTCGACTGCCTCATACCTCACCTAGTGCAATACACAGACGTCACATCTTTTATCATATAATATATAAAGATGTCATTGTCTGTGTATTGCCAGACATCTTTATATAATTAATTAATGATATCATATAATATATAAAAGATCTTAGATGTCTGTGTGTACTGCACTAGGTGAGGTATGAGGAGGATAATAACGAGGCATTCATTCATATATTTAAAAAAATGGTACATGACATAGACCTAGTTAGCACCTTGCAGGCTTGCATTTAAAAAGGCTGAGGTGCGGGGCACATTAATTATAAAATTGCACTATAGTCAAATACAGTCAGGGACTGGTGGTCTGTGACAGTCAGTCACAGACCTTACCTTAACTGCTGGCATAAGCGAGTCCCGCCTTCGGGTAATGAGGGGAGCAGCTTGCTCGGAGTCACGCAGGGTTGGATGGCGCCCAGCCCCCACAGAACGCGGACTTGACTGTTGACTGAGTCTGAGGGGAGCCACATGGACAGCCGATGGTCGGACTCGCACGCGCCAGTGACTGGCTGCAACGTCAGGACGCCGACGCTGGCAGTGGCAGAGCCAAAGGGCAGGGGGAACAGGAAATGAGCCGTACGGACGGTAATTAAGTCCGGCGCTGAGTTGGGTCATTATTATTTCTGTTGTTTCGGCATGACCCTAAAAATACGATTATCGGCCGATATGTATCGGCACCGATATATCGGTGCACCCCTAATCATCAAAGTAAACACGTTCAGATGAATTACAATTAGGAAATGTTGTTAATTCATCTTGTTACAGGGATGATGCATGAGTTTGGGCATTTTCAATATCATTTTTCACTTGCTGAAATATTACTATCCAAGCAACTAAAGCTATCATCCTGAATGTTTTCTACTGCAGCAACTGCAATTTCACTGGAGCTATCACGCTGGCTTTGCTGCTTGTGCTCACTGACCTTTGTCAGCTCCGACTCTGGAAGATGTCGCACAAATTTTGCCATACTCCCCACCATAGACCGCATGCTTTGACTCTCTTTTGCCTGCTTCTTGCGTCTCTGTGCTCCACTTTCTTTTGGCATATTCTTTTACAACAAGGACCAATAAATCACAAACAAAATTTGATAATCGCCTACAACAACAACAATGGCTGGCCCATTGTGAGCGGGATCGATTCGGTCACGTCCCGTATAGGCCGCTATATCGATCATTATTTACAACCATTAGTGCAGAAAACCCCATCTTATCTTAAGGATACAGGGGACACTATACGCCTGTTGGAAAATATTGTTGTACATGGCGACTATTTACTAGCCACGGCTTCCTTATATACGTGCATTCCCCATCATCTGGGCATCGCTGCTGTCCAACATTTTCTGAACCGCGAACCCACCCTTGCCTCTTTTCAATGCGAGTACATTTTGGAATTATTAGAGTTCGCAACCAAACATAACTATTTTTGGTTCAATCAAAGCTACTACCTCCAACAACGAGGAGTAGCTATGGGGGCTAAATTTGCACCCAGTCTTGCCAACTTGTTCATGGCGAAGTGGGAGGAAGATGTCGTCTATGTGCAGGACACCCCATCCCTAGTCCTGTGGGCTAGATACATAGACGACATCCTCCTCCTATGGAATGGCACCCCCGAATCATTGGAGCCATTTTTCTAAAACCCTCAACCAAAATTATAGAGGCATTTCATTGTCCTTCGAATTTAGTTCGAGTAAAATACATTTTCTGGATCTTGAGATAGGGTTAGTTGATCGTAAATTTAGCTTTCAGACTTTCTTTAAGCCAACCGACAGGAATGGTTTTTTCCCCATGGATAGCTGTCATCACAGCTCATGGCTTCGGTCAGTCCCACATAGCCAGTTCCTGAGACTTCGCAGGAATTGTACAGACTCAGAATCGTATCTACGTCAAGCCACTATGCTGAAACAAAGGTTTATAGATAAGGGCTATCCTGATGTCGATCTTGATCATGAGATGCAGAGAGTCCTCCTATTGGATAGACCTTCACTCCTCTCAATAAAACCCAAACGTACACCAGATGAGAGTTTCAAATTCGCTCTAATCACATCTTATTCTATCCAACATAGGCAGGTGAAGAATATTGTTGACAGGCATTGGGATATACTTAGGAACGACAACGTTCTTAGACCCCTACTTCCTGAACCATGCTAAATTGGTTTTTAGAGGTGCACCATCATTACAGAACCACATTGCACCTAATGTTATTAACCCCCCAGTTAAAAGTTCTTTTTTTCAGGATCTAGTAGGCTTTTTTCCCTGTAGAAAATGTAAGGTCTGCCAACACAACTCACTGAGGGAACGCAGAATAACACACTTCACATCTGCTGTGACTGGAAAAGAGTATGAGATTAAACAATTTTGTACTTGTGAAACCAATTACATTGTTTATCTCATTACATGCACATGTGGTAAGCAATATGTTGGCCGCACGATCCGCACATTCTCGATACGTGTAGGCGAACATATTGCCTTTATAAAGGCAGGTGATAAGGATCATACTGTTCCTCGTCATTTCAAACAGTGTCATGACAAAAACCCTTTTGGCACCCAGTTTACAATCATTGACTGCTACATGCCCCCCTGGAGAGGAGGGGCAAAGACGAGAGGGGTGTCAAGATTGGAGACATTTTGGATTTATGAGCTTCAATCTTATCACCCTTTCGGTTTGAATGTCGATTGGGACATCAACTTGTTCATTGACAAGTCTTAACGAGTGTCTAATTGGTTCAATTAGCAGTGGAACTTTTTTGGTATATTTCATGTTTTTCAACTCAAACAATTTTAACAATATGCATATGTTTTAGCGTTATGTTGATTCAATTTAATATTAATGTATATCATTATGTATATTTTTTTCTAAGAATTTGACTCACTGTCTGGAAGACCCACATAGTACCATTATATACTTTTTATTTTCATATTTCTCTTCATTGAGCGTTGGTTCTTCCCTTTTTTTTATACATTATATTATTGCATTTTTGCAATTTATACTATTTTGTCTCGGGTAATTTGTTTTTGCTTTGAGCCATAATTTTGAAACTGTATTCAAATTATCAGTTTGTCTACATTTTAATTCTTTCTCTGATGTCCCATAATATTATTTATCATTTTACTTAGTATTTGAAAGGATTTACATCCATGTCTCTTTACTGGATCGGCATGTGCTGACTTACATTCGGCATATGCTGATGCATATTTAGACACTTTGGCCCAGATTCACAGAGCGATTACGCCTGCGCAACTGGTGTTGCGCGTGCGTAAGTCTAAATGTGCGCGTGCGTTTAGATGCGCGCGATTCAGAAAACGATTTACGCCAGAAATCTACTTTTTTTTGTCCGGCGTAATTTCGTTAGACAGACGCATCCGTCCGCGCAAAAATGCGCTAGACACACCATTGATTTGCTAGTCAAATATGCTAATGAGGTAATTGCGGGGATCCACAAAAAAACGCAGTTGCTGCGCAGGCTACGCGATGTGCGCAACAGCAAAATGTCCTGTCTAAAGTTAGAGCACCTAAAAGCTGGTCTAAATTTTGAAAAAACGTCTACATCTCACAGAAAGCAACACCGTTACTGAGGAGCAGACCACACACACGTGTTGCACTACAATTTGACTGCCAACATGCCAGGGGCATCGTCGCTCATAGCTGCACTAGTGAATTTAGATGACCAAAGAAGGAGGAGGGCACGGAGGATGGCACGGAGGATGGCACGGGAGAGGGTATACCGCACACGCATAGACCTCTTTGGCATGAGTGATTCTGAGGTGTATCGCATCTTCAGATTCCCCCCTCATGCCATCCTGGAATTAACCACAACCCTGCAGGAGGACATCACCAGCCCAACACACCGCTCACATGCAGTGCAGCCACTGGTCAAGGTACTGGCAACACTCCATTTCCTTGCCAGTGGCTCTTTTCAGCGTACAAGTGGAGTGGTGGCTGGGATGTCACAATCCTCCATGAGCAGATGTGTGCACCAGGTTGTCCCAGCAATCCTCAGACGCATGGCCAACCAAATCATCAAACCCACCACTGAGGACCTGCGGCTGAAGGCAATGACAGATTTCTACAGAATTGCCAGATTCCCACGCACCATCGGGGCCATTGATTGCACACATGTGGCACTCCAGCCCCCCCTGGAGACAGAGCACATGTACCGCAATCGGAAGAATTGGCACTCCATCAACGTACAGGTGATAGTTGATGCCCAAGGCCTCATATGGCACGTCCGTGCCAAACACCCCGGGTCCAGCCATGACAGCTACATATACAATCAATGCCACATCCAAATGGAATTCTATCAGAACGTGTATGGGAACACCTGGCTGGTTGGTAAGTGACATGGGAGTCAGGCATGACTATCCCCTCCCGTGATGCACACCTCACAAGTGGCACATGCATAACTAATATTCTCCTGTCTTTTCCCTTCCAGGTGACTCTGCATATGCACTGGGACCCCATCTCATGACTCCTATCCGGAACCCCCAAACCCCAGGGGAGGAAAGATACAATCAAGCACACATCAAAACCCGAGCAGTGGTGGAGCGCACCTTTGGCCTCCTGAAGTCACGTTTCCGATGCCTGGATAAGTCTGGGGGTACACTGTTGTATTCCCCAAACTTCGTGTGCCATATCATCGTTGCATGTTGCATGCTGCACAATCTCGCAGTGAGGAAGGGCCTGCAGGTTGAGCTACGTGATGTCCTGACCCCCCAACCAGACAATCAACCCCTAACCAAGGATACCCCGTCTTCTGAGGGAAGAGCAGTCAGGAGACAGCTCATATTGGGCATCTTTGCACGTTAAACACACACATTAATCATGGCACAATAAGAAAGCATGCATGCACACCACTATGGTCCCTAGCACACACACCCCACATCCTCATCAAATTGGATTGGCACCAGTCCACCATGCAGGACTGGTGAGCAGTAACGCCACGTCAAGGCTCCAATTATGTCACTGTACATTCATACACCATTCACACGGACCTGGGAATCACTTCTCCCTGGTCCTGGGGAACCCTTCTCCACCAAAATTGAGGATGACACCCCTTTTCCAGCAGGAATGTCACCCCCACATTCAAACACCATGCACAACCCAAAATTTAAAAAAAATGTCAGCAAAAAAAACAACAATGCAAAAAATGTCAGCAAAAAAAAAAAAATGCCAAAATTGTCAGCCCAAAAAAAAAAAGGGGGGGGAAAAAAAATTATTGCCCTCTGCGTGAGCCACGCCTGGGGCGCCCCCGGCCCCGGCCCCTCAGGGGAGACTCATGGGGGAGGGGCAAACCCGGGGAAGGAGGAGCAGCCCCTGATATCTGCCCACCTGGCGGCCTGCCCTCCAAGGCCACGGCAATTCTGTCCAGGGAAGCACCAATTGTTGCCGTGTTGGCCTGGATAGCCTGGGTAAGGGCCCTCACATCCTGCCCAACGACTGCTGCTGTAGTCTGCAGTTCATTTAGGCAGGTTGTGAAAGCCCGGGAGTGGAAATCCAGGTTACCCAGCGTATCCTTCATGGAGGACAGGCTCTCCTCCACCCGCCCAAAAGTCTGGCAGAGCTGTCCCAGATGGCGGGTCTGGAGGGCCTGGTCCCTTCGCAGACTGGCGGGCAGGAGATTGGGCGCCCCCCTGGTGCTCTGGGATGACATCCTGCCTCCAGCTGATGGTTGTGGGCGGGGAGAAGGGGAGGCCCTTGTGAGGGGAGCCATGTTGGGGGAGGAGGGGGGGGGCTCCCCCTTAGGGAGGGCAGGCTTCTGCCAGCCAGAGGGGAAGAGTCCGCACAAACCACTCGTCCAGTGCCTGACTCCTCCTCCTCCTGATCGTCCTCCTCCTCATGATTCCCCTCCTCCTCATGATCGTCCTCCTCCTCATGGTCGTCCTCCTCCTCTCGAACCTCCTCCGCGGACTGTGGCCTTGTTGGGGGGGCCTCATTAGGCTGCTGTCCTGGTGTTGGAGCGGTCAGGCCAGATGGCCCTGCACCCTCCTGCACATCTGTGGATGACACAAACCATTCACAGGTTGGAGGATCCACACACTTGCCACATATTCCCTTTCACCCCCTCCCCCACACATGCTACACACCTGATAGAAAAAAAAACCTTACCTGGCACCGCGGGGACCGGACTTGTGTCAAAGCCTGGCAGGCCCTCCACTTCATGCCGGTGAAAGGTCAGGGCCACCACATGCTCCGTCGCTGTAAGCCTAATACGGCATGGTGGGCCCCCTCCTGTGCCCCTGGCATGGGCATGCATTGCGGCCAGTTTCTTTTTCACCTGACGCCGGAGATCATTTATTTTTTTGTCGATCCCAGACCGTGTCCGTGTCTCCTCCTCCCCCGATGAATTCACCTGCTCCGTGATCCTATCCAATATCTCCCTCCTCCTGGCCGGGGTGGTGGTGGCACTCTGCGGGCCGTGGAGAAAACGCCCATACTCGCTAATGGCCCGGGCAAGAATTCTTTTTTCCCCCACAGTAAAATTGAGCTTTCTTTTTCTCTCAGTCATACTTCCAAACAAACTCACTACCAGTCACCAAAAAACAGTCACAAATACAAGCACAACCAATCAGGCAAGAACACACACAAAGAGAAAACGAACACCCAAAAATCACACTAGCACTCAGCAAGAAACAGTCACAAAAAAAAATAAAGCAAGAAAACAAACAAACAAAAATATATCAATCAAACAATCAGTCTCTCAAAGACTTATCAAAAACACTTTCACAAATATACCAACAAGCACTTGATCACACAGAACACTAATCTGACAACTACAAGACACACTGCAACGAACAACAGGAACAAAAGCACTTGGTTAAATGGGAAGGGACACAAAGGGATGTACTTTTGCAATGCAAGTGCGTTTGTGTGTGTCTATTTATGCTGTCTGCGTAGTTCACAACGTTGCCCTAGTTTCCAATTTCACTAATTGCGCCGCTCCCGAGTTGTGAGCATGCGCACAGCGGAGCTGACATGGTCTCGTTCAAGCGCGCATGCGCGAGCCGGCCGGCCCTTCATTTGCATGGGGTCACGGCTCATTTCAATGTAACACGCCCACGTCCCTCCCAATTTGTATTACTCCTCCTTACGCCTCTGGAAAAAAACTTACGCTTGCGCAATTTCCTACGCAAAAGCTACGTGAATCGGGGGATTACGCGGCTAGATGGCGCAAGTCTAACGTAATGGCGGTGCGCTACGCCGGACCGATAATGCGCCGATGTACGTGAATCTGGGCCTTTGTGTTTACATATGTGGAACGCAAACGGTCCCCATAATGAGGGTTGAACCGCACTTCCGTCTGCCGCGTCCGCCTATTTTTCGCCGTCCCTACAAATATCTGTGACGTCCTTCCTCCCACGTTCGATTTTGCATAAATTGAGCGCCTCGTTCTGAGAAGGACGTTAAGATTCGATTGCACTTCGGAAACGAGGCGTTTGATCCGATCTTGCGTCGAAAACGAGGCATGTAGCGCACGCTCTGTTTTTATTCGATCGTACTCCGGAAGTGTCCGTTTTAAAGCAGTTCCGTGTCGACATTTCACAATATGGCATTATCACTTCAGAATGAGGCGTGGAGCGCACGCTTGGACGCCATTTTCCCTCAGACCCGGAAATGCATGGGCTGGGCGATCTCTTGCAGACGGTTAGTCTAATTTTCTTTTTGGGACATTTATTATAAATATTTGTGCTTGCTACATGTGGGGAATACCCTTTTGACTCCATCGTTGCCACCATTCCATTTGATATGCGCTGTATTTTCATTTAACATGTAAGTGCAATTTTAATAAATTTTCATATTGATTTTACGGTGTTACACTATGGCGTTCCCTCCTCTCCTTTCCATATACATATGTCATCTTTGACACGGACGACCATCTCCTTATTCCGTGAACGAGAGATTTACAGCTAGTCTCGTGGCCACTGGATTCCGTATCATAGCCATCTGTTGATCCCCTCTTTTGAAGACATCCTGCATCAGGATCTGAGCACTTACTAAGCCCGATCGACTCTTGAAATTTAATTTTCTTAGAGTCCACTCCTTCTGGTAAGCCTGCATCTTCATTGGTGGTGGGATTTCTCTTTACGTCTGAATATCAAGTTTTATTTCTGTCACTGGAATTCAACAATACCCCTTTTTATGAACTTGTATGGTTTTCATTTATTATGAGGTTCACGTTGGACTTTTTTGTTTTAATGCACTGATCACCATTCTACGTGTATTATTTATCATCTATGGGCCAGATTCAGGTAGTCCAGAGCATCTTTGCTCTGGAGTAACGCTTCTCATTTGCGTTGCGCTGCAGAAATTTTAGGAGCAAGTGCTGTCATTCACGAAGCACTTGCTCCTAAAGTTGCGGCAGCGCATCGCAAATGAGCCGGCGGAATTCAAATTGGGCGGGTACGGGGCGTGTAGTATGCTAACTACGCGCGATCCCGCCGCCAACGTACTGCGCATGCGTCGAGTGTCAAAACATCCCCGTGCGCATGCTCCAAAATCTGTGAATGAACGTCAATGACGTCACATTCCCATTCATGACCGTTTTACGCAAGCGACGTTTTTTTTTTTTTTCCCGACGCGATGACGACGCCTATACCTAACATAGGATACTCCAACCCCATGTAGGTATATCTATGCGCCGCGTATCCCGTCCGGAAACGTCGTATCGTCATTGCGTCGCGCCGGAATTCGATCGTGAATTGCCGATTTCCGCTCATTAACATATTTTTTGAGCGTAAATCGGCGGGAACGCCCCCGGCGCCATTTTTAAGTTGAAGTAACGATGCGATGGCGAAACTCAGTTACGCTGCTCGCATCGGAACTTCAACCCGGCGTTTCTTGTTTTCTGGTTACAGAAAACAGAAACGCCGGCTCAAAGTCACAGTTAGGCTGGCGGATCACTGGATCCGCCAGCCTAACTGTTCGTGAATCTGGCCCTATATGTATGCAATTTTGACTTCACTGTCACATTTTGTTTTCTCCTGAGCGCTACACTACCTTTTCCACATTTTGTTTTTGCTTCTTAATTTTCAGTAGCTGTGTTTAGCAGCCTTATTTATCCACTTCATAGCAGCGCAGTATTACACACCACACCTATAAATGGGTGACACATATCAAGTGTTTTATCTACTACCAAACATCAAACCACGCAACAACTGCAAAGGGGACTTAATTCCAAACACTTTAAAGCAGTAACTATTCTCCTATTTTTCAAGGATGCACCAATACCATTTTTTCCAGATTGAGTACCGAAACTTTTCCTCAAGTACTTGCCAATACCAATTACGGATACCCTTTTTTTGTGTGTATAATGTGACAGTTTTTTTAAAACAATACAGACTAAAGTAGGCTGTACACAATAAATATGACTAATAAATAAAAAACTCAACAAATACCAAATTAAATTTGAACAACTTTATTGATAATATTTGGTAAAAGAAATGGCCATGGCACCTTTATTGGTATAAATAAAATATATATAAATAAATAATCCATTTAATATTATTTTAAATTCTTAATGAATAAAACTTTCAATATTTAAATTCTTAATAAATAACTTTCAAAACTTAAAATTCTCTCTCAAGATCTCGCTCAGTCATAGAACTCAAGCAAATTATCATAAATAATAAATACAAAGTCCCCCCTTATCTTCAAGGGTGACAAACCACATAACAGGTGCTGCGACAAGGGTGGGGGGGAAGGGGGAGCACACCACGCTGTTCCAGGTTACAGCTGGTTAAGGCCTCGGGGTAATGGGGTTATATAGCCCCATACACGTGCATTATGCCGGGGAAAAACATGATTTTAAAAAACCCGGGAAACACGTGACCATCCCGCCCAAACTCACGTTTTACCCACCCGAAGTTAGTCTTTTACCCGCCCAAAGTACACCTGATGGCCCCAGCTTAAAGTGACACTGCCAGGAATCCATTTTTTTTTAAACATAACAGTAAAACCTTATTTATTTATTTATTAAATATATTGGCCTAGATTCACAAAGCGATTACGCCTGTGAAAATGTTGTTAGACTGGAGTAATTTCGACTTACGGGCGTTTTTACGCTAGTCGAAATCCTCAAACCATGAAAAGACACCTGCGGGCTTCATTTCGACTGTATTACGTGTTAGTACGCCTTCAGATCTACGCTGCCAGAAAATTGCGGCCACTGGGCGGACTTCCTGTTGTTTTTCGCCGTCAGGGTATGCTAATGAGCTTTTGCCTGCAATCCACAAAATTTCGCACTTTCAACGCAATCTCTTACGGCACCTTTAGTCATCTTTTTTTTCCGTTTCACTATACCTGCTTTTTGCTGGTCTAATATTAGACAGCCCATGTTAAGTATGGCCGTCGTTCCCGCGTCGAATTTCAACGTTTTCCGATGTCTTTTATTATTTTTAACGTAAGTCGTCCGGGAATAGGAATGTTCGTAAACGCCGCTACTCAAACAACGAATGACGTCACGACGTGATTTCGCGCAATGCACAGCGGGAAATTCCTGAACAGAGCATGCGCAGTTCGATCGTCGCGGGGACGCGCTTAATTTAAATGCTTCACGCCCCCTATTCACGTATTTCGATTGCGCGGCGGAAAAAAAATACGACACAATAGCGTACGCGCAAAAAAACTACCTGAATTCGGTGTAGAGTCTGGTGAAATACGGCAGCGTACCGTATTTCGATTACGCAGCGGAATATTACGTCTTTGTGAATCTGCCCCATTATATTTAATATTTATTCAGACAGCCACTCTCCCCATGTTGTGGGCACTAATTAATGCCCCCTTTTCATGGGAATGTAGCAATAAATATGACTAATAAATAAAAAAAATTCAACAAATACCAAATTCAATTTGAACGAATATTTATAATATTTGGTAATAGAAATGGCCGCAGCACCTTTATTGGTATAAATAATATATATATAAATAAATAATCCATTTAATATTATTTTAAATTCTTAATGAATAAAACCTTCAATATTTAAATTCTTAATAAATAACTTTCAAAACTTAAAATTCTCTCTCAAGATCTCGCTCAGTCATAGAACTCGAGCGAATTATCATAAATAATAAATACAAAGTCCCCACCAGCCGATTTGTCAATGACAAAACGGCCTACCCCAACACCGTGTCCATTTCTATCATGGTTTGAAGATCCAAATTAAAAATATCTAAGCCTATGTCTGAAAAGTGAATACCATCTTGCCTGTAAAGACCAGAAAAACCCTCCTTCCAATTCAGTATGCCTATAGGAAAAACTATCCAAGGTGGGCATACATTTTTCAATTGTTCAATTGAGTGATTAACCCGCCTCCGTATCTTTTCCAAAGATTTATTGTCTGAAAAGGATAGCCAGATCAGACGAGGAATCATCTCAGAAAAAATGATTCTGGTACCAGGAAAAATTAAATGAATATGTTGCAAATCACTTTTAATCATTACAATTAGCTCCAACGTTGAACTTTTTCCCACATCATTCCCTCCAAGGTGAATTATTAAAATATCTGGGTAAGGTAAAATATGAGATAACAAGGAATTGTGATGAAATAAATTGTTCCACTGGAGGCCACAAATACCTTTCCTGAAGATTTTAAAAGACTCAGAGGGTAAAGAAAGATTAGCAGAATAGCAACGTTGACATGCCCTTTTGTGTGCCCAGTGAACAAATGAATGTCCAATGATCCAGACGGAAGATAATGAACCTAGAATTAGAGAGATAGATTAGGGCGATTATATATATATTAAACCTCTTAGATTCCCATCTACCCAGATTCTTGATTACTGAATCATTAAGGCCCATTCTAGTGGCTTCTGTGGCAGCTCCGATACGGAAAGAATGAGAGGAGAATTTTAGATGACCAAGGTTTAATGAAACTAAACAATGCTGAAATGTGGTAGAAAATGAAAACATTGTTACTGGGGAAATGTCTAGATGGACTAGAAAATTTCGCCCGCAAGAAGGCCTAGCTGAAATATACCTGGACAAGACTATATACGGGCAAATGATAGGATCGCCGCATGCGTGCAGAGTAATGCTGGCCATACACTATACAAAAAATCGTCCGAAAAACGTTCAAGGAGACACTTCGTTCGTTTTTCGTCTAGTTAATGGGGCCAAATCGTTAATCGTTCGTGACGTTTTTGGTCAAAAAAAACGATCAGCTAGTTTGGAAAATTTTCGCCGGCCGAACGATTAATCGTAAGGTTAATGCATCGTTTGTCCGAAAAAAAATGAATGCTTCCAACTGCGCATGTATGAAAACACTAACCCGGAACATAAATATTCGTATCAAAGAATGTTCACGTCAAAAGGTCATAATACACTTCACCAACTACCTGCAATCACTTTAAATATGATAAACCTTTATGTTTTGTAAAGAAATCACTACGTACACCAAACATGCAATAGTAAAACTTTATTGCAAAATGTATTGTTTAGCAACAAAAATAAAGTAATCCTGTTCAATATCTCTTGTCCTTAATTTTTTTATTTTTTTTTGTATACCAGACATAATATTAACAAACATTAATCCTGTTTTTTTTTTTTTATACATTTCTTTATTACACAGGCGAGCAATATTTATTTTAAATTACACAGGGGAGCAAATTATGCTCCCGTGTGTAATTAAAAATAATACTACTCCCCTGTGTAATACAGAGTTTTATACTCTTCTATGTAGAACCAAATTCGGTTCTACATAGAAGAGCATAATTTTCTATATTACACAGTGGAGTAGTAGTATTTTTAATTACACAGGGGAGCATAATTTGGTTCTACATAGAAGAGCATAATTTTCTATATTACACAGTGGAGTAGTATTATTTTTAATTACACAGGGGAGCATAATTTGGTTTTACATAGAAGAGCATAATTTTCTATATTACACAGGGGAGTAGTATTATTTTTAATTACACAGGGGAGCATAATTTTTTTTTATAGAGAAGCATCATTTTGTATATTACAGAGGGGAACATAATTCTTATTTATTCACAAGGAGGGCATCATTTTTCTTGACTAAAATATTTGTAAAATTAGCTCTCAGGCTTTTGAAAGTGCAAGATTTTGGTAACAAAAATATCTGTAGTTCTTGACCTTCATTATAATCATGGTTGGAGGATCGATTTGAGGTTTGAGATGTCAGTCACCAATACTATAGTCAGTGTATGTCAACAGTTTAAAAAAGTGACTGTCAGCTCAAATGTCATTGACAGATTTGCTCTAACCATGTTTTTACATGCCAGGTGTGACTATAAAACTTTGAAAAAGACTAAAAAAAAAAAAAGAAAATTTGCGTTATCCATAATAGTTGAAATGTAGTGCAAACTTCAGAAAACCTCAGCAAACCAAAAAAAAAAAAAACATGGATCAAAAAGACACCTCCTAAATGTCAGTTAGTGTGTCAATAACAACCAGGAATTGCTTCTGGACAGAGGTTAAGCGATCTTTAATTTTTTTCTAATTCCGCTGAGCATTTTTCCAACTCTGAGGAGAACTTCAACAGATTAGATACCAATCTTTGGCCAGTGACGGTATCCAATTCCTGTTCCACAGGCAGACGATGTGCTGTTGAAGACAGAAAAATAAAAGAAAGTCAGGGGAATGTGTTTCCAAATCAGTTCTAGTTACAGTGTATGTATGCTGGCTAACCTGTGGTGTGTCAGGGGATGCCTACGCAGGCATCCGATACTAGGCAACAGGTCAATGGGCTGCACTAAAGTCAATAGGCACCAGGATAGTGACAAAATATACGTTTAATAAAGGTTAAGCACACGTGAAACAATCGTGTAAAACCCCCAAGACAAGCAAGCATAAAAAAGCAAACCCCAAACCAATAATCAACAAATATATACAAGGTGGGAGCATATATACCAGGTCAGCAGGGATGTGAGGAACAAGGGGAAGAAGAGTCCAGGGCAGGGATTAAATCAGGAGAGTCCAGCACAGGGCAGAGATCAAATCAGGAACAGGTTGTGTCCAGCTAACAGATCAGGCAGGTAACAGGCTGACAAGGAAAAATACTGAA
Organism: Rana kukunoris; assembly: GCA_029574335.1. Classification (NCBI taxonomy): domain Eukaryota; kingdom Metazoa; phylum Chordata; class Amphibia; order Anura; family Ranidae; genus Rana; species Rana kukunoris. The sequence continues at coordinate 722,341,518 of CM056049.1, read as the reverse complement.
GCACTGGATTGTAGTGCAGGGCGGGCTTACATACACCTGTAGCAGTTCATCCCAATTAGAGAGGAGTCCATCCCATGGGAGACACCCGCTGGTGGACATCAGAACTGCACCCCTGTTGCTGGGAGAAACAGTGCCACCAGCAGGTGACCAAAGCCATGACATGAATCATGACAGGTGCTTGTGATGCTTTCACTGGAATCCTGTGGCTGGTCAGCCTCAACATCTATAACACTTGGGCCTGGTTCAGCATCATCCTCATCACTTCCTTTTTCAGTGACTGGAGATATGTCATCAACCACAATAATATTCACTTCTGTTGATACAGTGCTGTTTTTTTGCAGTTTTTTGGGGTTTACCTGTGGTCAAAATAAAAAACAGTAAAATGCCAAACATTAATAGGCATGCTAAAGAAACATTTTTCCATACATGAACACATTGCAGTCAGACTACAGTAATTGCCTAGCTAGTTAAGAGAACAAAAATGACAAAATCATTTAAATTACCTTTTTTGATCAACTTGTGTATTTTACACAACTGTGCTTCCTCTCTATGTTTTTTTTTTTTTCTCAAATAACTTTTTATTGAAAATAATTGCTTACAACATACCAGAGCGTGGGATATAGCATTCGAGGAAGATGTATAAAATAGGACACAGCCTGCATAAGTTACAAACCTTCCAGCAATAAAAGAAAAATAAAAGCAAAAGAATATGGCTTATCAGTACACTGTTAAGCAATAGTAAGCACATAACCAAAGTCAAATTTACTAACTCATTGAAGCATGCAGTAGGACTTTGCAAAACGATAAGCCTGGGGTGAGTCACAGGAGTGCTCACAGAAGAAAGTGAGAAAGAAAGAGGGAGAAAAGAAAAAGAGATAGGAAAGATAGGAAACAGAGAGAGAGAGGGAGGGGGTAGGGAGGAAAAGGGAAAAAAAAAAAAAGGGGGGGGGGGGAGGTGTCATCGGATCAGCTCGTTCACCTGGTTATGATGGGTCCTCCCGGAGGCGCCACGGCTCCCAGACGACGTCATGGGCTTCCAGCCTGTCCTGTATCCTGGCGGTCATTCTCTCCATCAACTCCACATCTTTAACTCTAGCGTATAAAGCCTCAGGGGTGGGGGGAGAGCGGTTTTTCCAGCTGAGGGCTATGAGGCAGCGTGCAGCTGTGAGAACATGACGCGTCAACTTTTTATATGGCTTGGACATTCTCAGGGATGGCAGGCCTAACAGAAAGAATTTGGGGCACAGGGGGACCTGCGTGCCCAGGAGACGGCCCAGAAGTTGTTGGACTTCAGCCCAGTAGGGGGAGATCACCGGGCAACTCCAGTAAATATGAAAGAGGGAGCCCCTATCTGCTAGACAGCGCCAACAGCGGTCCGAGCTAGAGGGGTATATGGCGTGCAGTACGTCGGGGGTCATATACCAAAAGAGAAGTACTTTATATGTGTTCTCCTTGTACAGTGTACAAAGTGAACTCTTTGCCGCCTGGGACCATATTATCCGCCATTGCTCTATCGGAATTACCTCATTAAGGGCTTTTTCCCAACGGGTCATATAGGAGTGTTTACCTTGGGATTCCGGTCGATAAGCGTTTAGTATCCTGTATATGTCGGAAATGAGGCCTTTCTGGGCCGATCCAGCTAGGATCACAGTCTCAAAGGGCACTGGGGGGGAAAATTGCAGGTCAGGTGCGATGGATTGGGCGTAATGGCGAATTTGTAAATAGCTATAGAATACCTGTCGAGGGAGGCCAAACTTGGATTGGAGGTTAGCGAAGGGTAATAGCTTGCGGGATATAGGATCTACTAGGGTCCCGAAGTGGAACAGATTCCGAGATGTCCACGGGTGGGACATATGGTGTGTGGGGCTATCTGGCACCTTGGGGTTACACATAAATGAAGTCATGAGCGAGCGCTCCGAGGACAACCCGAGCGGTCTCGACAGCCGACGCCAAAGACGCCTGAGTTGTGACATAGATCCCAACAGACCCTCAGGGGGAACCTCCGCGTCCGCGCTCCAAAGCAAATTATTTGGGTGAGTCGGGGCTAACCATAGTTTTTCGATCTCTGTCCATTTATTGTAGGACCGTTGCGTAAACCAAGAGGCTACCGCCCTGAGTTGAGCGGCTTGGTAGTATTTGACAAGGTTAGGAAATGCTAAGCCCCCCGCCATCAATACTGTCTGAGGTATCCTATGTCTCTTGTAGTTCCAGGTGAATTTAATTAGGTCAGACTGGAGCTTTCTTAGATGTTTGTAGGGGACAGGGATGGGTAACGTTTGGAAAAGATAGAGGAGCTTCGGGAGTATCGTCATTTTGACTGAGGCGATCCGGCCGAGCAGGGAGATGTGATGTTTCTTCCATTGTGTCAATAGGGATCTTACCGAGCGGAACAGGGGGGGGGAATTCTCCTGGTACAGAGTGGTAAAGCTTGGGGTAATGTGTATTCCCAGATATTTCAGGGAGGTGGTTTTCCAGTGGTATGAGAAGTTGGCCTGTAGGTGAGCTACCTCCGTCCCAACAATATTAATTGGTAGGGCCTCCGACTTAGACGTGTTAATTTTATAGCCTGACAGGGCCCCATACCGGGCCAGTTCAGCGTGAAGGTTCGGGAGGGAGATTCTGGGTTGGGTCAGGGAAAGGATGATGTCATCCGCGAACAGGGAAATTTTAAATTCCCTGCCCCTAACAGGGATCCCCCGGATAGACGGGTTGTTCCGGATAGTGGCCGCCAAGGGTTCAACACATAGAGCGAATAGCAAGGGTGAAAGTGGACACCCCTGCCGAGTACCATTATTGATGGGGAAGGAGGAAGAGAGGGCGAAGGGTGTTTTGACCTGGGTAGTGGGGTTTGAGTATAGGTGGCGGATGGCTGTCATAAATGGGCCCCGGATTCCCACATGGTGCAACGTGGCGAACATGAAGGGCCATCCAAGCCGGTCAAAGGCCTTCTCGGCGTCCAAGCTAAGTAGCAAGAACGCCGTGTTATCTCTGTTCGCCACATCCACCAGGTCTATTACTTTTCGGGTGTTATCGCCTGCCTGCCTAAGGGGCACGAAGCCCACCTGATCCTTATGAATGAGGGAAGGAAGGACCATGTTCAAACGAATCGAAAGCAATTTCGTAAAATTTTTTAGATCTGAGTTCAACAGGGCGATCGGCCTATAGTTGGCGCAAAGGACAGGGTCCCTATCCGGCTTAGGGATCAAGGTGATAAAAGAGCGCTGCATGTCTGACGGGACGGGGCTGTCTTGGAGGAAGGCATTAAAGAGTTTACACATATGGGGAAGCAGGAGGGGCAGGAAAGCTTTATAATATTCATAAGGCAGGCCATCCGGACCTGGGGACTTGCGGGAGGGCAGAGATTTAATGGTCTGCTCAATCTCCTCCTCAGTGATACGCATATTCAGGGAAGTCAGGTCAGAGGGTTGGAGCCTAGAGACACCGCTCTGTTCCAGGTATCGTGCCATACGACGGGAAACGTCTGGGGAGAGAGGGTCGCTGGGAATGTCGGGGTTGTTGTACAGGTCCATGTAAAAGTCAGCAAATGTGCTGGCCACGTCCCTGGGGTGAGATTGGAGGCAACCCGAGGCGTCTTTAACCTGATGGGGCGTTGTGGCAAGGTGGGTGTCACGCAGTTTTTTCGCTAAGAGGGAGTGTGCCTTATTACCCTTGTCATAGTAAATTTGCCGCAATCTAATGAGAGCCCTTTCCACCCGGCCAAGGGCCAAGTCTCTCAGGGTCGCTCGAAGGCTTGTGATTCTCTTCAGGAGGACAATAGAGGGGGACACTTGTAGGCGGCGCTCTAGGGCTCCAAGTTCCCTTTCGGTCCGCTGCTTAGTGGCGGCCGTGTCTTTCTTTAGGGCCGCGGATTTCGCCATGCATCTACCTCGAAGGACCGCCTTGTGGGCCTCCCAGAGCGTAGAAGCGGAGACGTCAGTGGTGTTATTTTCTACAAAGTAGAGTTGTAGGGCAGAGGTGAGTTCTGTCTTGGACGGTAGATGTTGGAGGAGGAAGGTGTTTAGTCTCCAGTTATAGGGCCTATGAGCGGGGGAGCCTAGGTCCAGCGTGAGCATGATCGGAGCATGGTCCGACCACGATATCGGGAGTATCTGCGCCTCACGTACCACCCTGAGGGTAGCATTGTTGGTGAAAAAGTAGTCGATGCGAGAGTGGGCTTTGTGAGGGGCCGAGTAAAAAGTGTACTGCCGATCACCCGGGTGGAGAGCCCGCCAGGCATCAAAGAGGGCATATCGTCTGGAGATCTGGCGGAAGAGCTTCGAGTCCCTCAGAGCTCGAGCTGACAACGCCCGGGGACCCACCACATGGCGATCAGCAGTCGCAGAGTGAGTTAGGTTGAAGTCGCCCCCTACCACTAGCAGCCCGTGGTCCGATCGAAAGAGGCGTGTAAAAAGCCTAGTCAAAAATCTGTGCTGCTGGACATTCGGGGCGTATAACGCGCAGAAAGTGATCTCACGCATCTGCCACAGGCCCCGGAGGATAACAAAGTGACCCTGGGGGTCGCTGTAATGGCTGGAGCAGGTAAACGGGGACCCATGTTTAATAAGTATTGCGACACCAGCACGTTTACGAGGACCCGACGCTAAATACATCTGTGGGAATTGCTTAGAGGCGAACGCGAAGGTTCCCTTACTGTCAAAGTGGGTTTCCTGGACAAAAACTACGTCTGCTCCCGACTGCCTAAACTCCCTTAGTGCCAGATGCCTCTTTCTGTCAGAATTTAGACCATGTACATTTAAAGATAGGACCTTAGCCATGGGGTTGGTGTGGGGAGGGGAGGGGGTCTCTTACCTGAAGCGATGTGGAGCCGACGGAGGTCAGAAGCCAGAGACCGGGGCGCTCCGGGAGGTGATCCAAGCAGATTCCACGCAGGTCGGGGTGAGCCATCCGATGATTGAGGAGAAAAAGGGAGCAAGAAGAACCGAAAAAGAAAAAAAACAGGAGAAGAGTTAACACATACAACAACAAAAAAACAATAGTTAACTAGATCTAACATTAACACCAGACCTTGAAAGGCCAATAGGCCTAGGTCAAAACGGTTTCCTCGGAATCCATCCGGCCACACCACATGAGGGTGCGCCAGATGGATGCCCAGGAGCCCTAAGGTGGTCATCGAAAAAAAAACAAACACAAAAAAAAAAAAAAAACTCTAACTGGAAGACTGGAGGGGAGCTACAGTCACTAGACCAAGGGGGGGGGGGGGGGGGGTGGATGAGCAAAAAAGGTCCTTTTCTCTCAAGTCTCAACAGAGACGCGCCCATTAAACATACTGGGAATGTGGCTTTGGGCACTATGAGGGGGGGACTGAATGATAAAAAAAAAAAAAAAAAAAGAAGGGGTGTCCAGGGCATATTTGCCAAACAAAAAGAAAGAGAACCGCAGCAAAAACACCTCAAGAGAGGGGGGGGTCTCGAAGTTCAGGTGCCTCTGCGGTGAGTTGTCTTGCGGGGTGCGTCTTTACCCCTGGGACGATTGGACGGAGGTACTTTCTGCCAAGTTACTGGTGGGGCCGGCGGGGTGGCAACGAGGTCCCACTCCGGGAGTTGGGGGACAGGAATCCCCAGGACATCGCAAAAGGCTTCGAGGTCCTCCGGGTATCTCAAGATGGCCGACTTGCCCTGATGCTTGGCTGTGAGGCTGAAGGGGAATCCCCACCTGTATATGATATGTTCATCTTGCAAGGCCCACAGCAGGGGTTGCAGGAGTCTGCGCTTTTGTAGAGTTATCCACGAAAGATCTGGATATAGCTGCACTGGCACATCTTGAAGCATCACCTTCCGCGCCAAGCGGGCCTGGCGCATGATTTCCTCCTTCAGGGGGTAGGAGCTAATCCTACAGATGATATCCCTGGGTTTGGAGGTGGGATTTTTAGGGCGCAGTGCCCGGTGAGCTCTATCCATCTCAATGTGTGAGGTGGGGGGTTCTCCTAGGAGGTTGTTAAACACTATCTGCAGCGTACTCTGTAGGTCCTCCTGGTCCTCGGACTCTGGGACCCCTCTCAACCTGATATTATTTCTGCGCCCCCTGTTGTCCAGGTCCTCCACGTGGCGCTGCAAGTCCCGTAGCATGGTGCGGTGGTCCGCACCTTGAAGTTGAGCTCTGTGGACCGCCAGCTTGGTTTCCTGAATTTCTTCTTCCGCCATTTCTACGCGGTCTGCCAGGTGCTTCATGCCTGACTGGAGCACCTGAATTTCCGAGCGACACGCCGACTTAACCTCCTCAATCAGCTGTCTAAAATCTTCCTTAGTAGGAATTGCTTGCAGGTATGAATGCCACTGCTGAGACGCAGGATGGACACTTGCTGGTACCGGTGGGTGCCCGAGCAAAGGGGGGGGGACCTGGCGGCAGCGGCTGGGGGTTTGGAGTGGCGTATCCATGAGCCAGGTAGGCTAGTTCTGTAGGAGAGTGCCTCGAGTCACCCCATGATGGTTCCTGGGTGGGCGATGATGGTGCATGGATGTCTGCTTCAGAAGCCCGGGGTGCAGGGGAGCCAGCCTTCTGGGCATAGGTATGTTTAGCATGCTGGGCTCCAGGGGGGCAGGGGGGCTGCTGCTGTGAAAATCTCTGGGCCTTAGGTGGGGGTGGAGCAGGCGTTGGGGGGAGGAAGGCCTCATGGATCCCCACAGATCCCTGTACTGCTTGGTCGGCTGGGTACAGTGGTGCTGGCAGGGCAGGAAAGTCCTCTGAGAAGATCGAGGGCGTGGGGGATCCAGGGTCAGTCTCTGGGAGGCAGGGGTCAGACATGGACCTCAGCAGTTGGGGGAAAGCGCCAGAGCACTGTGTGTAGTGCGGAGGGGGGAGGCCTGTCATGGCGGCCTGTGTTCCACGTGGCGGAGTCCCTGACAGGGCGAGATGGCCGGGGCTGAGTGGACTCACCGCACCAGAGGGGGATGAAAGGTCAGCGGAGTGGATCGGAGCCGTCGGGTGTCCCTCAGGAGTCCGGGGTATGGAGCTGGTTGACCTGGACAGCCGCGGAGGTGGCTGCGAGCATGCCGCAAGGGAGTCCGGCGCCATCTTGTCGGATCCGACAGGCGGCATGGTTTGCGGAATAAAGAAGGACCGGAGGTTCACCGCTGTTCCCGGAGGTGGCTGAGAGGATCCCCGGGCTTTCATGGAGCGGGCACCCCTGGATCTGCCCATGTAGCTGTGGATTAAGGTCCCCAAAAGTGCCTCTTTACGCTGGGCTGTGAGAGAGCAGGAGGTCTAGGCTTCCATCCAGGACGGCTTCCGGTCACGCCCCCTCCCTCTCTATGTTTTAAGTCGGACCATCTCTTCCTCAGCTGGTCTCTTGATCTGTCCACACCATACTTCTTCCCAAGCACATGGATAACCTTCTCCATGATGTCCTCTTTTCTTCTATTAGGCCGAGGGTAGTTTTTGTGTCTCCCATCATAATCATTTTTCTCCAGAATCTTCACCATAGTTGTCATTTCTTCCAGGGACATAGGTGTTGCCTTTTTCTTAAAATTTTCCACTGTAAAACTTTTGGAAAGGGCATGCTCCTTCTCTTCAGACATCTTTCTGATAGCTAAGATGGCGCCGAAAGAAGAAGGGCGGAGCATGTAAACTCACATGATAAACTCCCACAGTGCAATGCGGTGCAGTCTGACCCGACACACAGAACGTTGGCAAGATTATTCTTTGGAAAGAACCTCGCAAACGAACGATCACACGGACCAAAATCCTGAAAATTCTTTGCTTTTGAAGGTAAAACAGACCTGTTAAATATTATTTGAGTGATAAGATAAGTGTAGAATGTTTATTAAACCATGCTGTATTGTTTTATATTACAGAAGCAATGGTGGACAAATTTACATCCCCACATTTCCTCCCCCAATTCATCGATATGTACAGGGAACTATCATGTCTTTGGAAAGTGCACTCCAAAGAGTACTCTGACAGGCAGAAGCGCAATGAAGCATATAGCAAATTGGCTGAACTGTGCACTGTGGTGTATATTCAAAAGCAGATGTGGCCTATGTGAAGCAAAAAATCTCAAACTTGCGAACCATTTTTAAGAAAGAATGGAATAAAATCCAAGATTCAAAGAAATCTGGTGCTGGAGCAGAGCAAGTTTACGTGCCACGCCTGTAGGTTTTTGAGATTTTAAGATTTCTGACGGAACATGAGGAACCCAGAGCCTCTGTATCTAGTCTAGACAGCAGTGTGAGTGCTAATAATTCTGGAGATGAGCAAGATGGGACAATTGAAGAACTTGATAACAGTCAGGTAATTTAATCATATTTTTTTTTATTATTCACATTGCTACAAACCAAAAAAAAAACTTTATTCAATAATAATATTTAACACAATCACACCACAAAGGTTTTTATGGACAAATGCTATTATCTCTCTTTATTAAAATAAAAATATTTCCTGAAAAAAGCAATATCACATTACAGCCACTGACATTATTTTTGAACATTTAGAGATTGTATTGCCAATCTACTGCACCAGGACCAAGAAAGTATTGCATATAATCCAGCCGATTCTGACGGGCTATTTGACTAGCGAGACGTGGGGGGGGGGGGGGGCACGGCCTAGGTCTGAAAGTCCTTCAGAATCTTGACGCCACTCACCAGGCATGACATCCCCAGACAGAGTATCTTCCCGGTCCATCATGGTTTGGGATATGTAGGTGGAGCTGGTACGTCTCAAAAAATTATGGAGCACACAGCAACAATGAACTATAAGGTTAATTTTTGGGGGGGTTACATTGATTGGCGTATGAAAGATCCGAAAGCGGTTGGCCATAATCCCAAAAGCATTTTCGACCACTCGTCTAGCACGAGATAACCGATAATTAAAGATTTTTTTATCAGGGGTAAGGTTTTTAAGGGCGAAGGGTTTCAAAACATGTTCAGATAATCCAAATGCGCTACGAACACAAAATTGAGGCCTTCCAATGTTTCCTGTTTGGATGGTAGATTGAGGACGGTGAGAAAAAACTGTTTTGTCAATCACTCCGCCATCAGAATTTCTACCATTTTTTCCAATGTCCACAAACATGAATTCATATTTAGCATTGACGATTGCCATTAGGACAATGCTAAAGTAGCCTTTGTAATTGTTATAGAAGGAGCCTGATTTTGCTGGGGGGGTTATGCGCACATTATTGCCGTCTATGGCACGGCCGCAGTTTGGGAAATTTCAATAGTCGTGGAATTGTTTGGCTGTAGCTTTCCATTCCTGCACAGATGCTGGGAGCTGTAAAAGGTAAAAAAAAAAGAAAGTTAAGTATGCAATTGTTTAAACATTGTTTTATTTATGAATATTACACAGGATCTGTTTGGGAATGAGACGCAGACCGTGTCATCACCAGCAGTGAATCGTCCAAAAAAAAGGAAAACATCACAACAGGCTACAGGGAATTTTCTGTTACAAGCAACTGCAGCTCTCAACCAAAAAAAAAGATGAGTGCGATGACCTAGGTGGCTTGACGGCCAAAAAGATACGTTGCATGATAGAGGAACAGAAACAATTGGTGGAACCCTTAATTCTTCAGCTTTTAAATAAAGGGATAAGAGGGGAGCTGACTACCAACACCCATTTAGCTGAGCATAAACCCACCAACATCCAACCATCCCAACAACATCATCCAATTAATCAGTGGCCCGGCCCATATCAAACCCAACAGGATCGTCCCCAAGGCCACTGGGGCAATGACTATAACTATAACTACACATCCCTGTGAAACACACACAAGATTTGTTGATTTTTTGTTTGTTAGTACTTATTACTTTACAGTTACATTTGCATCTTCAATGTTCAAGGAAGCAGTGTTTGTCAGACTTTAAAATAAAAGCAATCAGTTATTACCTTTAAATATTCGTCTTGTAATTTTCTAATGATGGCTTGACAGGTCTCAGGTATGATGCGGCCGAGTGACTGGGCAGAGATTCCAGTACTGAATTTCAGATCTTCAAAACTACGGCCGGTTGCCAGAAAACGCAATGTTGCTACCAGTCTCTGCTCCGCTGTGATGCTGGCTCTTAAAACGGTGTCTTTTTTGGTTATTATAGGGGAAACTAGACTGAGTAGCAGCTGAAAGGACTCATCAGGCATCCTCAGGTAATTGTGGTAATCTTCAGGATTGTTTTCCTTTAATTCTCTCACCAATCTCATATGTGAGAAGTTGTCACAGTTCTTCAGCCACTCTTTACTCCATAACCTTCGCCTTTTTTTAGGGGGCTGCTCATCTTGCTCTATAGCCATCACTCCGAGCATTACTATGGCAATAGTCATCAACATCCATGGTGAAGGTGGTGCTGATGGTGATGCAGTAGAGATGCAGGTGATGTAGTAGAGATGCTAGGCTCTGACGAACGTACGTTGCTTCTCTGGGCGTTTACGTGAGCACAGGAAGTCAAGGAGCAGAGGTCAAGGATGTTTTGTCACTTCCTTTTTCGATGTAAAAACCGGACGAATAAACAGTGGATTAATGTGCTCCGAACGATTTATCGTTCGAATATCGGAATTTCATGATGGCATGATCGTTTGCACTCACGATCGTATGTTCGTTTTTCGACAGCGCAATCGGCTGATTTTTCGTATATTGTATGGCCAGCATTAGTCAATGGCCTCTGCCAAATACATCTGTTTTCGATTTCTTAATAAAAATCAGAACTTTTCCTTGCAAGATGCCAACCTCTCCTACTTGCAAACCAGAATTACCTTTTTTATTGCCTGGAACTAGTTCTGATATACGAAGAGCTGCAAAGAAAATTAGCACAAAAGCTGTCTGGAAGAGTAATTATTCAAATTCTGAACAACATACACTAGTTATAGCTAAACAAATAGGGGCAGATTCACAAAACAATTACGCCTGTCTAACTGGTGTTAGACAGGAGTAATTTCAAATTTCGCGCGCCGTATCACTAGTTGGAATCCTCAAACCATGATACGGCGGCTTCGGGCTTCGATCCGAGAGGCTTACATCTTCGTAAGCCTTCGGATCTACGCTGCCATCTATTTGCGGCCGCTGGGAGGAGTTCGCGTCGTTTTGATGCGTCGGGATATGCAAATGTGTTTTTACGGGGATTCACGAACATACGAGCGGTCGTCGCAATCGTTTTCGTCTATTTTTTTGTACGTAATGTTAGAGCAGCTTTTTGCTGCTCTAACATTACGTAGCCCATGTTAAGTATGGCCGTCGTTCCCGCTTCGAATTTATTTAATTTTTTTTTTTGTTTACGTAACTCGTCGGGACGTGGATCGCCCGTAAACTACGCTACATAAACAACGAATGACGTCACGACGTGATTTCGCGCAATGCACGGCGGGAAATTTGCGAACGGAGCATGCGCAGATCGATCGCCGCGGGAACGCGCCTAATTTAAATGTTTCACGCCCCCTACTCGCGCAGATGGATTGCGACGGGAGAAATACACTACGCCGCCGTCGTTTACCGTAGAAAATCTACCTGAATTCCACGTAGAGCAAGGTAAAAAACGGCGGCGTAGTGTATTTCTGATACGCTACGCTACGCAAAATGTCTGTGAATCTGCCCCATACTTTTTAAAATCTCTACTGAGATGGGTCTGCATGTATCAGGTGTGAAGGTCTGTCTTCTATAACCCTTTAAAACTTGTCGTACTGAAAATAAACTGTTGCAAGCTGGTAAATTATGCAACTTTAGGAAAAAGGAAATCCCAGCCAAACTTTTGTTAATGTGGTGAACAGATAATTTTTGTTGCATAAGAGAACAAAGAAATGCAAGGACTGTCTGTTCGGTTGGTGAAAAGCCAGTTAAACCCTTTTCCTCAGTGAACAAAAGCCACTTTCTCCATGCGACCGAGTACTCGATCCATGTCTTGGGGGTAATAGAACTCCTAATAGCTGAGATGACAGGAGTTATATCAAATCCCATAATAGACTCGGGCAAGTGTGGCCTACCAGGTCCGCTTCCGGAAAGAGTTGCCTGAAACGAGCCATCTGAAAATGAGACAGGGCATCTGCTATCAGATTACTTTTTTCAGCTACATGTTTCGCTTTCACCCAGATGTTAAGTTTTAGACATAATAGGACGAAATATCTTAGTAACTTTATTACCAAAATAGATTTTGAGGAAAGACAATTCAGCACAAAAATAACAACTTTATTATCTGAATGAACCAACATTCTTTTATTAGCAAAAGAATTTCCCCATAATTCAAATGCTACTACTATAGGGAATAATTTGAGCAAAACTATGTTCTTGGTTGCTTTATTGGCCACCCAAAAAGACGGCCAATGACCACAACACCAATGGGTGCTCCAGATTGCAGCGAAACCGTGCGCTCCTGCTGCGTCAGTAAAAAGGTCCTAGTCAGCTGAAAAAACAAAATCCTCCTGAAATAAGGTACGACCATTGTAATCTAATAAAAACTGAGACCAAACCAAAAGATCATCTTTCAGATCGGAAGTAATACGAATATGAGAAAAGGGGGATTTAAGTCCAGACATTGCCATAGACAATCTTCTGGAAAAATCCTGCCGACTGGCATGACCTTAGTGGCAAATGCCAATAACACCAAAAAAGACTGAAGTTCCTTTAACAAGACCTTCTTTTTTCGCAGAAAGAGAAAAATCAGGTTTTGTATTCTAGTTATTTTAGCTATAGGAAGTTGATACTGACATAGCATGGTATTAATGCTGATACCCAAGAACTCTATGATCGTGACAGGAAAGACTGTTTTTTCAGTGACAATTGGAACTCCAAAATATTAAGAGATATTTAAAAATAATTTCAATAATAAAAAAAAAAACAGGATAATTTGGCAGACCAATGAAAAGAAAGTCATCTAGGTAATGGATGACTCCGTCGCAACCCGCATCATTGGTGAAAACCCATTGCAAAAATGTAGCGAAGGTTTCAAAATATCTACACGATATAATGAAACGAATTAAAGGCTTCAGGGGAAATAGGCAATAATCTGAAAACAGATTTAATATTAGACTGAGCCAATAAGGCCCCTTTACCAAATTTTTTAATCAGTCTTATTGCGTCATCAAAACTTGCATATGAAACGGAGGCTAGGGAATCCTCAATCTCATCGTTTAATAAATCACCCTTGGGATACGAAAGGTGATGTATCAAACAATATGAGTTAGGCTCCTTTTTTGGCACAATGCCCAAAGGGGAAATACGAAAATTTTCAAAAGGAGGAGAAACAAAAGGACCAGCAACTCTACCAGCTGCTATTTCTTTTATTATCTTTACCCTTACCACCTGGCTATGCATCATGACAGATTTTAAATTGCTTACCATAGTACAACCCGCTCCTGAAAACACTGGTAACTTAAAACCTGAGGAAAAACCTTCAATTAACACCTCCGCCTTCTCCCTGTTTGGATACAGCATTAGCCAAGGGTGCATTTTTTTCCAGCTTCACTGGCGTGCAAGCTTTTGGAATTATCTCTGTTTTGTGTATGTAGGTAGTTCCTTTTAAAACATTTTGTAACTGGGTGAGTCCCAAAACAAAAGGAGCACTCATGCTTGTAGCGGCATGACGTTGACCACTTGCACTGGGACTCATTGTAAGCATAACAAAAACCTTTTTTGTAAACTGTTGCGCTATTCTGATTTATAGCTGGCTGTCTTGCAAAAACTGTTTTTTTGTGGAAGAATTAAATTCAGCCATAACCCGAAGTCTTTAAATTTGGATAAACCGACATTTTTTTGGCGGAAAGATTCATCGTAGTTAAACCAACCATATCCGCCTAAATTCTGGTAGGCTTCCAAAATATTTTTCAGGTGCTGGAATAAACCACTACATTTATCAGGGAATTTTTCACCCATAATAGCAGAATAAATACAAAATGCTTGAAGTCAATTATAAACAGATTTTGGAACTGTGCGACGTCTATCCTCAGAAACCTCCTCTATTTTTTTATCAATTTTGCCAGAAAAACCTTTGCCAGGTAGTAAAGTTAATAAATCAATAAAATCGCCCTTCCATATTTTTTCTTTTATATTTTGTGTCAAGTGAAAACCTAGAGGAGAAATTTTTCACAGCAAGGGCTCTTTAAAATAAATTTCCGGGACTTGAGCTGGGATAGGTAAAGAATAAATAGGATCCTGCAAAGAATTAATATTAGAAATGCTAGGAGCCTGAGGAGGGATTGGTAAAGCCTGTTTTGACCAAACATTTGCTGGTGACACTAGAGACTGTAATTGACTATCAAAAACATTCTGTAACTTGTTAATAGAAGATAACAATTGACTTAACATTGAATGGCCAGCAGTGGTGATAATGTGTTACTCTGAACTGCTGTGTGAGCCTGTCGGTTTTGCAGATGAATCTTCCAGCCTATTCTGCCTGGAGACTGATGACGCTGTGGATTCCTCCAATGCTGAGATAACCTGAAAAGGAATCAAACCAGGCCTCTCCTCTGCTGGAGATTGATGGGCTTTACCCCGCCCTGCAGTGACGCGAACAGGAGAGGGAGAGGCCGACCGCTTCTGTTTCTTCTATATCCAGATACTGCTGCGCTGAGGTGTGACGCTGGCTGATCCTGGATGACTGTCTTCCTCTTCCGCTCTGGACACAGAGGCTTTCGCTGAGCGCTCCGGCGGCTGGCTCCTAGGAGACCTGTGGGGAAGAGAAAATGGCTGCAACGGGAGAGGGTCCCAAAATACCTCGGAGGGGTCTGCTGTGTCATCTGTTTCAGGGATGAGAGGGAACTCCCCTTCATGTTCCGACACGCATCTCCTTAGCCACTCCTCGTCGCCTTCAGCTGCTGCACGCTCCAGGACCATCCGGACAAGAGACTCCATAGCAGGTACCACAGGGGGAGAGCACACCACGCTGTTCCAGGTTACAGCTGGTTAAGGCCTCGGGGTAATGGGCTTATATAGCCCCATACACGTGCATTATGCTTGGGAAAAACGTGATTTTAAAAAACCTGGGAAACACGTGACAATCCCGCCCAAACTCACATTTTGCCCGCCCGAAGTTAGTCTTTTACCCGCCCAAAGTACACCTGATGGCCCCAGCTTAAAGTGACACTGCCAGGAATCCATTTTTTTTTAAACATAACAGTAAAACCTTATTTATTTAATATATATATATTATATTCAATAGTTATTCAGACAGCCACTCTCCCCATGTTGTGAGCACTAATTAATGCCCCCTTTTCATTGATGTGACCGCTGCGAGCCTGGTAGTTCTTCCACTGACTACAAGCTGTAGAGGGACTACAATTCTCAGCAAATATTTTATACAGCAATGCAGAATACCGCCAGCTATAGATGACTACAAATGCCAGCAATACATTATACATCAATGCAGAATACCGCCAGCTATAGAGGACTACAAATGCCAGCAATACATTATACATCAATGCAGAATACCGCCAGCTATAGAAGACTTCAAATTTCAGCAATACATCATACAGCAATTCAGAATACCATCAGTGCAAAATAATACCCTCCCATCCATCCCCCTATAAGCATCAGACCCCTATATTGACCATATAGGCAGCAGATCCCCTTACATCAACCCTATAGGCAGCAGATCCCCTCTATCCCCTGTTGACTAGGCTACCAACAGCTACCTTTGGCTATATTGATGCTTCAGCTTCTGCCACCTCTGGCTTCTCTCATCCAGCACCACGATCAACACCTCAGAGTATGTCTCAAAGCTGGCAACAGGCCCTCTCTTTAGGCACCAAGAAGGCTGCCACAAGAAACAAGGAACTGTAAAAAAGAAAATTTTATATATATATATATATATATATAGATATATATATAGATATATATCTATATATACAGTATATATATATATAAACACAACACAGTACTGAGCATGTGCACAAGTACAAAAATACTGAACAATTCTCAGCAATACATTATACAGCAATGTGTAATTATGATTTTCCATCCTCCCCCTCCTCCAGGCATCAGTCCCCCCTACATTTCTCCTATAGGGAACAGATCCCCTCCATACACCCTCTATAGGTATCAGATCTGTTTAATTTCCATATATACAGTAGATACCCTCTCTATAGGCTGGGGTACCAACACCTACCTTCAAATATATTGAAGACAACATGAACCTTCTTCTTTAGCTTCTGCAAACTCTGGCTCCTCTCATCCATCGACACCTGTATGTCTCAGCAGGGCCCCCTCTACAGGCACCACAAAGTGCAGCTGGTTCCTAAGAAGGCTGTGAAAAAAAAAATAGTAGTTTCCCGGGTGATATGTGGGTGTGTATAGAGACAATAAGGGCATGCTGGGTCTTGTAGTTCCCTGGGAGATATGGGGGGTGTACACGTGCAATTAGAGTATCCTGGATTAGTAGTTCTCTGGGTGATGTGTGTTTGGGGGGTATATGGGGACAATGAGGGCATGCTGGGACTTGTAGTTCCCTGGGTGATATGTTGGGACTTGTCATGGAACTGTACCCCCCCAATCCCCGCCCCACATGCTGGGACTTGTAGTTCCATCGCTGATATGTTACGAAGCTGTTTACACCCCTTCCCATCCAGGCCATTTTTCAGTATTCAGCGCTGTGGTACTTATTTATTTTGTCATGCAACGATGCGATGAAATTAATTTTATACCATTTTTTGGGGACAGATACAGTAGAGCTTTCTTTTGGTGATATTTAATCACCACATTTAAGTTCAGCTATGTTTTATTCAATGTTTTATAATGACATTATATTAATTGTAAAATACAAGTCCAACTGGGACTTGTAGTTCCCTGTGACTGACATGAGGCCTTATAAAGGCATTGTATTTCTAGTACTTTAATACAGCCTCATGTCAGTCACAGGGAACTACAAGTCCCAGTTGGTTTTGCCGCTTGTAGTTCACAATTATGTCATGTTCTATAATGGCATTGTATTAATTGTGAACTACAACTGGGACTGGACCTGGGCCCCTAACTTCACTAACTAAGTTAAACTAACCCACATGAGACTGGGACCCATTACGGTCACTCGGCTGTCCCCAACACCGGACACTGTCTGACAGCACAGCATACATATTTATTTATTTATTTATAAAAATGCTTTTTGGGAGCGCAGTCATTACCCGAAGGCCTCAATGTGCTCATAGAACCACAAATACATGTACAGACACATCTCACAATACAGTATAATAACCATTTAAAAACCACATAATAACATTAAAAACTAAAACTGCTAATATCTAACCCTAATTAGGGCCATACGCCTGAGAGAATAAAAAAGTTTTTTAAAAACTTCCTGAACTTTAACAAATCCTTCTCCCGTCTTAAGTATAGAGGTAGAGAGTTCCAGAATAATGATCCTCGTACATCCAGAGTCCTCCCCCCACATTTAGTTTTTCTAAATATGATATCACTGACCTGACCAGGCAGTGCCTCATCTGTGACTGTCACCAGGCTATACCCAGGAGTCAGGACACAACACAGAGCAGACAGACCCCATTCTGAAACCACGACTCACTGTGGGAGGAGCTTGCTGCCTGCGTGAGGGGAGCGACACTACAAGCGACCCAGCAACCGCACATACGCACAGGTAGTCACGGAGCAAAGAGAGTCAGAGTCTGACCGGAGTCTGGACCGCAGCAACAGAGGTCCCCCCCCTCAGCTCAGCGCCCGGGGCAGACACACCGGTGCCCCCCCGGTTGTTACACCACTGGAAGCCATACAGTTTGAAGTCAGCATTGGAAATTACGGCAACAAGTCGTGGAGTATTCAATGATATTCCTTCTTTTTTTATTCAACTACAAATAAACACACTTTGTATGCAGTATACATATCTTAACCACTTTTACTTGAGATTAGGGTTAGTAATTGGCAATGTTCTATCAAACCTGATATTTTTTCACGTTGAAACATTAAGGGCCGGTGTTGATGTGGTTTCGGTTTTCGACCAGGCCATTTACCCCCTTTCTGACTAGGCCATTTTTTTTGCGAAACAGCCCTGCGTTATTTGCTTTAGTTTTTTATTGAAGTTTTTTGGAGAAAATACAGAGTCATTGATCCATTCTTTTACATGGTGGAATAATCCATAGTAATGCGACATATAAGAGAATGAGTTTCAAATGGATATATTTAGAAACAAATGTGGTTAGTGGGCGCAGGTACATCAACCAAACATAAGAGAAAAGCCGCCCCTCTCCGGACACCTCAAATGGGTACAAGCTGTGGCCCTGTGTTATATTAACTTATAATTGCAGAGTCGTGTGATACTTTACCCAAATAAAATGTATGTCCTTTTTTTTCCAAATAGGGCTTTCTTTTGGTGACCACTGCATTTTTTTTCCCACAATTCTGGGAAAATAAACCTTTTTTTAATTTTATTTTTTATTTATTTTTACTTTCTGCTATAAATCCAATATATCCAATAAAAACATTTTTAAAAACAAATCATCGATATGTATTCTGCAACATGTATTAATTTTTTAATCCCAATGAGCGTATATTGATTGGTTTGCGCAAAAGTTATAGCGTCTACAGACTATTGTTTTTTTGTTAGTTTTTTACTAGTAATAGCAGTTATGTATCTGCCACAATATCATAAGTCACCAATCACTAATCACCGCGTACACACGATAATTTTTTGTGATGAAAAAAAACGACGTTTTCAAAAACGTCATTTAAAATCACTGTGTGTGGGCAAAAACGTAGTTTTATGTCTTCAAAAAAACGACAAAAAAAAAAATTCGAACATGCTTGAATTTTTGGTGTCGTTTTTCAAAACTTCTTTTTTTGTGTCATAAAAAGTGATGGTGTGTGGGCAAAACGATGTTGAAAACGACGTTTTTAAAGCCGCGCATGCTCAGAGGCAAGTTATGAGGCGGAGCTTCAATGGAACAGAGTGCCGTCAAACGTGGTGTACGTCACCAAGCTTTGCTAGAGCATTTTGGAAAAACGATGCAACGTCGTTTTGGAAAATGAAGTTTGAAAAACGTTGTTTTGTTTCATCACTTGAAACGTCGTTTTTTTTCATCACAAAAAATGATCGTGTGTACGCGGCATAATGCTGCGTACACACGATCACTTGTTGTGATGAAAAAAAATGACATTTTTAAAAATGTCATTTAAAATGATCGTGTGTGGGCAAAACGTCGTTTTATGTCTTCTGAAAAATTAGCAAAATAAAATTCGAACATGCTCGAATTTTTTATGTCATTTTTAAAAATGTCATTTTTTCTGTCATAAAAAATGATGGTGTGTGGGCAAAACGACGTAAAAAATTACGTTTTATACCCACACATGCCCAGAAGCTAGTTAGGAGACGGGAGGTAAAACTACCATTCATAATGGAGTAAGCACATTCATCACGCTGTAACAGACAAAAAAGCACGAATCGTCTTTTACTAACAAGGAATCAGCTAAAAGCAGCCTCAAGGCAAATAGAACTTCCCCTTTAGAGTGCCGTCGTTTTGTTAATCATTTTCCAAAAATGATGGTGTGTACGCAATGTCATTTTTGAAAATGAAGTTTGAAAAATTTAGTTTTTTTCATGAAGAAAAATGACATTTTTTTTCATCACAAAAAGTGATCGTGTGTACGAGGCATCACACTTTAAAAAAAAAAAAAAATAGGGACCAGTGACACTAATACAGTGATCTGTGCTAAAAAATATGCAATGTCACTGTACTAACACTGGCAGGGAAGGGGCCAATATCAAGGGTGCTGAAAGGGTTAACTGTGTGCCTAGGATGTGCTTACTCACTGTGTATCTGTGGGGGGGGGGGGGTGCTTTGACTAGGGGAAGGCAAAGATCTGTGTTCCTGGCACAGGATCCATGCCTTCTCTTCTGACAGAACGACAATCTGCCTTGTTTAAATAGGCAGATTACCATTCTGCCTGTGCCATGTGTATTCGGTGGGTGCCCATGGGCACTGAGTCCATGGTACCTGCTGTTTAGAATCAGTGGGAACAGTTGGCTGGCAGCACCCGCCCCAGACCAGGAAGTGTCAGATCATGTACTGGGTGGCCGCACTGCTGCAGTAAATGTACGGTGGGCAGTCCGCAAGTAGTTAATCATACAGTACAGGACACAGGCTGGATATTAATAGACAATGGTTACAAGTTGCCACCTTTTAGGTGATTAGACATGGTCAAAAGCTTTGTTGGCCACTTTCTGTAGGTGTGCTTCTAAAACCCTTCCCCACGCCACACGTCCCTAGTTTTTTGCCAGTGTTTTTTATTGTTTTTGTTTACAAAAGTTTATTTGGAAGTTCATATGTACAATAACAGAATAATGTTGATACTGAGAATAAACAAAATCAAAAGCTGGGACAGATAATATATAGTAACATACTTGTCTAGGAATGAAGTGTACAACAGAAATACTTCTCAAAATGTAACTAGGACCGTACACATAAGTCAAAATGATTAATGTCTCGAACCCTCCCTTGGCACACCAAGCAAATACAAATATATTGTGGGTCCCACGTTGGCTAAGACCACAATAATACACACATAGCAGATGTATATATTGACATGCAAAATTGTTGTTACCTTTCTTTGTTTGCAGTCCTCAGGAGCAAACACACCTCACACAATTAATGTAGTAAAACCAAGAGTATCTTTACTTGGCATACAAATAAATGAAGTAACAGATCAGCAACAGAATACAAAATACAGATACATATACAGCCGACTCTGCAAGAGCCCTTGCAGAAGCCAGTTCAAGAAAACCCACTAAAATACTAATACTATAGGTTCTAAAGATAACTCTTAATTGTCTATGCTCGTGAGCTTCCCCTAGTGGGCAATTCCTTCAAATACAGTTGCAAATAAACCTGACCAGGCCTGGCTCAGTCAATTCCAGAATGTTCCTCAGGGGTGAGATAAACGATGAATATGTTGGTGCACTTTAATTTATTTGTAATCCAAAAGGGTAATAGATCTAAGTCTACCGGTACAATCAACAATCAATATGGGTGCTTGCGGAACGGTCCTTAAAGCAATTCCGGTCACCTTGACTAGCGTGGCTTCTAGACGTTATGTCTCTCGGGTAAACCAATCATGTCTGATATCCCAATAACGAAGCACTAAAGTCACAAGGCTAAAGTAGCATTTAAAGCATTTGGGCAACTGCCCTCTCACTCGAGCAGGCCTAGTCCGCCTGTGCTCTTCGCGACAAACACGCCGATCGGTGATCACTCTGCGACACACACAGTCTCTGGTCTCTCGCCCACCACTGGTACAACTGGCAGCTGGTGAAAGTCTCTGGCCTCTTGGAAACACAAGCTGGTCGCACTTGGCCTTGTCTGTGTCCGTATGGGTGGCCTTCCCGTGAACCCAGGTTCAGGCCCAGGTACTTGGCTGTGATAATCTCCCTCGTTCCGCAGAGGGAGAAGTGCAGGTCCCAAGAGAGTGAGTCCAGCTCCTCCAAGTCTTTAAGTAAACTCTCCCATCAGCCTATGCAAGGGTGTCATGTGCTCCAGGAAGACAAGGCATTGTGGGAACTGTAGTCTATCCCTACTATGGAGTCTGTTTCTCCTGTTACCTCTAATCCTGCACAATGCATTGCTTTAAGAAAGAAGTAAATAAAACACATATATACAGTGTAACTGGAACTCCCTGGTAGAAATATAGGTATGCAAGATTACCAACAGTCTTTTAACAATATGAGCCCCTCTACATTAGGATACAGTCCAATATGATCATTGTTGTTCATAGATATGGATGGAATCATTAAGTGCGTGATATACTCTCTCTGAGAGCTTGGCCATCTCCAGTACTTGAGACCAAGAGAGGTTTTTAGACTTCCAGTTGAAAGTGATCATCCATTGTATTGAGCTGCAGAGTGTGTGAAAGAGCCTCATGCAGGGTAAAGGAATGTTGGGTATGTTGGCGTATTTTTTTTTTTGGAGGAGTTTTCTATGGGAATGAATGCAGAAATGCCAAACAATTTTAATAATTCATTCTAAGACCAATATTCATGTTTAATAAAATATTTTATTTGTTGGTAATATTTATTTGTTGGAATAAAATTTGTCCGTAGCTCTAAATGTTGGTATTAACGAAAAAACGTATATTATAACTCAACAACCATTACTTTCACTACTCTTTGTATTACTATAACTCCATAACTAGTTCAGCTATAATAGCTCAAACTAGGTACTACTCAAGAACTATCCCCTTCATAAGAAGGGACATGACCAACCACACATCTAGAGCTGCGACAGGGATGGAGGGAGGGCGTGTCTTCAAGCTGTCACCGCTGCTCTGCTGCTGATTCCAGGACGTCCACTCTTATTTATAGGCTCCCGACTTTCAACTGTCACCAATGGGCTCGTGCTTGCTAATTAACCAATCACTTTAAGGTACTCCTATTTTCTATTTTTTTTTATTTTTTATAAATAACTTTATTTTTACTTACCATTCTGCCTCATTCCCATATTGATGGGAAACTAATTGTTTCCCCTCTCCCATGGGAATGAATGCAGAAATGCCAAACAATTTTAATAATTCATTCTAAGACCAATATTCATGTTTAATAAAATATTTTATTTGTTGGTAATATTTATTTGTTGGAATAAAATTTGGCCTTAGCTCTAAATGTTGGTATTAACGAAAAAACATATATTATAACTCAACAACCATTACTTTCACTACTCTTTGTATTACTATAACTCCATAACTAGTTCAGCTATAATAGCTTAAACTAAATACTAGGTACTACTCAAGAACTATCCCCACACGCCAGGCCATGACTACCAGCCTGGAACCCCACCCTGGCAACGGCCAATTCCACACTAGACTGTAGATCCAAATTAAACAAATCCAAAGCCACGTCCGACAAATGTACATTGTCAGGACGATAGAACCCTGGAAGCCCACCCTCTAAATCCGAATGCCTAAAATAAATCCCCCGTATAGAGGGCATAAATTTAGCCACCGCCCTATTAAATATTTATTTAACTTTCTCCAAGAACATCATTTCAGAAGACAGCAACCACGCAAGTCTCGTAATGATTTCTGAAAATATTAGCACCGTATTAGGGAGTACCAAATGTAATTGATACAAGTCCATTCTAATTCTTTTTTTTTTTTTTTTTTACTTTCAAAGATTTTTATTTTCATAACATGTTAAAGTACAATATGACATAAAAGGGAAAAATTAGCATAGCAGACACAGTATCAATTTTACATCCTATTACTAAAACGAACATAATGATACCTTCTGTAAGGTAGAGGAAAATAGGACATACCTCATTTATCATGTCAAAGTCTCTGCGTTCTCATAAAGAGAAGAATAAGAAAACTAGTGACTCAGAGACAAAAAATAGAGCGGTTACCATATATAAACATATTTGTAGTTCAATTTGTTCAGAACAGACAGAATATAAAAAATTGAAAAATGTAACCCATCAGGAACTTATTTATTATATAAAGAGAATGACCGGCGTATTATCAGCCTGAACCGGCACCCCAAGTGGGTACACACTGTGCCGGAGCTGGTCGATATTTGGGAATATAAAATTATATCAGGACCTATAACATTCAGGTATAATCCAAGTTATCTTGAAGTTCCTAAATATGTTCATAGGTTGAAAAATTTCAAATATATTAAATTTGTGAGAATACAATTTTAAAAGTACTGGAGGCCGTAGTATATTCTGAGGTACAGTAAAAAAAAAAAGAAAAAAAAAGGAGACAATACTTGTGTCTTGAACATCAAAAACTAATTCAAAAGACAATAATAAAATAAAAATACTGGAGGAATAATGTGTCAATAAACACAAACCATATAGGAAGACAGAATAGAGGAAAATGAAAAGAATTAAAGAGAGGAAAAGAGGAAAAGAGCCTAAAAGTACCGAGTCAGCTTACTGATTCGCTCCCACCAGAGCATTCTCCAACAACTAGCATGAACAAAACCTACGGTTGAACCAACCAAGTTATGCGGGAATTCCTGGCTTTAAAGAAATACCTACATGATGGGCCCATGGTTCCCAAGTAGTTTCGAACTTGTCTTTAGAATCAAGCAGAATACTGGCCAGTTTTTATTGGGCCATAATCCAAGATATTTTGCGCTTGGTGGCCAAAAAAGAAACCTTGGGTTGTTTCCAGGCCCTGGCCAAAGTAGATTTAGCCCCCAGCAAAATAAAATGGATCAGGCTCCTTGAGGATTTTGGGGTCTTTGGATCAAGAGTGTTTAGGAGAGCAACCTCCGTGGACTTAGAAATTTGCAATCCCGTAACTTTACAAATAAGATTGAATATTTTAGACCAAAAACGTCGAATTCTAGGGCATTCCCACCATATGTGGACCATGGATCCAAAAAGACCACAACCTCTGAAGCAAACCGCCTCCGCAGATGGATACATTAATGATAATTTGGCAGGGGTGAGATACCATCTAGATACAACTTTTAAATTGGCTTCTACTAAAGCCATGTTCAGGATGCCTTTGTAAGCCCTCGAAAAGTTCAGAGACCATGTATCTAAATCCCAATCCAGCTTCAGGTCCCTTTCCCAAGCTGACATGTAGGGGGTCTTACTATCTTGGAAAGCTAAACATTGGTATATAATGGAAATACCACCCCTCTGGTCCTCTGCATTACCACACCATGTTTCATACGCCGTGAAGTGAGGTGGCAGTGGTTTTTCCTTCCAAAGTCTGTGAAGGAAATGTTGTATCTGCCCCAGTCTGAAGATTTCCGAGTTCGGGAGCTCAAGTTGCCTCCTACAATGAGACAGAGTCAAAGGTCCCGAAGCGGAAAAATAATGACCTATTCGGTAAAGACCTTTGTCCAGCCACCACTTAAAAGAGCTGATATCCAACCCCGGGGGCAAAATCTGGATTGTTAAATATGTGGGAGAGCGGCCTACAGCCCGAGATTAGCGCAGGAATAGATCTCAGCCTATCCCAAAGTGCGAGGGAATGAGATAAAACCGGGGAGAGAACAGCCGGTCTGTCCTTAGGAGGAACCCATAATAAAAAGTCAATCGTGTACGTCGGAGCGGCTTGTCTTTCTATCCAAATCCAATCTGGCTTCTCAAATCTTGAGTAAATCGTCGAAAGTTGAGCGAGCCGCGCTGCTTGATAATACCAGATAAGATTTGGAAGACCCAAACCCCCATATTTCTTAGGTCTAAGAAGGGTACTACGGGGTACTCTATGACCAGAACCACCCCATACAAATTGAATAATTTTCCTCTGCAGAGTTAGGAGGTGATCTTTTCTTATTGTGATTGGAATGGCCCTGAAGAGGTATAATAATCGGGGGAAAAGGGTCATCTTTATGGAGTGAATCCTGCCCAACCAAGATAGACCACTATTAGCCCATGATTTTAGGTTTAGTTCAAGTTTCTTGTAAGTGGGCGGAAAATTTACTGAATATAATAATTCAAATTTGGGGGGAAGATTAATACCCAGATATTCTAAATAATCATCCTTCCATTTAAAATCGAAGGAGGTCCTCAGAGCCTCGACCGTACCCGGCAACAGAGAAACGTTTAGAGCAAAAGATTTCTTGTAGTTAACTTGGAGGCCCGAGGCTCCAGAGAAATCCCTTAAAATGTTACATAAAATCGGAAGGGAAGTGACTGGGGAAGTAATAAATAGTAACATGTCATCCGCAAACAAACCACATTTGTGTGTTTGAGAACTACAGGAGACCCCCAGCACATTAGGATTGGAGCGGATGGCAATCGCCAATGTTTCGATAGCAATGGCGAAGACTAAAGGTGAAAGGGGGCACCCCTGTCTAGTCCCCCTTGCTATATTGAAAGGAGAAGAAGAATGTCCCAGAAGACGTATCAGTGCTCTTGGTGTAGAATATAGGGATTTAAGTATACCTAGGAATTTATGACCGAAACCCCAACGTTCCAACAAAAGAAATAAATAGGGCCACTCAATAGAATCGAAAGCTTTGTGTAGGTCTAAAGATAATAGCATACCTCTCTGTTTGGGACCTCCCTCCCAATTTGATTGTAGAATAGAGACTACATCTACCGCTCTCCTTATTTGATCTGGTCCTTGTCTTCCCGGGATGAACCCCACCTGATCTTTATGAATGTACCTACTTATAAATGAGGAGAGACGGTTGGCCAAAATTTTAGTTAGGATTTTCAGGTCATTATTGATGAGTGAAATAGGCCTGTAGTTTTCCACTTCCTCTGGATTTTTATTGGGTTTCGGGATAACGGTTATAAAAGCAGTATTGAGATGGGGATCTAGAGGAGAGCCCTTAGTCTTCATATTAAAGAAACTAGCCATATAGGGTGTAAGAGTGTCCGAAAAAGCCTTATAATAAGGTGCCGACAGACCGTCCGGGCCAGGGGCCGAACCCGTTTTCAGATTTTTAATGACCCCCACAATTTCTTCAACCGATATATCAGCTTCCAAAATCTCTCTGTGAGAGGAAGAAAGCTCCGGGATAGGAAGCCCCTGGAGGAAGTTTGATATCCCCTGGTCCCCAACCACCTGAGAAGAACTGTAGAGATTGGAATAAAATTCCCTGAAAGTTTGCAGAACTTTGGTGGGGTTAGCCGTGAGATTTTGGTCTCTACCTCTAATCCTAGGGAAGGAGAGGGTTCGAACTCGTGGGTTTAATTTTGAAGCCAACATAGACCCTATTTTATCCTTCTGATGGTAATATTTAGCCCCACTCCAGCGTATGGCTTTTTCCGCTTTGACAGTTAGTAATAAATTAAGCTCTAACCTGATGGCGTCTACCTGTGCGGCTAGTTCTTTGGTGGGTGATTTCTTATGTTGGGATTTAATCTCTGCGAATTTGTCTTCTAGCTTTCTAATATCTATAAGCCTTTCTTTTTTAAGGCGTGAAGCTAAACTAATTATTTTCCCTCTAATGGCCGCTTTGTGAGCTGCCCAAAGGACTTCAGGGGAGACTTCCCCTACATTGTTTAAGGAAAATAATCCTTTATGGAATTTTCTATCTCCTTAAGGACCACAGGGTCACTCAGTAAGGATTCGTTTAAACGCCAATATGAGCCCGAAGGTTTAGAAAGTACATTCCGAACTGATAAGCAGACAATAGAGTGGTCCGACCATGGTATGTCGGTAATAGTGGCCTTAGTTGTGCATGGGATAAGATTAGGGGGAATTAGAATGTGGTCTATTCTGGCATAGATTTTATGAGGGGCGGAGTAGTGAGTGAAGTCTTTCTTATTTGGATTCAACTCCCTCCAGACGTCTATTAGTCCCTGTTTATGAAGGGTACGTGCAATATTCAAACTAGCTCTAGTGGGGCGCAATAGTTGAGAATTAGGCGGTTTAGACCTATCCAATCCTTGGTCGAAGGCAACATTCGAGTCACCCCCAAAAATAGTCTTGCCTTCTGTGATAGGTAGAAGAGCCTTAAGAAGGTCCCGAAAGAATGTGGCCTGACCTTTGTTTGGCGCGTAGTAAGAAATAAAAGAGTAAATGACACCCTCAATTGAGCCCTTGACAAGTATATATCTGCCCTCCGGGTCCCTGTGCGTGGAGATATGACTAAATTGACAATTTTTAGAAAGAAAAAGCGCTACACCCCGTGTCTTATTTTCGGCATTCGCCAGAAAAAAAGTGGGATAGTGTGAGTGTATGAACTTTGGTCTATACCGAGCCGGAAAATGAGTTTCCTGGAGCATTACAACATCAAATTTGGACGATCGGTATTGATCAAAGGCCAACCTCCGTTTCCTGGGGGAATTTAGGCCCTGCACATTATGGGTAGCCACCCTAAGTTCCCTATGTATACAAGTTGGGTCAGCCATCTATGTAAGAGTATGATGTGTCGTTATGAGATGCAGAACTTACCCTTGGATGTCTTCTCGAGATTGGGGTTATGTGCGGGGAGCAGTAGGCTAGGAACCAGGTCCAGACTGCCATGGAGAGGAGGAATCCCCAGCTGACTCGGTAAAGAGAAAGAGATAAAGAGGGGAGGAAAAAGAAGTAAAAAGAAAAAACAGAAACAAACAAAAAAAAGAAAAAAAACATAAAGTATAACATATATTCCAGAGTACAGTCCAAGTCACAGGCTGTCAAAAAATCAACCTTAGACAAGAACATTATTAATCGCCGACCCCTCAAGGAGGCCCGACTGCCCATCCCACAGAAGCGGAACTCGCCTTTGAGGGATGGGGGGGGGGGGGGTGCATGTGAGTCATCCCACACCCAAATAAACTATAATAATAAACTATGAAGCATTAGGCACAAAACATGTATCTTAGACTCTCGGGACCCTCAACTGTGGATAGTAAAAGAGTCCAAAACCAAAAACTAGAAAAACCTACTCATAAGGATTTTGAGACCTGGAGGAGCCGCCAGTTCGGGAGGGTCTCCAAGCCCCAAACCTGCAGTTGTAAAACCTAATAATCAGTTCTAGGATCTATAGAAACACCAGCATAAAAAATTTCGAACCCTGCCCGGTAAGATGAGTGTTAAAACTAAACCTTGGGCATATAGATGTTCAAAAAGAAACAATCAAATAAAACACAAAAAAAAGGGCAAAAACAAAGGAAATTCCAATCCCAGAGGGGAACAGAGGCAAGCTCTATATTGAGATATTCAATTTGAGCTATTTACGTCACCCACGGAGGGGCCTCAACGGCCAATAGGCCAATTAAGAAAAATGTCCCAGGTACAAAACCTAAACAAAATGAGGTAATGTCCCCCCGTTTCATTTTTCTCACGGGACTCCACCTTCTTTGGATTTTTTAGATTTGCCTACATTCCACAACAGGGAGATTGGACTGGTAGGCGATGGGCGCTTAGCAGAAGTTGTGGAGGCTGCTGAGGTGTCCATAGGAGCTTCCTGGGAGATGAGCTTGAGACGAAGAAGCAATTTCTCCCCCTCTAATAAGCTTGAGAAAACATAGGGCTTGCCCTGGTAAGAGAATTTGACAGCAAAGGGAAAGTTCCATCTATATTTAATTTCCCGCTTAGAGAGGACATTAAGGATGGGTTTAGGAGCTCTTCTCCTTTGGATGGTCGTAGGCGACAGGTCTGCAAAAATTTGGATCTGATGACCCCGACAAGATAAAGTTTGTTGGATCCTGGCCTGTTTCATGACCTCTTCTTTAGTTGCATAAAAGTGTGGCTTAACCACAATATCCCTTGGGAGACCATCTTTCCTAGTCGGTCCTAATGTTCTGTGAGCTCTGTCTAATTCCAACCGATAGGGCTTAATAGAGGGAATAAGGTCTTTAATCAGGTCTTGCACTGCTTCCGCCACATCAGTAATAGTCTCTGGGAGACCCCTGACCCTAAAGTTATATCTCCTTGTTCTGTTTTCAAGTTCATCAACTTTACACAAAGCTATGTCTAGTTGTTCTTGCAGGGTTTGGATATGAGCTGCGTTTTGGTTGGTACAAGACACTGTGAGATCTAATTTGCTCTCTATAGCCTCCATTCTAGACCCCAGGTTGGCAAAGTCGGATTTCATGTCTCTAGTAATCTGGGCTGCTGTGTTAGCTAAACCTCTCTCCAACAGGGTAGAAAGTTTCACATACAGATCATTCTGTGGGGAGTATTGGTCCTCTCCCTGCTGGGATGGTGAGGGAGTTGTGAGGTGAATTGGAAGTTCAGGTCCCGCTGGAGACAGAGCATAATCCCCCAGTGTGCGTCCCAAAAGGGATTCAGTGGAAGCTGGTGAAGGGAGTTGAATTAGGGGCTGTTTGCTCTGAGTGGCCTGAGAGTAAGTGAGGGTTGCAGGGTTTAACACTTGCCTGAGCTCCGTCTTCCCTCCAGCTGCCGCGTGTGCGTGTGAGGAGGCCTGTGCCGCAGCCATCTTGGATTCGCCGTCCCCGCCGGATTTGTCAAATTCCGGCCCTAAATCACGTCGGACAGCCGGGATAGACATCCGCCTGAAGACCCTGGGATGTCCGCACTCGGGATGTCTGGGAATCGGGTCCCGGTCTGTGCTATGGTGCCCGCTAAGAGGATCGAGGGTCTGGGATGATGCGGAGCTCCTGGCTCAAACGTCCATCTTGGGGCTCCCGCGCATGCGCCTCCCCATTCTAATTCTATTAAGCAAATCTAGAGTTTTGTAATGTCCTAAGTCATTACCCCCGAGATAAAAAATAATCACATCAGGCGGAGGCCATGAAGCATACAGTCTATTCAAAACAGTGTGCAAGTCAAACCATGACATTCCGCGTCTGCCATACCAACAAATAAAAACATCCTCCCCGTCTAAACCCAGATTATTCCCATAGGAGCGAACAGCAGCACAATGTTTAGCCCAGAATATATAGGAGTGACCTAATATCCACACAGTACGTTGTGATGCACCTGCAACATTCAGAAATGACAAAGATTAGGCCTAACATAAGACTTAAAACAATTGGACTTCCACCCACCCAGGTCCTGAATCACGGTGTCAGATAAACCAATCCTAAAAGCTTTGGTAGCTGCACCTATCCTAAAAGAGTGAGTAGTAACATGCAAATGGCTAAGATTCAAAGTGACCAAACATTTTCGCAGGACCGCCGAAAATTGAAACTGGGTGAGCAGAAGCCCATCCACATGCACAAACAAATGAGACTCAACTTTAGGATGAATCGAACAATACAAGGATATTAAATGACAAGCGCAAATAACACTGTCCGAAATTCGCGCAATCGCAATCAGCCGGCCTTTCCCCAACTGATCTGTCTTACTGTGCCTCAGACAAATTTGAATACCACCCTCTACGAACGACAGAGTAGTACAGCCCATTAGCAGCAAATGCGAATTTAGGTATTAATTCCGAAATCCTAAAAGCACCAAAAAAACAATCACTAAAAGAAACCTTGAAAAGTACCGCTTCAAAAGCAGTGGAACACACC
Source organism: Rana kukunoris (assembly GCA_029574335.1). Lineage (NCBI taxonomy): Eukaryota > Metazoa > Chordata > Amphibia > Anura > Ranidae > Rana > Rana kukunoris. The sequence continues at coordinate 722,310,789 of CM056049.1, read as the reverse complement.
GAATCAGTCACTGCTACTAATGCTCGCAGCAAATCGACTGTAACCGGAACGCGAGTTTCTACTGCAAAATTACCTCTTCGATAACGTTTCAACACTTGCTGTACTGAAAAAAAACTGGAACACGAAGGCAGTCCACACCATTTAACAAAAAACGACACCCCCGCTAAACTTTTAACCACATGAGAATATGAGTACTTTAAACCCATTAAAAAATACAAAAATGAAAAGGACCAAACGCTCACTGTATGCAGCAGAATGATGCCCATTAGACAACAAAAAGGAGCACCAGCTAATCCACGCGGCATTATAATTCACCCACGTGGTAGGAGCCAACGACTTCTGGACAGCATCTTGCACCCTCACTAGACTATGGACCAAAGCTGGACAGGGCACTGCAGGCCAAGAAGATCCGCATGCGGCCTCAATGTTCTGAAACGGTCCTGTTGAAATCGAGACATCGCATCAGCCACTTCATTAAAATGACCCGGGACATATTTAGCCTTAATCCAAATATTAAAGAGAAGACATTTAAACACAATCTGACGAAGAACAGCAAGCACAGGACGGGATTTGGAATTCAAACAATTAATGGCGAAAACTACACCTTTATTGTCAGAATGAAAAAGCAACCTCGAATCACGAAACCTGTCGCCCCACAATTCCAAAGCCACTAGAATGGGAAAAATTTCGAGGAATACAATATTAGATGTCAAACCTCTTTCAATCCACTCCACCGGCCAACGAGAAGCCGACCAATGATCGTTCCAAAACACACCATAACCGCACGACCCTGAAGCATCCGTAAAAAGGGAAATAGCCGAAAACTCACAAAATGGAGCTTGCCAAAAACAACAACCGTTAAACGAAACAAGAAAACTATCCCAAATCCTCAAATCATCCCTCAATTCCGAGGAGATCCTAACAAAATGTCGAGGGTGCTTTAGACCTGCCAAAGCCAGATATAAACGCTTTGAAAAAACTCTGCCGACCGCAATGACCCTAGTTGCAAAGGCCAATAAGCCCAATAAAGTCTGTAATGTACGCAGTGTAACCTTAGGCTTGCTCAAAACAAATGAAATTAAAAACCGCATACGGCAAACCTTCTCAGGGGGCAAACGGAATTCCATCTTTATAGTATCGATCGTGATACCCAGGAACTCCAACAAAGTGGTAGGCCATACAGATTTTTCTTCTGCCAGCGGAACTCCTTCTACAAACCATCCTAAAGGTTGTAAACAAATACAGCATTCAGTAGCAGAGGACCCGATAAAGAGGAAATCGTCTAGGTAGTGGATCAACGTAGTTGAACCTGCCACCAGCGAAACTGACCACTCCAAAAATGATGAAAAAGTCTCAAAATAACTACAAGACAGAGAACACCCCATAGGCAAACAACGATCGAAATAAAAATGTTCTTCAAAATAAAAACCTAGGGAATCAAAAGCAAAGGGGTGGATGGGCAAAAGACGAAACGCTGATTTAATATCCGCTTTAGACAAAAAAACAGACTTACCAACCGAACAAATTAAAACCATAGCATCATCAAAAGAACCATAGGACACCGTACAAGCCTCCGAGTCAATGTCATCATTTAAAGAAGAACCCTCCGGAATAATCCCCAACGGAGATATCCTAAAATTATCAAACGGGGGGGGAAGCAAACGGACCCGAGACCCTTCCGGCCAAAACTTCCTTATCAATCTTATCCCTAACAACTAATTTAAATCTGTCAACCGATGGCAAATGATCAACTACTGTACAACCTACCCCCGAGAAAGAGGGTAATAAAAAACCGAACCTAAATCCTTCAATTATTAATTCCGCTTCCTGATGCCGAGGCCACATGCGGAGATATGGCAACATTTCTGCCAGCTTCACCGATGTTACCGCCTTTACGAAAAAGGTCCTTAGACAGGGTTTGCCCCGACAATGTTATTTTTTTGAAGCATTTGGAAGCTGGGTGCATGCCAGAACAATTAGCACATTCGTGCTTGAATCGGCAAGTCTGTGGCCATTTACATTGCCCCTCGTTAAAACCAAAACAAAGACCCTTACGAAAAGGACCAGATTGAACCGAAGGGGAACGAACAACCGGCCTTTGAGGCAGCAGCAAATTAAGCCACAACCCAACATCTTTAGACCCCCATTGCAACGAACCGTGCACCGCCAATTTTTGTCTAAACGATTTGTCATAAGTAAACCATGACAAACCTGGGAAATTCTTGTATGCCTCCAAAATAATTTCCACACGATGAAACATCTTTGAACAAACATCTGGATGTTTCTCACCCATGACACTGGCGTAAATACAGAACGCCTGGAGCCAGTTGTTGAAAGAGCGAGGCACTATTTTTCTCCTATCATCTACATTCTTATCTTGTTCTCTTTTAAGAGACCTGTCATCCGCGACTGGCAATAGCGAGAGTATATCTCTATATTCTCCTTTCCATATTTTAGATTTAACTGCCGCGGGCAAATGAAAACCCCAATGGGGACATCTCGCAAGCCATAGCTTCACGAAAACAATTTTCCGGAATATTGGCCATATCAGGCGCACTAGGACGTGGTTCAACATGAACCACCTGTTCCGTCACAGACGCAGCCTGCGCAGAATTGTGACCTGACCAAGCGTGCGAAACACCCACATCCTGCAAAGGAGTTCTAGCCAAAAATCGACGTGAAAAAAGGTGGGTACAAATAGAAAACACACAATCTAAAGCACGATATACCCAGCTATGCCACTTTGTGCAAAACCTCCCACATCCGTTACGGACGAGCGTAGAGCTCACCCCGTTGGAAAAACTGTGCAAAAAAGTAAATTCAAAAGGCACGGTGTCAAAACTTTATAAAATACTGGCAAAAGTGGACGCGCTGGTGGAGCCGCCCTTCGTCCAGAAATGGGAAAGGGAATTGGGGTCACTAAGAGGAGATAACACTTTAGAAAAGATAATGAAACTGACCTACTCTTCTGCCATTGACACAAAAACCGCGGAGTCAAACTACAAATGTATCTTGGGTTGGTAAGCCACACCTGATAAAGTTAGCAGATTCAGCGTAGGAGAACCGGGTAATTGCTGGCGGGGATGCCTGGAAAAAGGAAATATGGCACATTTGTGGTGGCTATGCCCAAAAATTGTGAAAAGGACCGGATAGTATAAAAATCGACCCATTGCCTTATACTATAAATTATTTGTTATAAAATATATATAATAAAAAAAAGAAAAAAAAAGAAAGGGGTTGCTTTGATACCACAGATGATGCAAAACTGCCATGGAGACAAAGGAAGCATAGATCTATGAGCTGCTCTCCAGTTTCTTAGTTAAAGCTGACGTGGTAAAAAAAAAAAAAAAAAAAAAAAAAAAAAAGAACATGTGGAGTTTAATTGAAAGTTTAATTGGGATTTTTTTAAAGGAGATTGCTCTGTTACTTTTCCTAACGTTATCTAACATGGAATACCATATATGTGGGGTAAAGGAGCAGTCAAGATCTAGCTCCCTTCTGGACATAGGACCAGATTTATCAGGAACATCAAAGTTATTGAGGTAGTTGTATAACCTAGAAATGAGGCCCCTATCTCTACATGAGGAAATGCATATTTTCTCGAAGAGGGTGTAGGGGGGATGCGTGGAGAGTGAAAAGTGCCTCGCATAAAAGGCTTTTATTAGATTGTAATGTAGGATTTTGGTCGAGTTGAGAAGGAAGAGAAATCCCATTTTTTTTTTTGTAATGACTTCAGTGTAGTCAAACCACAGTCTATCCATCGGGAGAGGGCCTGGTTGTTATTAGAAGCTAAATTAAGTCTGGGGCCTCCTAAGAAAGAAGCTAAAGGAGGGGGATTTGAGGATAGGTGGAATATATTGCATATCTTTAGCCATAATTGGCTCCGTCAGACCAAAGTTTTAAAACATGCTTTAAAATCTGTCTGACGGACACCTGTCCATCGGACAGATTTGATGGTTAGTACACAAAACCATCGGACCAAAAACCTGCGCATCCTCAGAATCAAGTCGGCGCATGTTTAAAAGCATTATACTTTGTTTTTTCATCACGTCGTTGTGTTCTACATCATCGCGTTCTGGTCTGATCGGTATTTTGGTCCGATGGTGTGTACACACATCAGACCTCTTCAGCCTGGTCCGAAGGAAAACGGTATTTTGGTCCGATGGTGTGTACACACATCAGACCTCTTCAGCCTGGTCCGAAGGAAAACGGTCCGGTCTGATCGTGTGTATGTGGCCTAACAGTTTGGGGAGGATAGTCATTTTCACTGCAAAAAAATTCTTCCTAAAAAAGAGATGTGGAAGGATGACCAGGATTTGAGAAGGGAAGAGATATGAGAAAAGAGAGGGGGAGAATTGGTTTTATATAAAAGGGTATGAGGTGAGGATAAATTAACACCTAGATATTTGAATGAATGGGGGGCATAGAAACAGAAATTTCTTTTGTAAGAGGGCTTGCATATGTTGAGGGAGATTAATGGATAGGGCAGAACATTTGTTTAAATTGATTTTCAGGCCTGAGATGTTATGAAAGGAGTTGAGTTCCTTAATAAGGGATGGATTGAGGTAAGAGGGTTAGTAAGGAATACAAGAGCATCATCATCATAGAGGCTAAGTTTAAATTCACTATTACCCTTGGTATAACCATTTATATCCACACAATTTCAAATTTTTTGGGCCAGTGGTTCTAATGCTAATGCAAAAAGGAGGGGGGGGGTAGGGGACAACCCTGCCTAGTACCTCTACTAAGGGGGAAAAAAATCAGAATTGTTGCTGGGGATTTTAATACGTGTCTGGGGGGAGAATGATAAAAGGCATTTAAGCCTTGTAAAAATGTATCCTATATCCCAAATTTGGGCAACAGGAGATTAAGATAGGACCAGTTCACGCTGTCAAAGGCTTTGTGGATATCTAAGCTAAGGAGACAAAGTTCACGAGAGTTTAAGTTCGCATCTTGAATGATATTAGTAACCAATCTAATGTTGTCTACTATCTGCTGTCTAGGTATAAAACCTGTCTGATCAAGTCAGTGATGTTGGCAGCTAATCTATCAGCAAGTCATCCAAATATTTTGAAATCATTATTAAGGACTGAGATAGGGCAAAAATTTTGCGTAAGGGAGTGGTCCTTAGAGGGCTTAGGAATTAGGGATAAATTGGCCAGGAGCATTTCATCGGGGAAATGATTGCCATCTAATATATGATTAAATAGAACCATCAAATTGGGGGCCAAAAGAGTAGCATTTTTTTGTAGTAGTAAGTAGAGAAACCTTCGGGACCTGAGGCTGTTGAAGTTTTGAGGGATTTATTTATTCTAGTCACTTCTGCAACAGAACAGGGTGCATTAAGAGCTTCATTTTGTGGGGCTGAAAGAGAAGGCAGTTGCAGATCATCTAACCAAGATCTCGATATTTGATCAGGTCGGGATTGATCTCCGGAGAGGAGATTCTTATAGAAGGTGGTAAAGATATCTAGTATCTGAATGAATGAATGAATGAAGAACTTGTATAGCGCAGCACATGCAAAGTAAATCGCCTCTGAGCGCTTGTTGTTCCTGTCTCCTTTGAGATCAAAAGAGATGAGTCTTAATCTTTCTCCTGAAGACTAAGTAGTTCTCCTCCAGTCTAATGCTGACTGGTAAGGCGTTCCATAGTCTGGGACCTTGGACAGCGAATCTCCTGTCTCCTTTGGACTTGTATCTGGCTTTCGGTATCTGAAGCCGATTTTGATTGTTGGATCGTAGAATACGATTGGAATTGTACATTTTTAATTTTCGCATAGATAATGGGGAGCATTCCCATGGATACATCTATGCGTTAGACAGAGTGCTTTAAAGGTGATTCTGTCTTTGACTGGTAGCCAGTGAAGGGATCTCAACGAAGGTGAGATTGATTCCCAGGGTTTTTTCCCAGTCACAAGTCTGGCGGCCGTATTTTGAACGACTTGAAGACGAGCGATTTGGTACTTGGGGAGTCCGAGGTAAAGGGCATTTGCATAGTCCAATCTGGAGTTTACAATCGCTCCCACCACGACCGCTATGTCTTTCTTGGGAATAAAAGGCGTGAGTCTGCGTAGTAGGCGCAGCAGATAGTGAGATCCGCTGACTACTGCCCCTATTTGTACGTTCATTGTCATGTCGGAGTCAAAGATGACCCCAAGACTTTTGACTTTGGCGCTAGGGGTGATGACTTTGCCCAGAATGGGCGGGGGGATCCAGGTTGTTATCGATTGATTCCTACGCTTGGCGTGAAACAGAAGAAGTTCTCCTGTGGATGTGTAACAAGGTTGCTTGTTTGATCTCTAAGTTTGTATACATGTGGGGGGTTGTGTTCCTGGTTCAATTTCCTAGCAAACATAGCAGAGGGTGAGTTACTATGAAGTAGAAATTTAGCTTTCGAGAATCTGAAGGATTTTTCAGTGTTAGCTGAAAGAATTAGGTGCAGGGCTTGGCGTTTATCTTGTATCTGTTTGGAGAGTTCTTGGGAAGGGGATTGTTGCAATTTATTATATAGGTGGTCTAGATCTTTAGTGAGGTGTTTAATGTCAATAAATCTTTCTCTCTTTTTGTTGGCGGCTAGATTGATCAAGTGGCCGCGTAGTACCACCTTATGAGCAACCCAAAGAGTTGTGGGGGCATATCCTCATTCACATTCTCCAAGAAGTAATTTTCTATGTTTGAGGAGATATGCTGTGTTTGGGGTCCATCAATAAGGAGTCGTTTAATCTTCAGTTGAAGGGAGAAGGAGCGAGTCCAATGTATGAGGTATCAAAGGATGTAATGTTATGGTCGGACCAGGGGCATGGGTGAATGAGAGCATTTGAGGAGTTGGCTAACAAAATAGGGGTACAAAAGATGTAATCTAGCCTGGCATAAACGTCATGTGGATGTGAATAATGATTGTAGGCTTTTATTCCAACGTTGTGGGGTCCCCATGAGTCCATAAGTTGGAGTTTGCTGATGGAGCAGTTGAGGGACTTGGAAAATGCCTTAGATGTAGGGGCTACTTTAATTCTATCTAGTGCAGGATGTGCAGCGAGGTTAAAGTCTTCTCCCAGAATTATATGGTTGGAGCTATATCGATCAAGGGTCTCAAAGAGATTAGTAAAGAAAGAGGATTGGGATTCATTAGGGGCGTAAACTGAAGCAATAGTTATAGAGCAGTTATTTATAGAACCTTTAAGGATGATAAAACGGCTCTCTGTATCTTTGTATATGTTGTGTATATCAAAAATAATAGAGTTGCGAATGAAAATGGTGACACCACGTGTCTTGTTACTAAAGGTGGTATAATAGAGTTGACTATAAGTCTTGTCAAAGTACTTAGGATGGTTAATGGATGAGAAGTGGCTTTTCTGCATAAGTATGGTGTAAGCACCTATTCTCTTGTAATGGTGGAAAGCTTTCTTTCTTTTATGGGGGGAGTTAAAACCTTGTTCATTATGTGAAAGTATCTTAACCACTTGCTTACTGGGCACATAAACCCCCTTCGTGCCCAGGCGAAATTTCAGCTTCCGGCACTGCGTCGCTTTAACTGACAATTGCGCGGTAGTGCGACGTGGCACCCAAACAAAATTGGTGTCCCTTTTTTCCCCACAAATAGAGCTTTCTTTTGGTGGTATTTGATCGCCCGTGCGGTTTTTATTTTTTGCGTTATAATGAAAAAAAGAGCGACAATTTAAAAATATATATATATTTTTTACTTGTTGCTATAATAAATATCCCATTTTTTTTTTTTTTTATATTTTTTTTTCTCAGTTAAGGCCGATACGTATTCTTCTACGTATTTTTGTAAAAAAAAAAAAAAAAAAAAATCACAATAAGTGACTGCTTTGCGCAAAAGTTATAGCACCTACAAAATAGGGGACATAATTATGATTTTTTTTTTTTATATTTTTTTTTTACAAGTAATGGCGGCGATCTGCGATTTTTATTGGGACTGCGATATTGCGACGGACACATCGGACACTTTTGACACATTTTTGGCGCCATTCACATTTATACAGCGACCAGTGCTATAAAAATGCACTAATTACTGTATAAATGTGACTGGCATTGAAGGGGTTAACACTAGGGGGGTGAGGAAGGGGTTAAATGTATTGCCTGGGTGTGTTCTAACTGTATGGGGGGAGGGGGGTGACTGGGGGAGGTGACCGATGCTGTCTCCCTATGTACAAGAGAAACAGCATCTGTCACCTCACTGACAGGACGTGAAGCTCTGTGTTTACACTCAGAGCTCCACGTCCCTGCTGTCTCACAGACGATCGCCTGTACCTGACGGACATCGCGGCCGCCGGGTACACGCATCGGATCCTCGGTGATGCGTCGGGACTGTTTTTCCCCGCCGCGCGCCACCCTGTGGCGCGCGCGGGGAATTACAAGCAAATCACGTCCAAAGACGTCAACCCGGCGCCTCAGGTCTGCGCTGTTCACGTCTTTGGACGTGAAGGAGGATTGAAGTGGTTAATACCCATTGGAAAGGATTAGAAACAGGGTTTGTATGAATAGACTCAGACATAAATAGGCAAGTAATTTTGTATCCACTAAAAAAGAGTAAAATACATACGATTTTTGGGAAAAGCTTAGTGATGCAGAATGACAAAATAGTAAAAGATGCAATGTGGACCTTGTATGTATTCTGTAATAGTAATTAAAAAAAAAATTATGTATCCAGCTTAAAGCGGTGGTTCAATCGATTTTCCTTTTTTTTTTTTTAAGTATTATGCTCCTCTTACCTTTCTAAATTAGCAGCCCGTGTGTCCTAATCTATCGGCCCCCAGGATGAGATTATACTCCCAAACAATATTTTATATTTCCGTCTGCAGGCAGTTTTCATTTTGATGAATGTGCCATTCGCGTTGAAGCCCAGCAGTAATGATTTCCGGGATACGGCGCTAAATGCTGGCGTCCCAGCATTCACCGCTGTATCCCGCGCATGTCCTTTGCTGTGCTGTGTTGACGGCGAGCGGCGCTGTCAACACTTCACAGTTACCATGGCAACGGCCGGCGTCAATATGACCCGCCCCGTTGACCATAAACACAGTAGAATAGATCGTTTCTCACAGCGCTAGCTCAAAACGAATTGAGCAGCAGCTGATGAGATAAACAGTAAGTGCAGCAATGTAGTTTATAAAAAATAAAAATAAATAGATTTTTTGAAATGAGTAGATTTAATCTAAAATAGCTATATAGTATATATTAGATCTGTATTTTAGACCATTTAAATTGTATTTATAATTTAAAATTACAAATTTTCTTTTAAAAATGTTAGTTTAGTGTGTGCATTAGCAAAAATACCACTCGATCTGTCCGATGGCTTCCTTACTCTGCTGTAAACAGTTGTGTAATGGCGTTTTACACCTGTGTTACCAAAATAACACAGGTGTATTAGTAAACGCCCACGTCACATGACCCGCTTGCCGAGTCACATGACCAGCTTGCCGAGTCACGTGACCGTGGAAATATCGCGGGATTTCATGAGAGATCGTCTCCTGGGAACGTCAGAACTAATTCCCAGGAGACTGAGCGCGTCGGGGGAAACAAAGGAACGCCCATTCACCCGCGGGGACACCTGATTGACAGGCCACAATCGACATAAAATAACGGTAAGCCTTTAGAAAAAAAACAAAAACGATTTTTAATGGTCAATGGGAGGCACTATTGGTCATACAGAGTCAAATATTAGGGTGAACCTCCACTTTAATTGTATCAGCAAAGGGTTGTACTGACTTCCAAAATTTAAAGCGAAAGGGCCAAGGGCCAACATAGGAATTAAACTGAAGTAACTTGTCACTAACTCAAAGGAAAAAAATAAAGGGACAAATCAGCACAATACCCGCTAGCCCGGACTGGTGCCGCACACCCAATAACCATTAACCGGGGGAGCGGGTTGGGGGACAAACCAGCAGCGGTGGATGTGACAGGCATCTATAATTTACAGTAAGTTATGCATAACCTTATCACAGAGAAGAGCAAATCGTTAATATCAAGGGCACTTAAAAAAATAAAAAAAAGTAAAATTAGGACTATGGTTGCGAACATGCCACGGGCACTTACAACGAAAATATATGGAAATTGAACCCACTAAATAACCACAAAACAAATGGGTTAATTCCTTGCAGGGGGGACAAGGCAGGGGGTCAAAGAGATCATTAATAAAAATAAATAAATAATAATGTAAAGAAAAACCATATAAAATATATAATAAGTAACAAAGTTTATCAGTATATCTAGCTAACTATCCAAGCTGATGCAACAAGTTATAAAAAATAAAAAAACAGCACCATCCATAGGCTGAAAGAGTAGCAGAGGTAACCGATTGACTACCTTGAACCCGAATTATGGTAAGGAGCAAGTAGTACCTCATATTAGGGTCCAAATTAGGAGGCGTCAATGTTGTTTTGCAGATTCTTAGGTAAAGACTGGTAAAGTGTCACAGGCCCCTGACGGCATCGGCTATTTTCTGGAAAAGTCATAAGTCATTGTGTATGGTTTCTGATATCACGAACATAAGCTTACTATGGGCCAGATTCAGAAAGACTTACGCTGGAGTATATCAATATGCGCCGCGTATGTGTAAAGATGCGCCGTAGTATCTATGCGCCATACCCACAAAACTAGATACGCCAGAAAACGGGCTTCCTCCAACCGATTTTAACTTTCCGACGCCAGCGTATGCGCATATTTTCGCTTGGCGGATGTGTCGCACCTATTGATTTCCCATTCAAATATGCAAATGAGGGAGATATGCCGATTCGTGAACGGATTAGCACCAGCGCTGGCTACGTGCACCGCGCGTACGTTGTACGTCCGGTGCAAAGATATTCCTACAAATAGCTGCTTTATCTTTACTCCAGACGGCCACAGGTCAGCAGGAGAGCAGCTACAGCAGCAGCGTTACCGACGAAAATAGCAAGCTGATCAACCACACTTGCAGGACAACACCTCTGTGTGCCAACATGCCAGGGGCAGCCGTGGTCCTAGCACTACTGATGGGTCCCCCGGTACGGAGGAGGCGGGCACGTGAGAGGATATACCGCATGCGCATGAGCCTCTTTGGCATGGGTGATGAGGAGGTGTATCCCATCTTCAGATTCAGCCCTGATGCAATACTTGAACTAACCACAGCCCTGCAGGAGGACATCACCAGCAAGACACACCGCTCACAAGCAGTGCAGCCACTGGTGAAGGTACTGGCAACACTCCATTTCCTTGCCAGTGGATCATTCCAGCGTACAAGTGGAGTGGTGGCTGGGATGTCACAATCAACCATGAGCAGATGTCTGCACCCGGTTGTCCCTGCAATCCTCAGACGCATGTCCAACCAGTTCATCAGACCCACCACTGAGGAGCTGCGGCTGAAGGCAATGCAGGATTTCTACAACATTGCCAGATTCCCACGCACCATCGGGGCCATTGATTGCACACATGTGGCACTACAGCCCCCCAGTGCCACAGAGCACATATACCGCAATCGGAAGCAGGTGATAGCCGATGCCCATCGCCTCATATGGCACGTCCGTGCCAAACACCCCGGATCCAGCCATGACAGCTTCATATACCGTCAAAGCCCCATCCCAACGGAATTCGAGCAGAACGTGTACAAGGACAGCTGGTTGGTTGGTGAGTGACATGGGTGGCAGGCATGACTATCCCCTCCCATGATGCACACCTCAAAAGTGGCACATGCATGACTAACATCCTCCTGTATTTTCCCTTCCAGGTGACTCTGCATATGCACTGGGACCCCATCTCATGACTCCTCTCCGGAACCCCCAAACCAGAGGAGAGAGAAGATACAATGCGGCACATATCCAAACCCGGGCAGTGGTGGAGCAAACATTTGGGCTCCTGAAGTCCCGTTTCCGATGCCTGGATAAGTCTGGGGGTACCCTCTTGTATTCCCCAAACTTTGTGTGTCAGATCATCGGTGCATGTTGCGTGCTGCACAACTGCGCCATGAGAAAGGGCCTGCAGATTGACATATGTGATGACCTGACCCCCGACCCACACAGTCACCACCTGCCAGAGGCTTCCCATTCTGCTGATGGAAGAGCAGTCAGGAGGGTCCTCGCGGTAGGCATCTTTGGACAATTAACAAATACATTGATCACACGGACAATGCACGCATGCACACCACTGAGGTCCCTAGATCACATACACCACATCCACATCGCATTGGATTAGCCCAAGTCCAACATGCAGGACTTGGGAGCAGCAACGCCGTGTCAAGGCCCCAATGATGTCGCTGTCCATTCATACTACATTCACACGGGGATAACTTCTCCCCAACTACTGAGGGTGACACCCCTTACTGGCAGGAGTGCCACCCCCACATTCACACAACATTCACACTGTAGTCTGCACTACTGACCATGTGCAGTTTGTATAAAACAAAAGCTCATAACCTGAGCATAATAAAAACAAAAAGCTCATAACCTGAGCATAATAAAAACAAAAAGCTCATAACCTGAGCATAACCAAAAAATGAAGAAAAAAAAGAGCAACCAAAAAAAGCCATCATTTGGCCTGACGGGGGCTCTTTCTGGCGGGCCCTCTCTGGCTCCTCAGATGCCTGGAGGGAGCCTCGGGTGGGTGGGTGGACGGGGGCATCTGGAGGTGGCTGATCCCCGGGTGGGCCACTCCTGGCAGGTGTGGCCTGCATGTCCTCCAAGGCCACGGCAATCCGGCTGAGGAAGGAGTTGGTCTGGGCCTGCATCCTCAGCTTCCGGGTCACCTGATATTGGTGGGCCTGCTGCCTCTGCCTCCCCTGGTCCCGAATTGCAGCTGTGTTGGCCTGCACGGCAGCAGTAAGGTGCCGAACCTCAGCCTGCACTTCCCCCAGGCTGGTCACTGCAGCGCAGTTGCAGCTGACGTCCTGCACTGCCTCTGTCATGTGTCCCACGGAGGCCAGGCTGCCAGCCACACGGTCCAGGTGGCCAGCTATCTCCCCCATCTGCTGGGTCTGCCTGGCCTGGTCCCTCGCCATTTGGTCATGGACCACGTCAGACACCTTCCTGGTCTTCCGGGTCGCCTTCCTTGGGCCAGGAGATAGTAGTCCCGGGGGGGATGGAGTCCCCCCTTGAGGGGCTTCCTATGATGAGGGAGGGGATCTGAGAGGGGCCTGCTGAAGGGGAGGACTCCTCCAAATATAAAACAAACTCCTGCTCAGAGACGACCGGCTCCTCCTCAACCACCTCAGCAGGTGAGGTGTGGGCACTCCCCTCCACCTCGGTGTCTTCAGTGCCCAGGGGGTCGGGCTCAGGATGCAGTTGGGGGATGGGGTGGAATGGCCGCTGGCAGATGATGGCCCAGCTCCGTCATCTGTGGATGACACAAAGCATACACATGTTGGTGGTCCCACACACTTGGCACATGTACCCTCCCCCCCCACATACAACACACCAAATAGGGGGATAAAAAACACTTACCTGTCCTGGAGCCTTCCTCCATAGACTCATAGCCCTGTACCCCCTCCAACTGCTCCCTCTCCAGACAGCGGGCGACCACCTCCTCCTCCGTGGTCAGGCTGACCGCACATGGGGGTCCACCCCCCATGCCCCTCTCATGCCTCCTAATGGTGGCCACCTTGCCCCGGACTTTGCGCCTCACATCATTTATTTTTTTTGGATATGTCAGCTGCAGTCCAGGTCGAATATCCCAAACTGTTCACCCTGGCAGCAATGGACTCCAGGATGGCCTGCTTCCTGTCCCGGCTTGTCTGGCGACTTTTACTGCCATGGAGGAAGACATTGTAGGTCTCCATAGCCGAGATGACGGTTGACAAGTCCTGGCCATTAAAGTTTAGCTTTCTCCTCTGTCTGCGAGGAACAGGAGCAGCCATCTCAGAGCAAAAGTAACTTCCCTGGGTGGGGGGGGCGGATATACTTTTGCGCCGGAATGGCGCATCTGCGGCCGCATTTATACGCGCGACGTAAGACGATGCGTCAACGTTTCCCAGGAAGTGGTGCCAATGGAAGTTGTGAGCATGTGCACAGGAAAGCGAATATAGAGCCCGACGTCACTGCGCATGCTCCGTGGATGATGCGCCGTACGTAAGTCTCTGCGCTGGGCTCCGCCCATCATTTACATATGGTCACACCCACTTCCACTTACGTCGGGTCGCGCTATCGCATTTTCGTTATGCCGGCGCAAAGTAAGGAGCAAGTGCTTGGTGAATACTGTACTTGACTCAGTAGTTCGCGTCGGCGTAACGTATATGCGCTGCGATACGCCGGAAAAAATATGCGCCCATCTACATGAATCTGGCCCTATGACGTCTGAAGCATATGTTGGAACCTGGAGGCCCCACAGACCCAGAGGGCCAATTGCAGCTTTTTACAGCAGCCCAGGACCTAAATATGCATTGCCAGGGAGCACAGGTTACACGCAGCATGATCCTAGTAAACACAGCACACCTGCATATAGCCTTGGTAGTCGCCGTTTCAATGTTGTCGATAACTGCTCCCCAGGACCAGGGTATCTAGTGCCAGCTAATATCACCATTAGGGGCAAAGCTGGCACACCAGCATATTCGCTCTATGGAAGACCAAAGGATCTAAATGCTTCCAGCACTCCTGGACCAGGTACTTACGCTACTGAGAGTGCTGGGAAATCTGCTTATCGGTCAGCTCCAAAATATTCACTAGGGGCAAGATCAAAGACCTTTAGCAATGACCAAACACCAGGCCCAGCAGCATATACCCTTCCATCTGTGCTTGGGCCAAAAATTGTTAGCAGATCATTAGCAACAAACTTCTCCATGACTGGACAAAGCAAGATAGGAAGCTTCCATGAAGATCTTCAGAAAACACCAGGACCTGGAACCTACCGCGTTGTCGAGTCATCAACATATAAATATAAGCCTCCCCAGTACAGTATGGCAGCCAGAAACTCCCTGCCTGGTAATACAACACAAAAACCAGGTCCAGGAGCCTATATTCTAGAGAAGGTGTTCTCATCAAAACCTCAAGCCCCTCGGTTTTCCTTTGGAATCAGACACTCTGATTATGTTGCTCTCTTGATTGTGGATGTAGAAGACTAAACAGCAGTCTACGAGTATAGACCTAATGTCAGAAGAAGAACAGAAAAGCAAAGCTATGTTTTGCTATTAAGAATTAAAATTGTAAAACAAACAAAAAAAAACAATAAAAAAGAAAAAGAATAAAACAGAGAAAACCAATTCCTCTTTTAACCATCTTGATGGGCAGGGAATCATCGTACGACAAAGTTGAAGGACAGCATTAATAGAAACAACAAAGGCCACGGTCAGGGTGATTGGTTTTGAAAAGGATGGTGCCATCTTCTCTGTTCTCTCTGGTCACGCCGAGACAAGGGTGTAGACCATATTGGAGAGGGCCTGGGAGTGGGCAGAGGGTGATTGAGGGGTTCAGGCTCCAGCAGGCCCAACAACCCTCTATCACGTTGTATACTGTGTTTGTGTGGGTCAGTAAGTTTAAAGGGGAACCCCCATCTGTACTTTATTCTGAGCTGATCTCACACATGACCTTCCCGCATTGCGTCGCGCATGCGCCCCTGCCAGTGTTTTTTAGGTGAAGGATCCTCTTTCTTATGTAGAAGTTTTCTATGCTGCTGCTCTTTCACTAGGTCATTTTGGTTGACAGCTTAGTTTACATGGAATACAAGAGAATAACATGGTGCTTCTTGGCAGCTTAGGTTAATTTTTTCTGGTATAGACTGTTTTCAGCTGTGACTTGCTAAGGAGGGGGAGAGGACACAAACAAGTCCAAATGTCCCAATATGTTTATTCTTCAGCATGTTCCTGTTGTAGGTATAGCAACTGAAGAAAGCAATGGGATGGGTTTGTGTCACAGAAACTTTTTGTGTTTTATTTGAGATTGTCTTATGCCGCGTACAACGATCACTTTTTGTGATGAAACAAAACGAAATTTTTCAAACTTCATTTTCCAAAACAATGTTGCATACACACCATAGTTTTTCCAAAATGGTCTATCAAAGCTTGGTTACGTACACCACGTTCGACGACACTCTGTTCCATTGAAGCTCCGTCTCATAACTTGCCTCTGAGCATGCGCGGGTTTAAAAACGTCGTTTTTAACATCGTTTTGCCCACACACCATCACTTTTTATGACATAAAAAACAAAGTTTTGAGAAACGACACAAAAAATTCAAGCATGTTCGAATTTTTTTTGGGTCGTTTTTTTGAAGACATAAAACGACGTTTTGCCCACACACTGTGATTTTAAATGACGTTTTTGAAAACTATGTTTTTTTTCATCACAAAAAGTAATCGTGTGTACGCGGCATTAGTGTTAGTAATTGTAGTCATGCTTGGCAATGTTCTTTCAAACTTAATATTTTTTTCATGTTGAAACATTAATGGCCGGTGTTGATGGGCTTTCGTTCATGCCAGTTGGATTTTTCATTCCTATACAAACCATACTTGAAGCAGGTCAAAGAGCGGTTAACTGCAGGTCAAATGCACCACCTGTCAAATTCTGAAAGATTGCAGAAACCTCTCAAACTCATGTCAAACTGATGCCATCAACACAAGCCCAAAGTCCATCAATACCGTCCCATAATTTGAAGTGAGCCATTACTACTTGTCATATATTTAGCACCAATTAAGCACAGTACAATTAAATCTCAAGCGATGTATATTCATGATTTTTACCAATCAAACATGAAATTCTCATCCAAAAAATAAATGGTATTTATAAAAGATAGTCCAATGTCCCAATAAAGTGTCCCCGCTTTTGCAGGAAAAAAGTGCACATTTGAAAGCTTCAATCTTCACTGCCAAGCTTGTGCCCTCCATCATGTGGATAATATCCGCTCACCTCCAAAAATCCGACCCCTTAAATATGTATGATCAGGTCAAATCAGGCTTGTGTATCATTAACGCACAACATGGTACCTGTCCCCTTTAGGAATCTGCATCCAGCGTGGAGTGAGTGAGTAAAAAACGTATATAGTGCAAAACATGCAAACTGAATCGCCTCGGGGCGTTTGGTATCCATTTCTTCCTACACTTTGCCTGCAGAATAGATGGGTTTTAAGTTTTTTATCTGAAGGCCTGGTGATTCCCTTCCGTTCGGATGCTGGTTAGTAAAGCGTTCCACAGTCTAGGTCCTTGGACTGCAAATTTCCTTTCTCCTTTGGACTTGTATCTGGCTTTGGGTATCTGGAGTAGATTTTGGTTGGTAGAACGGAGAACGTGATTGGGGTTGTGACATTTTATTTTTTCACATAGATATTGGGATGCACTACCTTGTAAACATTTGTGTGTTAGGCAGAGTGCCTTAAATGTTATTCTGTCTTTTACTGGTAACCAGTGAAGGGATTTCAGGGAGGGAGAGATAGACTCCCAGTTTTTTTTTTTTTTTTTTAAATGGGTTTTATTATGCATTGTTTCAGCGGGGTCGGCTCCATGCCTTCCTTAAATGATTGGTTTATGAGGTCTGCATGATAGACAGTGCCACTTTCTTTCAACAGTTTAGTGGAGATGATATCATTGATCATTCCATGTTTTTTTTCCCCTCGGCCTCATAGATAGACCCACCATGATAAACAGACTATTAGTTGTTGTTTTTATTTTGTATAAAAGCAGAAAACTTAGACACTTACAAAGGAAGCAGCTCCACCATTCAGTGCTCAAATAGTGCAGAGTAGCCAACATGATCAGTGTATCAGTCTCTTTCACAGCCCAGCAATTCCTTCACATACACATGATGTCAACAGCATCTGTGGCTTCTCCTGAATGCGTTACACCCCCGATCTGGGTTGCTGATATTTTATTTATTTTGCAGATGATTTTGTTTGATTTTGTAAATTTCACAAGTGGAAAACCTACATTGTTTATATGCGATTGCGCTGCACGTAATTGGTGTTCAATTTTGAATAAGGGCGTGTTCTGGATCCACTCTAACGGTGTCACAGCAGAAAGTGAATTGAGAAGATATTGGTTTTGGATATTGTTTTGCTGCGCAGATTGATCACTTTTCATACTTTTTTTCTTTATTGCACATAAATCCATTCACCATACCCAAGTTTGGAAGATGACATACTTCTGTACACTTACAGGTAACCTCTATTACTATCTCCCATGGTCATCCACTAAACCTGTAGTAACAATGACATCTTACTAGGAAGATATTAGTCATCGTCTAGATCAGTGGTTCTCTCGGGGGTCAAATGGTGATTTGCCAGGGGTCACCAAATCCTGGGCTGTTCCTGAAGCCTGCACCTGTTTTGCAGCCACCCAGCAGGGCTGTCCCACTCAGCCTCTTTGCAGCCGCCCATTCAGTTCACAACATGGCTGGGGGGCGGAGACTTTAGGTCAGCTGACTGGTGAGGAATGTGAAGTAAGAGACATAGTGAGTAACACTACCTGTGATTATAGTTCCCATTAAAAGTCCCCACTTCAGTTCTCAGATCAGCAAATTACCTTGATCAATAGCACCTATGTTGGCTGATCAGAACTCTCCCACCAGCATTGCCACTCTTCCCAACTCTCCCACCAGCACTGCCACTCTTCCCAACTCTCCCACCAGCACTGCCACTCATCCCAACTCTCCCCCCAAGGAGTAAGGGAAGGAATAAAAATAGAGATTATGTGGAAAGGAAAGAAAAAGAGGGGGAACAACAAATAAAAAGGGCGAGAAAGATTAAGAGAAAGAGCAAGAAAGACGACTATTTTGAGGGATGGGGCGGGGAAAAAAAAGAATAAGAAATTGGGATAGAGAGATAAAAGGGGAAAGAAAGGAGAACAAAGAGTGTACATACTAAAATGTACCATAAGGGATTTTAATACTTCACCAATGTAAGGGTTAGGGGCGCAAATTACTTGTTTTTCCCTGGGTGCCTAGAACGGTTGAGAACCACTGGTCTAGATGCTGTAAACATTTTGCTGACTATTATCGAACGTCTGGTAAGATTACGATGTCATTTTTCTGATTGTTCAGTAACCTATATTGGCCTTCTTATTTTCTACCAATCTATGTAATATATTATTCTTATACAGGATTTATATATCGCCAACGGTACAGTTGCAATACAATAAAATACAGGGTTAATAGGGCCCTGCTCATAAGCTCTTACAATCTAATAGAGTGGTACAAAATTACGTAACTGAGGGAGACGAGCCGATGGCTGTAATAAAAGATTAGTTAGAGGCATGATTGACTTTCCTGAAGAGATGAGTTTCCAGGAATCATCTTAATGCAGCCAAACTAAGAGATAGACAGACAGTGTGAGGCAGAGGATGGGAGAGGTCTGTATAAGTCCTGCAGAATGAGCAGGGGAGAATGAGACAAGGGAGCTTGAGAGCAGGAGGTCTTGCTGGTACACTGGCCAGGGGCGGGTGTGTCACAACGTCATCGGCTTCCTCCTCCTCGCGAGATGATGACGCTCCCGACGTAGGCTCAGGCGGCTTGCTTCTGAGGGACCTGCAGGCTTGAGGGTACACAGAACGAGATGGCTGCAATGGCGGAGGGACGCAGGCTGCCTCAGATGTCGATGGACCCGCTACGGCATCCTCTTCTTCCGGAACAAGAGCTGGTTCTTCTTCCAGTTCCGCTAGGCATCTTCTCAGCCATTTTTCCCCGCCCTCAGATGCTGCTTTCTCCAGGACCTTCCTGACGAGAGACTTCATAACGGTAGGAAACTTTGCTCGGCGGGAGGACACCACACAGATTTTAAATTTAAATATGACCTAAGCCACAGAGTGGTCGGCTTATAGTCCGGAACCAATGTGTTTTTTCCGCTTGAAAACATGTTTTTCCCGCTTGAAAACACGTTTTTCCCACTTAAGGTACACCTGCCTGTTACTTAGCCTTAAAGTGATAGTACTATTTTTTTATTTATTTGTTTGATGGCCAGAATCCCATGTTGTTGGCACTAAGTAATGCCCACTTTCCAAGGGAGCTTGAGAGCAGGAGGTCTTGGGGGGATGGACAGAGAGGACAGTTTGGGTGATATTTGGAGACCAGATTGGTGATATAGCTCTGGGCAGAGTTGTGAATGGCTTTGTATGTTGTTGTTAGTAATATGAATTGAATTCAGATATTGGTTTGTGTAGATTAACTGAATGAAATGTGTAAAACGCACCACTCTTATCTAGATTTTCAGGTTTAAACTTTTTTTTTTTTCATTCAATAGGTTTTTATTAAATTGAATCTTAAAAGAGGATACAGAATATAAAATACCAAAAAAATACAGATATAAGATACTAAACCTACCAAGGAGATGCATAACATCGAATTTACAAAATAACTGGTACACTGGAACACAGAATAATTTACTCTTTCATTCTATATAAAGTACAATGCTTTCACTCAACGGAAAACATCGAGGATAACACCACAACCGAAACATGTCAAATGAATGAGCCAGCTATTAGCAAGAAGGTGACCCCCCACTACGGTCACCCCATTTGTGTACACACTGTGCTCCAGGAGAGGGAACCCACACCGGCCCCAGAATCAGAGCAGAATTGTCAGGCCAGTAAGAGGCTAGACCCTGGCATTAAACGATTAGAACAAAGAGGTTTGAGCTCAGAAATAAAAATGTATAATAAACAAAAACACAATTAGAGAACAAATAATTAAACAAAATAGAAAAGGCGACATTTGCACAGTGTATACATCAATATAAATAAACCAAAATAATGTCATTCAAGAGAATTTCAACCTATACCAATCATTCCACGGTTTCCACTGCCCAAATACCGAAGGAAGTCTACTCTGAGACGATGCAAACATCATCTCATAGATGATGTGCGTATTAGTTGTCAAAATTATTTTGTTTAGTGTGGGGACAGAAGGATCTTTGCAGTGGCGCATGATCACCAATCTGGTACTCAGTAAAATATGGGTGAGTATTGCCCTGGAATTTTTGTGAAGAGAATTTATACCCAAAGAGAGAATAGCCATCTCTGGGGTTTTTGGCATATGGTGAGCTAAGATTTAGGCCGCCAAGTTGAATATTTCAGACCACAATCCACGAATACACAGACAGTCTCATACGATGTGATATAGGGTCCCTACACAACCACATGTCCTCCAACAGAGAGGCGATGTGCGGGGGTCAAATTTAGAAATCCTAAAAAGGGGCAAATACCATTGCAATAATAATTTGTTAGTAAGTTCCCAAAGATGAATGCTCTTAGTGGCTGCATAAGTGATATGTAGTGCATGTTGCCATTGCTCGGGAGGATAAGAGGTCCCCAAATCTGCCTCCCATGCCAAAATATTAGAGAATTTAGTAAATACTAATTTGTTATTGAGGGCAGTATAGAATAAAGAAGTGCCTTTAAGATTAGTTTCCTGCTTAGAATGCTATTTTCCATGGTATCTGAAATGATATTGGGGGATTAGTTTGAAGAAAGTGGTGGATTTGGAGGCATTTATAATAGTCAGTGTCTATCAGATTAAATTCTATTTACAAAGAGAGAAAAGTTTTCATAGCAGGCCCTAACATAAGGTCCACCACGTATGCAATGCCCTTCTTCAACCAATGAGTTATGTGAAGGTCTGGTATGATTTCAGCGAGACAGGTGATCGGAAGTAGAAGTGTTGTTGTGGGGGTGAGAGAGGGCCGCATATCCAACAAGACTTTCCAAACCCCAATGGCCACCACCATTGGAAGTGTCAGGGAGTCAAAAGCCTCAGAAAGGCAAGTACTCAATAGCAAGAGGTCATAAAGGTTACAATGTGGGGCCTGCAGCTCCTCCAGCTCCCGCCATCTTGGTTTAGGGGAACTAGGAAACCAGGTCCTCAGTTGTGACAAAATTGTAGCAGTATGGTAGTCCTTAATCACTACGTTTCCCACTCCTCCTGCCTTCCTTGATGCTATTGATTTTTTAAAAGCCCATCTAGCCCGTCTGCCCTTTCACAGGAATTTGTTTATCAAGGATTGTATTTTATGAAAAAAAGAGTTAGGAACTGGTATGGGGAGAATTCTGAACAGATAAATCAACTGGGGCAGTATAACCATTTTAAACGCCGCAAGACGGCCTGACCAGAGAAGTTCCATTTCACCTAATTAAAGGAGTTTAGTCGACATAGAGGAAAGATACGGAATGTAATTTGCCATGTATAAATCGTCAGGGGCAGCAGTTAGAGTGATTCACAATTTTTTTTTATTATTATTATTATTTTTTATTTTATTTTATTATTTTTAACAATAGAATTTATTGTGTTATATATTCTTATTTATTAATATTGAAACAGTTTATGGCCTTTTTTTCATAAACATTTATGAATGTATGCTAATATATGGTTGTCCTCGGCCTTAACAGCTGGAGCCCTCATCCCGTTGATAAGGGGGGAATATATGGCCACAATAGGGACAAATAGTCCATGCTTTCTCCTCCCTGTGCCCTGGAAGTTCTCCAACACTTGGGAATCTCCCATCACATCCAGGTTCCAAAAATATATATTCACCGCTAGTTTGTATCTGTGCATCATGTTTGCCTCTGGCAAATTATCTCCTCAAGAAATGTGCCACCAAGGCCAAAAAAAACAACATTCCTCTGGCTTTCAGGTGGCGGGCTTTCCTCAAACCTTCCCTCACAGCGAAAGAGGGGGCTGGACAATTCCCAAATATTTTATACCTTCATCACTCCAAGCATATGGAAACCGTGATTTGAGTTTGGTCTTCAGTTGCGCATTAGCACCATAACTCATTATATAGGACTTGGATTCTTTCATTTTGTAGTATGAAATTTTGCCAAACATATGCAATGTTTCATGCACCAAAGCCAGGGAAGTTTCAGGGTCAGTAGGCATTAAAATAATGTCATCGGCAAACAAGCTGATAGTGTGTTCCAGGAGTTAGGAATCCTTTAATGTTCTTATGTAATCTAATATATGTAGCTGGGGCTTTAGGATCAAATTAAAAATAAGAGGAGAAAGCGGGCACCCTTGGCGAGTCCCATTAGAAATGTAAAAGGTTTTAGACAGTACTCCGGACGTGTAAACCCTGGATGAAGGCTTTTAATACAGGGCCATTATTGCAGAGAAGATCGGTCCAGAGAACCTAAACTTCTTAAGAACAAGGGCCAAGTAAGCCCACTGTACCCAATCAAAGGCCTTCTCTGCGTCCAAACCTAACAGCAGAGAAGGCCTTCGCTGAACCCTAGCCAAATGGATGATACTGACCAACCTCCTGGTTGCGTCCGAGGTTTGTCTGTCGCCCCTTAGTGAATCCAGCTTGATCCGAGTGTATGAAAAGGGGTATAATGTCCACCAGACGGTTGGCTATGAGCTTAGCATACAATTTGAGATCCGTATTCAGTAACAAAATGGGTCTAAAATTAGTAGGGGTATCGAGATCCTTCCCTGGCTTTGGTAGAGTCACTATCAATGCACTAAGCATCTATGGAGGAAAGGACGAAGAAGCGGCAGCTGTGTGACAGGTGACAGGCTAGACTTGTATAAGCGATAATATTCTCCTGTAAAGCCGTTTGGGCCAGGAGACTTGTTGGTAGGGAGGGAGTCTATAGTTTTATGTATTTCTGCAATGCTAAATGGAAGATTCAGGAGTTCTTTTTGCTGCGGAGACAATGTTGGTAAAGAAATTTGTTGAAGGAATCCATTTATCATTTTGGTAGAGGGTTGGCACACAGTTGCATCGAGGTTGCCATATTAATGGCTAAAAGCATCAGTTATATCCTGTGGATGTTGCATTTTAGATTTATTCAAGGGGGGAAGGATATAGGGAATTTTGTTTTTAAGTCCTTTAAGTTTGTGTGCCAATAACTTTCCAGCCCTATTGCCCTGAGCGTATTGATTCATCTTTAACCTCTTAGTATGCTTCCTAAACTCCTCCAGGAGGACGAGTCTGAGGTTGCTTCTCAAGCGAGTAAGCTTGTCAGACAGCAACAAAGAAGGGTGTTTGTTTATTGATTCCAATCTAGAAATATCACCCATAAGGGCCCTTTCACACGTGCGGACCATATGTCCGTATTTCATCCATCTGTTTTCGGATACATGTATCCCTATGGGATAGCGGGTGTCAGCGGATGAACATCCGCTGACACCCGTAATTGTCCGCCTCCGCAAAGATCCACTTTTGCGGACGGAAGAAAATCATATTTTTCTTCCGTCTGCGGATCGGATCAGATGAACACGGACACACGGTCTGTGTTTATCCGATCCCCCATAGGGGAGAGTGGAGAAAAACAGGGCGGTCCCCGCACAGTGTGCGGGGACCTCCCTGTCAGCCGACAGCTCAGCGGGGATTTACAGGGCGATCCCCGCTGAGCAAACGGACACACGGAGGCGGATCAATACTGATTTGCCCAGTGTGAAAGGGCCCTAAGGTCTTTTATCTTTTTTTTTGGTGCTGCCTCTTTGCCCTGGACCCCAACCGAATAAGAATACCTCTCATGAATGCCTTATGGGCATTCCATAAACTGATTCTGTTCTGGCAGATCGTTAATTAGAAATACTCTTTCAGTTTAGAATCAATAATGTCTTTAGATTCTGGTTACTGCAGAAGGAATGAGTTCGTTCTCCACACAGACGCTGCGGTGGTATATGAGGTGTCTGTCACAGTAAGAGTTATGGAGGCATGGTCGGACCATGTAATGTTATTAATATTTGAGGAGACCATTCTACACAAGGTCTGATGATCGACCAGGAACAAATTGATTCTCGTATATGTGGAGGGGAAAAAACGTAAAGTCCCTTTCGCCTGAGTGAAAACACCTCCACACATCATACACGTCCGCTGAGTGAAGAGACACCTGAAGGGAAGTTACTGACTTTTTAGTCTGCAATGTCGAGTCCATGGTAGGATCAGGCACTAAGTTAAAGTCCCCACATAGATAGTATCAATAAACCCCTCCTGATAGGGTCAGTTTTCTTCATGAGCCTATTAAAGAACTGAACTTGGTGTGAATTTGGTGCATAAACATTAACAATAGTATACGTTACTGAGGTTAAATCACAAATTAGGATATGATACCGGCCATTAGGATCTCCAAGTTCTGTATGCAGAGTGAACGCCACCGTGTCCCTTTTAGCAGTCATCACCCCTTTAGTTTTTGAGTCCGCATTAGCCATTAAAATATGGGGAAAGTTGTTTATGAGTGCATAGTGGGGGAGCTCACCTATTAAAGTGCGTCTCTTGTGCTATGTCACTCCTATCAAGTAAAGCCTCCCTCCACAGTGATTCCTCTTTACAGGGTGATTTAGACCCTTGACATTCATAGATAAAAAGTTAACATCCATTGTGGTAATAGGGTTCGTTTAGCAGGATGGTAGTGCACTTAACCATACTCACTGTGAACCTGGAAGCCTGTCTAGAGATGAGAGTGCTTTCCAGTGGTTTGAGGAGAATGTGTTGCGATAGCATGGAGACATGTAGATGGCATATGCTGGTATTACTGCGAGCATCTGTGCAAATCCAAAGAAAAAAGAGAGAAAAAAAGAAACAAAAGCAAAAACAAGGAACAAAGTTCAACAAAAAAAACAAGCATCTTCCTGTCAGTCACTATGACTTAAGAAAGGTAAACTAGTGGGTAAGACCCGGGTGCAGCTGAATGCTGCTCTGGCAAATTGAGGGGAAAGTTCAAGCCTAAGACCAATCCTGGTCTCCACAGAAGGACTTACAATGACTCAAGATCGAAGATTTACTTTATTGATGCGATTTGGCGTTCCTTTGAGTGACCGTCTCCCAATCAGGGGCTGAGGTGTGTGCATTGGCAGCGACGTTGTTGTCTTCGCTGGGGTCTGGAAGAATTCCCCAATCCGTCAGCAAGGAGACTCTCTTGTCCAAGGAATCCACAGTGTATTTACAATCTTGTTAGATGATAATGAGCTTAGTGGGGAAACCCCATTTGTAGGAGACACCGTGATTCCTAAGGGCTTTGGTGATTGTATTTAAATTTCTCCTTTTTTGCAAGGTGTATTGGGAGAGGTCTGGGTAGAATTTTAAGGTATGGTATTGAGGTGGGATGTTGTCCTTATTGCGCATTACCTGCATGAGGCGCTCCTTTACATGGAAAAAGTGCATGAGCAGGATCACGTTCCAGGGAATATTGTCAGGGACAAATGAGGGTTTTGGCAGGCGGTGGATTCTATCTACAGTCATTTCAATAGTAGACAGTTTAGGCATTAAAGAGGAGAACAGGTCAGTCGCACATGATCGCAGTTCAGACGGCTGCATTAACTCGGGAATTCCTCTGATCTTCAAATCATTGCGCCTGAACCTGTCCTCAATATCCGCTATCCAATATTTGAACCAATTCGGAATTGCCTTCCTGAGCGTTGTTAGCGTCCACAAGATCATTTATGGTGCCCACAAACTCCCCCATTTTATTTTCAATATGATACCATACATCGGTATTCCCTCGGTGCCCGCGGTCATTTGGATCCTTTTTCCCGTTTTTGCGGTGTAACTTGGGGTTTGCACGACCCTCAGCGGCTTTGCTCATAGGCAGCAATGGAAATATCTTCCCAACAATGTCCGGTTGATAATGTATTATGCCAAAATACCGATCGGAAAATCGGAGACACACACATCTTGTCGCAAGGACCAAGTTTGAATGACTTGCACTCGGTGGCGGCTGATATTAAATCTACGCTGGCAGCAGCCATTGCCGAATTGAGCTTGGATATACGCACAGTTACGGTGCGCGTCATGGACATGGAAAAAAACAACTGCGCAACATGGAGCTATAATGCGCCATGTCAACCGCAAAGTTGATGCGCACACTCTTCATCTAAGGGACCTGAATCGCCAAGTGGAGGATTTAGAAAATAGAAGCAGACGCCATAACCTGCGTCTGAGGGGTCTGCCAGAAACTGTGGACATCGACCAGCTATCCCCTGCTCCCCTCTCCACCATTAGGATGGAACGTATCCATAGAGCCCTGAGACCCAGGGGAAAGGCTACAGACCCCCCTAGAGATGTCATTTGTTGCATCACAGATTTTCAAATGAAAGAGGAAATCCTGAGAAATGCTAAATTGAGGTCCAAATGCTCTTTTGAAGGCACAGTAATCCAAATATATCAAGACCTCTCATATATTACTCTTCAACACAGAAGAGACTTAAAACCATTGCTTGAGGTGCTTCGGGATAAAAATATAATTTATCATTGGAAATTTCCATTTGGATTGCTTGCAACTAATCAGGGCCATTCTGCCCTCCTGCGTGTTCCGGAAGACCTGCAGCCTTTCTGTGACGCCATGGGCATACCCTTTATGGAAGTTCCTAATTGGTACGCAGACTATCGTTTTAAATCTCACAAGAAAGACTTTCCACAAGAAGATCATATGGAAACTGCTCCGACTAGATTTCGCAGACGTCGCTCACAATCGGGTGACAGACCACCGATTTATTCCACTGATCCTCAGACTTGCCAACAATCACCTGGTTCTACGCGTTCTAGGAAATCGAGACGCGAATATTGATGTCCTATTGTCTCTTTTGAAAGGGTTTCTTTTTCTTATCTTTGCTTTACAATAGGCAAATGCATGCTGTGTTTTAGTTGTGCTTATTTACTATTTCAGTTTTGGTTAAACAGTTTTGGTTTTGTTTAGCTTCTATTTCTATAACATGTAGTTTCTCTTATGATACAAGACACAAAACAGAAAACAAAAAAACAAAACAGAAAACAAAAAAAGAGACTTTGCAACGTTGTATCCTCACCTCTGATGCTATACTTGGTTGTAACAAAGCTGACACACTGTCTCATAATATCCTGACTTCAATTGCATGATTTTTCTTTTTCTTATAGCCACTCACATGTACTTGATTGTGGTCCATCTGATCAGGTTTGGTTACTTGCTTAAAAGTCCACATGATAGCTTATTTATTTTATTTTTTCGGGGTGTACGAGCAACTAACTAAACCTGTTCAAGACCGATATGACATGTCTTTCGCTTTGTGTGTTTGCCCAAATTGCATTTTTCATTTATTCCACGCTAGCCGACTAATGGGCCTATTGCATGGATGCGTTTAGAAACAATCCCTGAACGTTATGCCTCTCTGTTTATATGGAGGGGAAAGGAGAAGAATTTTTTTTCAGGTTACATTGTACTGTCGTATCCATGTAGTGGAATTGGTTTATGGTCTGTGGGCGGCGGAGTGTTTTATGGTCTGGTTGTTCGTCTTTTGGCCTGGTTCTTTCCAACCCCCACATAGTGACTCCTTGTGTCCTTTGATCCGATAGGATTTGGACATAAGATTGTTGCTATATTCTCTACCAAGTGTGTATCCCCATAGGGATATTTTCTTTTATTAATTTTTTTTTCATACTTTTTCTTCTACACATAGGTAGTTCTTATCGAGGTCGCTGAACTCGATACCCAGTTAATCTCACAACTTACTCTTTTTATCTCCTTATATCTTTTATTGTCGTAACCGACAATCTCACCCTCCTCCCCCCTTGTGAAATGTCGCCTCCCGACGGGGGATCTTCATTGCAGCAACACAAGGTTAAAATGTATTCACTAAACGTAAAAGGTTTAAATGTTCCTGAAAAGAGATCAAAATTGATGATGATATTAAGGAAATCAAAGGCAGACGTTGTCTTACTGCAAGAGACACATTTTAAGACAAATAATTGCCCAACCTTTAAGGATAGGCACTACCCTCTTATTTTTCATGCAACCAACATGTAGTCTAAATCTAAAGGGGTTTCTATCCTATTCTTTAAAAATTGTCCTTTTCAAGTGTTGGTCTACTCACGGGTGTTGGTCGTCGTGACCACATCACGCCATCGCTGAGAGCCCTGCATTGGCTACCCGTGAAGGAACGGGTTCTGTTTAAGACTGGTTGCATGGTGCACAGGGCAACCCATGGCAAGGGGCCAGTGTACCTGCAGGATAAATTCACCAAATATGTGCCTAACCGTACCTTAAGGTCGGCTAAATCAGAAACTTTGATGATCCCTAAATTTCGAAAGAAAAAATGTGGAGGGAGGACGAGTGCGGTTCAGGGACCACTGTTTTGGAACTCCCTGCCTCTAAAATTAAGGCTTGAGAATGATCTTTTTAAGTTCAGGAAGCTTCTAAAAACTGAGCTTTTTAGTCGAGCCTATGGAATCATAGGTTTATAGTTTTTTTTTCTTTTGATCTGCTAACCATTTTAAAAATTGATTTGTTCCGCTGCCTGTGTGTCTTTTTGGTTGTTGCTGTATTGTTGTTCTTGGCGCATCGAGGCCTACGGGTAACTGACTGCGTTTGTACTATTTTGTACTTTTAAGAATTTTAATAAATAAATAATAAATAATAAGTAACCGACACCAAGATTGATGTAAATGGGAAGTTCCTGTTTATTAAAGGCACACTATATAATAAATTAGTAACCATACCAAACATATATGCCCCTAACAAATTGCATGCTGCGTTTTTTAATGACACACTAAAATTGTTGGACTCTTTTACTACTGGAACGCTGATTGTGGGGTGGGATTTCATTTTGACACTTAACCCCCTGATAGATACGTCCTCTGGTACGTCGAAAATAGCGTACAAGACCCTACGAGTAGTTAAGGAATCTATTCGTCAATTGTCATTGCACAATACGTGGCGCACGTTGTTCCCCACCACAAAAGACTATACTTTTTACTCGTTCCCACATAACACCTACTCCAGACTGGATTATTTTTTAATATCACAAAATGACCTAGATACCCTTCTTGACGCCACAATAGAACCAATGTTTTTTTCTGACCATAGCCCTATTACTGTGACTCTAGCCTTTAAAAACAAACCTATTGTCCCAAAAATTTGGAGACTGGACAATTCCCTATTGAATGATATTGGCAATATCGACCTGCTTAATACTAAAATTAATAACTATTTCAATGATAACAACAATGCAGATGTCCATCCTCTAACAGTATGGTTAGCCCATAAATGCGTAATTAGGGGTGAATTAATATCCCTAGCAGCTAAGAGGAACAAGCTGAGACAAGCCCACATCAAGTCTCTAACAGAACAAATTAGCTGTTTGGAGATCAAACACAAGCAATCACTTGCTGTTGACACTTTAAATGAACTTTCTAAGGCTAGAGAGGATCTCTTACTTCTCCTTGGAAAAAAGGTTAAGCGTAATTTCCAGCTATCGCAAAAATTATTTTACGAATTTGGCAACAAGAGTGGAAAGCTCCTGGCCAATATCATAAATAATAAGGGTGCTAAACATAATAACATATTCTCTATTTCTGACCCGTCTGGTAGAGTGTACAATAAGTCTGATGATATCGCTAACCAATTTCGCCTGTTCTACTCAAAATTGTACAATTTACACGAAGCTTCACCTCAGAAAATTGCTCCCTCTAGAGTTGACCTAATTTCTGAATTTTTGAGACTGCACAGCCCTAAACCTATTGACGATGACAGAGCTAAGAATTTGGATACACCTATAGAACTTAGTGAAGCCTTGTCAGCTCTCAAACAACTTAAAACGGGCAAAAGCCCGGGCCCGAATGGCTTCTCAGTAAATTATTATAAAACCTTTGCTGACTTACTTATCCCTAATTTTGTAACTACATTTAATTCAGTACCAGCCCCACCCCAATTATCCAGAGATCTATTGGAAGCGCATATAACCATGATCCCTAAACCAAATTCTGATCACACTTTAGTCTCCAATTATAGACCAATCTCGCTTTTAAATGTTGACATCAAATTGTATGCAAAAATAATTGCCAATCGATTACTGCCTCTCCTATCTACAGTGATCTCCTTAAACCAGGTGGGTTTTATCCCAGGCAGAGAGGCGAGAGACAATACGTTGAAGGCTATTCATATTCAGAGTTGGATGGGAGAGTCTGGGTTTCCTGGCTTCTTTCTATCGCTCGACGCAGAGAAGGCCTTCGACAGGATAGCCTGGGATTACATGCTAGAAGCCTTGAAAGCATTGGGTTTGCGCGCGTATGCTTCGATATATTGAACTTTTGTATTCTTCACCCACGGCTAAAATCAAGGTGAATGGCAGACTGTCGGAGGCCTTCTCGATATCAAATGGTACGCGACAGGGATGCCCATTATCCCCAATTATATTTGTACTAGTCATGGAACCACTACTCAATAAACTGCATATGAATCAGGATATTGTGGGAATTACTATTAAAGATAAATCATTTAAATTAGCGGCATTTGCGGACGACATCCTGTTGTTTCTATCCAAACCCATTATCACAATTCCCAACCTCCTGAAGGATTTATCTCTGTTTGGTATTATTTCTAACCTAAAAATTAATTTCAAGAAATCGAAAGCCCTGAACATATGCCTTCTCGTGAGCGATGTTGACTTGTGTAAACTCAATTTCCCCTTTAGCTGGGAGGATGATAGTTTGTCTTACCTCGGTAATAAATTGACACCGAAAGTTAATGATTTATACAACAAGAATTTTCTACCCTTACTACGCACCATAGAAAATGACTTTATCAAATGGGATAAGGGCTTTTTCTCCTGGTTTGGGAGAGCGGATATTATGAAGATGAATACCCTCCCCAGACTTTTATATCTAATGCAGACCCTCCCGATCAACATCCCTGGATCCTTTTTTAAAGCCTTCAAACGGATATGTCTTAAGTTTCTCTGGAATGGTAAACAAGCCAGAATCAAATGGGACAAACTAATTGTTCCTAAACATATGGGTGGCATTGGTTTTCCGGATGTGGAAAAATATTATTGGGCTTGTCATTTGACACGGATAGTGGATTGGCACCTGCATTCGAGACTTAAAGATTGGATATCATTGGAAGAGTCCATATACTCTCAACAAATCCCATTACAATATCTTCCATGGATCACCCAGGGTAAACTCCCGAAAGTAATCAAGTCTCACCCAATTACAGGGACTACTTTGAAAATTTTTAGATCCCTTAAAAAAGTTGGAATCTCGTCGATCCATGGCCCCTTGACACCCTTAAGTTGCAACCCAGAAGTAGGAATTAATAAACAGAATGGTAATCCTATAATATCTCATATGGATAGGGAATATAGAGCTTAAATGATATTCGATCGAGGGAACTTTCGAAACATTCTCCACAAAATACCGTAACAGTTCAATTTCGCTAGATTTCTTTACTTTGATTGTTCAATCCATTAACAAACCCAATACACTACAGAATTGGCAAAAATCTAAATTGAAGCAATTTGAAGCTCTGTGCCTTCTCAGTGAACCCCGGAGGCATTTAATTTCCTTACTTTACTTTATAACATGTTGTATTCCAATTTTGATCTGATGTCAGATGTTACTACCGTGAAATGGGAGAAGGATCTAAATATCTCGATCTCACCGGATCAGTGGTCAATTGTATTCCGTCGTCTGCATAAAGGTTCCCTTAATGTCCTTATACAAGAAAACGGATACAAACTCTACTGTAGGTGGTATAGAACTCCTTATGTAATTAACAAGTTCAATCCGAATGTGTCCAATCTGTGCTGGCGCTGCAACTCAGCAACAGGCACTTTGCTCCACATATGGTGGGAATGCGTTTCTATTGTTCCATTTTGGAAGAAAGTTCACGATTTGATATCCAGTGGTACTACGTACACACCTGATTTTACTGCAGAGCAATATCTTTTACATCTTTCCTCCCTACCCAACTCGATCTACAAGGATTCGATTATCTTACATCTGATAAACGCTGCTAAACTCTGCATTCCTTTTAAATGGCTACAATCTTCCCCCTGCCATATCTCTGACTGGATAAAAAAGGTTGAACATATTGCCAATATGGAGGACCTGATTCATCAATCGCACGATTTCTCTGAAAGTTTCATTAAGAAATGGGCCTGTTGGATCCACTTCGCAAATTCGGTGGAGTTTCGTGTATTGATGAATACTTAATCCATCTTTTGATTAACCTGATATTTGCCTTACTAGGTTTCGGATTTATCTTATTGTCATACATGTGTATGTTTATACTTAATCATATGTTTATGGAACATTTTCACATTCATTTCCCTTTACATACCTTTCCCCCCCTACTCTTCCATTTACTATCTAAATTGTATTACTATTTACTGTATCTATTCTGGCATTTGTGTTAAGCTTCAATCTGCTTAGACTTTGAATGCCTGTCTATTTTGGATTCTAATGTTGTTTATATTAGCACTGATGCATTTATGCTTTGTATCACCTTGTTTTGAAAATACCAATAAAAAATAATCAAATATAAAAAGGCGAAGCTCTGACACGTTCCGATAAAGACACTGGAGAAGAAAAATGGCCCCTTCGGAGAGTCTTGGAGCATCTGCTATTTTCAAACTCGCTCTTGTGAGTACCAGAGAAAATAATTATTTGTCAGATTAATTTATAGCATGCTCTATGGGGGTTATTTTTCATCAGTGTGGGGAGAATACTTGCCAATGTTTACATGTTTCTCCTGTGACCACACCGGGCTTACTTAGATTGATGATCCTGACCGGTTACCTACAATTGCTCAAAAATTCATGACTCCATACAGGAAACAGTTCTGCACCTTTTTTGGCCCTCTAAACTGCTCTTTGTGACCGCTTATTTTATTGCACGTTGGAGTGATCAGGCCGTCAGGAGTGTTCTGATGCAAATAAGGTCTGTCTTGTGTTTAGCTAGCCGTGTGTGTAATGCTCATGTATAAAAAAAATGAAATAAAGTATTGTGATAAGCGCTTCAAAACCAATAATGTGCAAACACCAATTAATAACAGACTAATAACAAACCATAAAAACTTCTAGGATTTTAGGATGCAAAAAGACAACTGTGTTATGCGTGCTGGATGGTAATACTGCAAGTCCCATATAACAGATGTATCTGAGTGCCACTGGTGAATGCCTCATCAACCAATGGGAGTGGCACTATGTAACAGATATGGTAAATACTAGGCAGTCTCTATACAATGGTGGAATAAACAGCTGGGTATAGTGTGATGGGAGTCTTCATTTGGAATGCTGTGCAGGATCTTTCGAATCCAAAGGAGTATTGTAGTTCCCTTACCTTAGGGCTGCTATATATGGGCATATATAGATGTATCCTGCTGTATTAGAGGCCTCGATTTCTCTGTGGAATTCCCTCTTCCTTTTCCTTATGTCTGAGTTAATCAGGGCTCAGTGCTCCATAGATGGATCAAAGGGGATGTGGGATGAGAAAAAAGAAAAAATAGCCTCCAATGGTGAAGTACATTGATGCTCAAAAGGAGTGGTTTATTAAAAATGGGTCAGAGATAACAAATGGTAGTCCGAGAAGTACTACGCCGAATACAAAATCAATATAAATAAAAATGAGAATCAAAAAAATCAAAGAGACGAAGCGGAGCGATCGTATTGCCACTACCGCTAAGTCTGTTGGCCTCCGGCTTGCGCGGGTGTCACGTGATCTCAGTTCCCTACGTCGTTACGTCACGTTCCTCGTGACTTCATAAAAAAAATGACTGCCCAACACTTCCAGCCACACCATGGGCGTCCGCTGAAATATTTCCAGGGGGATGGGGGGCATCATTTTAAGGACAACCATGCTCGGTTCCATTTTGACAATGTCATGAAGGGGTGGGGCTTTGTCATATTTGGGAGGGGGGGGCTGGTAAAAAATCAGGCCCGCTTTAGTAAAAAAAAAAAGGTGAAATAATTGTGCCCAATTTATCATGGTGCCCTGTGCATGTATCTTGTTAGCATGTATGGGAAATGTAAGTGTTTTTTCTTTATACTTACACCTGTAACAGCCACTAATAATTACATTCTTGACCCTAATGGACCTTTTTAAAAGTTGAGTATTTATATACATATAGTATAAAAACACTTAAGTCACACATTTCTAAAACCCTGAATTAACAATCTACTTTTTTATTTATTTATTTTTTATTTGCTCTAGGCTGCCAAGAACCCCCGAACTTTCTTTTTTTTGCGTTGTTTGTCATGCAGTCCTATATCCATATTGTCGGTACAAATTAGCAGGGGGGGGGGGGGCTATTGCTGCATTTTAAACACATAAATAAAAATGTTACTAGTTGTAAACTGGTGCAAGAAACAGAGAGGAGGAAGAAAACAGGCCGGCTTCCCATTATATCTCTTTGACATTGCATAAGGTCAATTGCAGAACAGTCCTTACCTGTAGTTCCCCAGGGCAGGCACTGGCCAGGCAGTGTATTCTCTCTTGTCTCAGCCACTGCACGTCACTCATGTGACCTGTGGGAGGAGCCGGCATCATGGGTATAGGCAAAAGTTCATTTACACAGGCTGAGGCCGCAGCCAATCACGGAGCAGGTGATGTTAAGCAGAGGCCCGAGCAGCAGTCGGCAGAGCCAATCCGATGCTTGGGCCGGGGGTGAGAAGGGAGGGACGGATCGGATGTGTCTTTTTCACTCTGACTTCAACATTTAGGCCCGGATTGACAAAGCACCTACGCCGACGTATCTCCAGATACGCCGTCATAAGTACAAATGTGCGCTGTCGTATCTATGCGCCGACCCACAAACAAAGTTCCATTGAAAAATAGGCTTCACCCGACCGACGTAACTTTCCTACGCTGGCGTAGAGTGGGTGCATATTTACGCTGGACGCATGTGGCGCTCCCATTGATTTTCGATTCAAATATGCAAATAAGGCAAATCCAACGATTCACAGACGTACTTGCGCCCGGCGCATCATATACGTGGTTTGCATAAGTCTTACGTCTGGCGTAAAGTTATTCCCCATATTGGAGGCGCAACCTATGCAAAGGTATGTACCGGGGAACGAACGCTGTCAAATTTTATGTAGTTTACATTGTACGTGAATAGGGATGGGCGTAGGTTACTTTCACAACGTAGGCAGTGATTCGACGTATCTTAGGCAGTTGTTTCGACGTGATCGTGAGCATGCGCACTGGGATACGTCCACGGGGTGGCGAATGCACCGTTCGTTTTAAGTACTTGTCTGGCACTCAGCCCATCATTTGCATGGGGTCACGCCTCATTAGCATGGCTCACGCCCACTTCCACCTATGCCGGCTTACGCCAACAAAATATACGCCACTCTGGTGCAACGTTGGGAGTATGGCTTTGTGAACTCCATGCTTCCCTCTCTGCGCAGCGCCGGCAGAGATATGCTACGGTGGCATAAAGATGCGCTGATGTATGTGAATCTGGGCCTTAGTCTCTTATGATTCCAGAGGGGGTGCCCCCCCCCCTTGCCCTATGGAGCAGACGCCCATGAGCCACACTTTACTTGCCAGAGGAAGTCCTCTGCTCCAATCCTGAAGAAGTAGTCCACCCAGCATCATGAAATGCACTGATGCACTGGTTTTAATATTTTTTTCCAAAAAAAAAATCTCCTTTTTTTTATAATGTAGAAGAACCTTTGACTAGAACAGTGATGGTCTTGGGTATTTCAGACTGACATCTAGGTCAATCATCTGCAGTTTGAGTATTCCCCACCCTGCAGCCCCACACATGTAAAGATGATTGGCTCAGTACAGCTACACAGTGCCGCTGATAGAAACCATGGGACCCCGTACAGCATACCTGACGGGGCCCCCTTCAGCTCTACCCCTGACCCCTCCTTCAGCCACTGGCCCTGCCCTTGGCCCCTCCCCAGACCCCGCCTTGAAACAAAGTGCAGATTTGTCTACAAGTGATATTTATTTTTCTCCAGACAGTTATATGTTTTATTATCCAAAATAAATACTGTTTTCAGATGAGAACAGAACTATTTAATATTAATTTGTAATAAAAAATATTAATGAATAAATGAAGTGGTATTTTGAAAAAAATTAGGGAGATTAAACAAATGATAAAGGTGGAAAAAAAAAACAACAAGCCTGGTCTCGTTAAAGATAGTTTACTGTAAATAGTTTTCAGGTGTTTTTCAAAGTAGGCAACAACTGGGTAAACATAAGTGTGCCAACAGGCACAAAAACAACAGGAGTCAAACGACCCAAGTTCAGAGTGCAATTGAACATTCACATGTTAAACATTAAAGAAAGTTTGACCAATCACTTCCATGCAAAGGTGGTAATGTCGGTGTCAGGTTTCATATCAGGCTAGCAGCAGACAACAGTTCAGGTGTGCTAATATGCTTATAGTTCAATAACAAGAGCACATACCATGAGCAGGTCTTGAGAAGCAGGTCAGCGCTGGGACTTGTAGTTCACCACGGATGCAGGGTTGAGATGAGCGGGACAGCTGGCACTTGTAGTTCACTGCTGAAGTAGGTGTTTTGATGAGCAGGAAAGCTGGAACTGTAGTTCACCGCAGGTGTGGATGTTGGTGGTGTTGCTGGTGCTAGTAGTGCACCACTGCAATGGATGTGGTCTAGGCAAGCCGAGTCATACACGGATAATCAGAGTTCGAAAGGTACCAAATCGGAAGCAACAAGCAGGGTCAAACAATCCGGGTCATACACAAAGTTTACAGATAAACAGGTCAGGCTGGATCTCTCAAGGCAAGCAGAGTAACTCTATCACGAGCACTGATTGGGTGAAAACACAGGTGTTTTAAAGGAGAGCTGGCCAATCAGTGTTTCCCAGCCAAGGCTGTGTCAGGTGAGTGCGCTGGGTCCTAGAGGGATCCAGTACTGACAGTCCCCCCCCCTTCTCGAGGGGTTGCTCCTGCACCCCCAGGCTTACTTGGATATCGAAGATGGAACTTCTTCTTAAGGCGATCAGCATGGAGATCGCGAGCTGGGATCCAGGATCGATCCTCTGGGCCAAAACCTTTCCAATGAACTAGATATTGTAAGGAATTGCGTACTCGTCTGGAGTCAAGAATATATGCCACTTCATATTCCTGGCTATCCGACACATCTACAGCTTCTGGTTCATTTACTTGGAGACTAGAGTGAACAGGTTTCAATAAAGAAACATGGAAGACATTAGGAATGCGCATGGACGGGGGGAGCTTTAATCTATAGGACACAGGATTAACAATCTCCAAAATCTCATAGGGCCCGATGAATTTTGGGCCAAGTTTCTTGGATGGAACATGCAGGGACAGATTCTTGGATGATAGCCACACTTTGTCACCAACTTTATATCCAGGGGCCTTTGAGCGCCTCTTATCAGCCGTTTTCTTAAAAGCCTGCACCGAACGAGAAATAGCACGATTGACGTCCGACCAGATTTTGGAGAAATTTTCAATCGTGGTGTTGGCATCTGGAACATCAGAGGGTGGAAGATCAAAGGAGCACACACGAGGATGCAACCCGTAAACACAGAAGAAGGGAGAGGTCCCTGTAGAAGAGCTGGCACAATTATTAAAGGCAAACTCTGCCCATGGAAGGCTGTCGACCCACTCCACCTCATCATTGGCCATCAGACAACGTACCATCTTCTCCAGAGTCTGATTAGTTCTTTCTGTTTGGCCATTTGTCTCGGGATGATAGGCTGAAGAATATGATAACTTAATCCCTAGCTGAGAACAAAGGGCCTTCCAAAACTGGGCTATAAACTGAGAGCCACGGTCTGAGACAATGTTAATTGGTGCCCCATGGAGCCTGAAAACATGTTTAATGAATAAAGATGCCAGATCTCTAGCAGACGGCAGTTTCGGAAGTGGAACAAAGTGGGCCATCTTACTGAACCTGTCTACCACCACCCAGATCGTGGAACATCCCTGGGACGGAGGCAAGTCAGTGATAAAGTCCATAGATAAATGGGTCCAGGGACAAGTAGGTATTGGTAGAGGACGTAGAAGACCGGAGGGCTTAGAGGTACTGCCCTTGCTTCTGGCACAAACCTCACAAGCCTGGACAAAGGCTAGCACATCCTGCCTAATCGATGGCCACCAGAGGTTGCGAGAGATAATCTCATAAGTTTGTCTAAACCCCGGATGCGCTGCAGGCTTTGACGCATGTACCTGCTGCAAAACCTGCAAACGAAGAGCCAAGGGCACAAAAAGCATACCAGAGGGAGTGGAAGGGGGGGCTTCAGCCTGTGCAGGTAATAAGGCCTCAGAGATGTCAGTCTGGGTGAAAGCCAAAATCCTGTCCTCAGAGATAATGGATTGTGGAGGAAGCGGAGGTGGGGATTCTGATAAAAAACTGCGAGACAAGGCATCGGCCTTAACATTTTTTGGCCCTGGTAAATAAGAAATTGTGAAGTCAAATCTTGAGAAGAACAATGACCACCTGGCCTGACGTGAGTTCAGTCTTTTAGCAGAATGGATGTATTCAAGGTTTTTGTGGTCAGTCAGAACTATGAATGGATAGCGAGCTCCCTCCAGCCAATGTCTCCATTCCTCCAAAGCTAGCTTTATGGCTAACAGTTCTCTGTTGCCTATATCATAGTTGCGCTCTGCTGGGGAATATTTACGGGACAGGAAGGCGCAGGGGTGGATGGCAGCAGTTACAGGGTCCTTTTGTGACAGAAGCGCCCCCACCCCTACTTCGGATGCATCTACCTCCACAATAAAAGGCAGCTCAGGAACAGGATGGCGTAGAATTGGTGCAGAGGTAAAGGCTTTCTTCAACTGAGTGAAGGCTGTCTGGGCTTCAGTAGTCCATTTAAACTTAGACGGAGACTTCCTGGTAAGAGAGGTGATGGGATGTGCAATGGTGGCAAAATTCCTAATGAATTTCCGATAGAAATTTGCAAAGCCCAGGAAGCGCTGAACTGCTTTCAGGTCTGAAGGTGATGCCCAGTCTAGGATGGCCTGAATCTTGGCTGGATCCATGGTTAGGCCTGTGTCAGAGATTAGGTAGCCCAGAAAAGGTACTTGTTTGACATGAAATTAACATTTTTCAGGCTTAACAAAAAGGGAATGAGCCTTTAATCGGGCCAACACTGAACGGACGTGCCTCTGATGCGTTTCAAGATTGGGAGAATATATCAAAATATCATCCAAGTATACAAGCATAAAGCGACCCAACAGGTCACGGAAAATGTCATTCATAAAGTTTTGAAAGACAGCTGGTGCATTCCTGAGACCGAAAGGCATGACAAGACATTCGTAGTGGCCATCCTTGGTGTTAAAGGCCGTCTTCCACTCATCTCCTTTACGGATGCGCACTAGATTATAGGCTCCCCTTAGGTCTAGTTTGGAGAAAATCTTTGCTCCCTGGATTTGGGAGAACAACTCTGTGATGAGAGGGAGAGGGTACCGATTGGGAACGGTTATTTTATTTAGACCTCTGTAGTCAACACAAAGTCTTAGACCCCCGTCCTTCTTTGGGACAAAGAAGCAACCTGCGCCTGCGGGAGAAGTAGAGGGACGGATGAAACTTTTAGCTAGGTTTTCCTGGATGTATTCTTGCAAAGCAAGGTTCTCTGGTTCGGACAATGGAAAGACTCTCCCTCGTGGAGGTGTAGTGTCAGGCAAAAGGTCAATGGGACAGTCATAACTGCGATGAGGTGGTAAGGTGTCAGCACTCCCTTTAGAAAACACATCCTGAAAGTCCTTATAACAAAGCGGAATCTGTTCCATTCCCACTTGACAAGCAGCAAGTCGAACAGGGTGCTGGATGC
Organism: Rana kukunoris; assembly: GCA_029574335.1. Classification (NCBI taxonomy): domain Eukaryota; kingdom Metazoa; phylum Chordata; class Amphibia; order Anura; family Ranidae; genus Rana; species Rana kukunoris. The sequence goes on along the minus strand of CM056049.1, from coordinate 722,270,424 downwards.
AACTTCCTTTACACTGATTGGACCAAGCCAGAATATTTCCTGTTCTCCAGTCAATTACAGGATTGTGCTTCTGAAGCCAAGGAAGGCCTAGGATCAAAGGAGTGGATGGAGAGTCAATGACAAGACATGAAATCTTCTCCCAGTGCAGGGCCCCCAATTGTAACTGGAAGGGATTGGTGGACTGAAGCACAAGGTCTTGTGAGAGAGGCCGGTTATCCACAGAAATTAGGCGGACTGGGCAATCTAGCATATGAGTTTCCAGGGACAAGGAGGTTATCAAAGTCTTATCAATAAAATTCTCAGCAGCTCCAGAATCTACCAAGGCCAGCAGTTCATGAGTCCCTGTCCCAAAGTGAATAACACTAGGTAGAAGTATACGACTGTCCCCCTGGGGAGATGAAAGCAGACCTAAGGTGACCTCCCCATAATCACCTAGGTTCGGGAGTTTCCCGGACGTGTAGGGCACGAATGGAGCATGTGACCCCTGAGGCCACAATACAGGCAAAGTCCCATATTACGCCGGCGTGTGTGTTCCTGGGCAGATAGCCGGGTGGAGCCTAGCTGCATAGGTTCTTCCACTGAACTGGCACTGGAGGTTGGATGGTCAGGTGGTAAGGGAGGTATACAGTTTGCCACAGCCATATTTTTTTCTCGCCCCCTCTCTCGCTGACGGCGATCAATTCTAATGGCTAGACACATAGCTTCCTCCAGTGAGGTTGGATAGGAGAAGTTGACCAGAGCATCCTTAATTGCATCTGACAGACCTATTCTGAACTGGCTGCGGAGAGCTGCATCATTCCAGCCAGATTCTGGGGCCCACCTGCGAAACTCTGAGCAGTACATTTCAGCTGTGGTGGTTCCTTGCTTTAAGTTACGCAGGGTTGATCCTGCAGTAGCCATACGATCTGGATCATCGTACAGCAATCCAAGGGCTTCAAAGAAGGCATCTACAGTTAGCAGGGCTGGATGGTTTGGTTCAAGGTTAAAGGCCCAAGCCTGGGGGTCACCCTGAAGCAGAGAGATAATGATCTGAACTCTCTGAGTTTCAGAGCCAGAAGAGGATGGCCTTAATTTGAAATATAATTTGCAGCTGTTTTTAAAGTTGCAGAATCCCTTACGGTCGCCAGAAAAACGGTCAGGCAAAGGAATTTTTGGTTCAGATAAAGTTTTTGTAACAGTTGTAGTAGGAGATTGCACCTTGGTGAGCTCTGTGGCCATTTGCTGAACTTGATGGGATAAACGGCAAAGTTCTTGTGCAAACATCTGAGCCTGCTCAGAATCCATGATGGGTTTTCCCTTTTTATGTATGGCTCGTGATAATGTCAGTTTCATATCAGGCTAGCAGCAGAAAACAGTTTCAGGTGTGCTAATATGCTTATAGTTCAATAACAAGAGCACATACCATGAGCAGGTCTTGAGAAGCAGGTCAGCGCTGGGACTTGTAGTTCACCACCACGGATGCAGGGTTGAGATGAGCGGGACAGCTGGCACTTGTAGTTCACTGCTGAAGTAGGTGTTTTGATGAGCAGGAAAGCTGGAACTGTAGTTCACCGCAGGTGTGGATGTTGGTGGTGTTGCTGGTGCTAGTAGTGCACCACTGCAATGGATGTGGTCTAGGCAAGCCGAGTCATACACGGATAATCAGAGTTCGAAAGGTACCAAATCGGAAGCAACAAGCAGGGTCAAACAATCCGGGTCATACACAAAGTTTACAGATAAACAGGTCAGGCTGGATCTCTCAAGGCAAGCAGAGTAACTCTATCACGAGCACTGATTGGGTGAAAACACAGGTGTTTTAAAGGAGAGCTGGCCAATCAGTGTTTCCCAGCCAAGGCTGTGTCAGGTGAGTGCGCTGGGTCCTAGAGGGATCCAGTACTGACAGTCGGCCCCTCATGTGGCCATAAAATGTACAAGTTCACAGTCTGCATATGTACACATATTTATGGCTTTAACCAAAAAACAATGTGAAACACTGACCAGTTTCACTAGACCTTTCCCATTTTGCCAAAGGTGTTACAGATTTGTAGTGGACATTCTTCGTACCTTCAGCAAACTCATTTATAAGGTCTCAAAAGTTCAGCTGTCTTGCAAGTTCATGCTCAATGGACAGAAGAGCCAGACTGTTCAGATGCTGCTCACTCATTGTTGATCATTGTTGATCGTAGATAGTTTTTTATCAAGGCTAACGTGCTGAACGCTCTCTCTCCTTCTGCAACTGAGAGTGGAAGGGTAGCAAAAATTCTAAGGGCAATGCAAACCTCTCCAAAAATCCCTTCAAGCTGCAGCTCATAAATTGAATTTAATAATTCCAAGGGACCTAGCTGATTGGTAAATGTTTCTGCATAGATTTTCCACAGGTGTTGTAGTTCTGTAAGTAGGGATTCAGTAAAGTCATCACGGTATGTGGAAATCAGCATTTATGTTGAAGTTTTCAGTTCTTCTGAAAGAATCCTCAGATTGAAGATTGGAGCAAAGAGCTTCCAGACTTCTTTCATTGATTTAAATCGTTGATCCAGGTCTGAAATTATGACATCCATTGCTGGGAAGAACATATTGACTTTGAAAAAAATTTCCACATCCAGATCTTTAACATTTTTATCAGCCTTCTTTTTACGAAGCTGGTGAGCATTCAGTAGCTCCTTGGGAATCTCCAAAGAATCAGCAACAACTTTGGACGAGAGTAGAGCTGGCCACTTATCCCATAGAATCTTCATTTCTTCAGACAAAGCCCTGATGTTGGCTGCACCTATGTCAATAGATACAGACCTGAACTGAAGGATTTTATTCTGTACCTCAACACTTTGCAGGACCTTGACCCAGAATGTAGCCAGAACAATTGCACGGTAGGAGGAGAAATAATCTAGCAGCCCTTCCGCTTCAGAGTGTGCAGCACTTGTCAGTTTTTTACTTTTCAGCACTCTTTCCAAAGCTTTCTGAATACTTGGAAGATTTTGTGCGATTGGCCTTAATGCTTCAATCCTGGCACTCCATCTGGTGTCACTAAGGCTATGTAAAGAACCACCAACTTCATCTAACAAAGCGCTCCATCTCTCAGGACTGCTGCTAAATAGAACATATAGCCTATTTACACTCCCAAAGAAGGTCTTCATTTTAGGGGAACTTGAAGCTGCATGTACACCAACCAGATTTAATGAGTGTGCTGCACATGGACTAAACAAGGCTGCTGGATACTTTTGTTGGATCCTGGATCTTACCCCTTTATTTTTTTCTGACATGTTAGCTCCATTATCATATCCTTGACCTCTACAGTCTTTGACATCAATGCCATGCTCACACAATCTTGTTAGCAGCATTTCAGCAATTTCTTCACCAGTCTTGTGATAGACATGAAAATAAAATTGTATCTTATGTTATGATTAGAACCACTGAAATTAAATGTATATTTTCCTTGAAAAGACTTGTCAGATTTTATGCTGCATTCCTGGACGCTTCACTCTAAAGAAATAATTATGGACTTTCAAGAGGAAGTTCCCATCCCCCCATTGCATTCCTAGATGGACTTTGGCTTCTCTTTCCCCTCTTCTTGCCTTCCTTCCACCAAAGGAATTTTTGTCTTGTTTCAAGAGAACTGTTTGAAGAGCTGACAATGGAATTTTTTATGCAAGATATGAACTGACCAATGAGGGTTGCATCTTGAGTACAAGGGGGCGGGTGAAATGGGTGTGAATTATATTGGTGAACCAATGAGAATACATTTTGTGATGTTGTATGTTTAATAAAAATAAGCCGTGGGGGCTATAGCTTCCTCTCTTGGCTGGCAATGTTAAAAAGGTGAAGATGTGAAACCCTTGTCTAGTTTGCATGCTTCCATTAATTTGGGTCAGACGGCATGAATTGGGATTCACCCTGAGAAATTGTGTCAGAAAATCAATCAGTCTTCTCAAAGAAATCAAAGAATTCCAGGAACCTTTCTTAAATTCCCCATTTTCTTTTCGCAAGATCTCTGTGCACATATCGCAGAATAATAATATTTTGTTCCATATGCGATATATCTGGTGTTGCATCACAGATCACTGAGAAATAAAAAGATTGTTCCCTTTCAGAAAGCATGACATTCAAAACATGTCTTCCACATACATCGATTAATTTGTTTTGTGTGGCTGATGACAGATAATGTGCAGGTAGACGCTTTCCTTTTTCCTGGCTTTGTTTCACCTTTTCCAAGTGCTCCCTAGGTACACTATCATATTTGGCAACAAGTTCAAGAGTTCTAAGGAAATTACCATTTTGAATGTCTCCAATTCTTTGGGAACGTCCTCTAAAAGCCAGATTTCGTGATGCCAAAAATAAGGTAACATTAAGAAGCCTTTCCAACAGAGCTGCAAAATTTTCTGCTTCTCTTGCCAAATTTCTTTGCATCTCAAAGTCCACACCTTGTCCGCCTATGGACCTTTGTAAAGTTTGCCAACTTAGGTAGTACTTTCGGTGTTAAGCAGAATGTTCATGCTCTGGCAATCGTGTATAAAGTCGATGACATGTGTTTTTGGAAGGGTCAAAGCCTTCTCTCCTACATAGTATACTTCCATCCTTCCTATGGTAATAATTTGTAGAAAAAGCTCTGCAAGCGATGCAGTATAAAACATGTTTGGAATCACTCCATCAAAGCCAGTCTCTTAAAATCTTCTCACGTCTATTTGAGGATTTTGCATACAAAAGATACTTCGTAAATGAACGTCCATCGCTGTCCAAAGTCATACAATATGCAATTTTTTTCAGATCCTCTTTAGTCATCAATCCAGAAAGCACAATTTTCTTTCTTTCTTTGTCTTGAAGATTTTCTGGCCACAATGCTGGATCTTTCCAATCGACTTTGCACAAATCCATAGGAACAGGACCTGTAGAACTTGAAGCAAAAGAGGAGCTGCATGAAGTTTCTAAATCGCTCAAAATTTCAAAGGGATATGCAATGGAGGAGGTATCTTCTTTTTTTTTTATTATTATTTTATTTATATCGAGGGAATTAGTCCACAAGGATTACAAACAAAGAAAATATAACAATTTAAATAGATAATAATGATATTGCTCATGCACCTACATGGATAACATAAACTTAACAGTTGTATTTATTTTCCATTTTCTTAGGGAAGTGAAAAAAAAAAATATATAAACATATACATATATATACATATATACATACACACATACACACATATACACATACACATATATATATATATATATATAATATATATATATATATATTATATATATATATATATATATATATATATATATATATATATATATATATATATATATACATACATATACATACACACACACTAATAAAAAAAAAAAAAAGAGAAAAATTAAATAAAAATAAATAAAAATAAAAATAAAAAAGAAAGGGAGTGAGGAATATAAAAGGGGAAAAAGAAGGGAAGGGGTTTGCAGGCATGGAAGTTTAAGTATCAGTCCTTCAATACAATATTGTCCTGGTTCACTTCCCAGGTGTCATTTATGGAGCATGGTTCATATGATTCATATGAACCCACGAATGGTATGTATGGAACGATCAGTTTGGCGTAGCGGACTCTCTGAGGCGTTGGCCCTCTATTGAGTACCTGAATATATTCCAGGGTTGCCAGGTATCTTTGTAATTCTCTTGTCGTTTTTGTCCAGTGAGGACCAAATCCTCTAACCGACCGATTTCGTCAACCCTCCGAAGCCAAGAGGCTATAGACGGAGGATGCGGTGACTTCCAGTTGAGTGGAATACAGTGTTTGGCTGCGTCGAGAAGGTGACGGATAATTGATTTTTCATAAACTCGCATAGGGATATCAGTTACATGTAAAAGAAAAAAGGCCGGGTCTTCCGGGATCGTACAATCCGTGAATTGTTGTACAATTCCACGAACCCCCTCCCAGAACCCCCTAATACGGGGGCATGACCAAAATATATGTAAAAGAGTACCCCTATTATTCTGGCACCTCCAACAAAGATCTGAGGACGTCGGGAATAGTTTATGTAAAAGGGCAGGGGTCCTATACCAACGTGTAAAAAGTTTATAGTTGGTTTCCTGATACTTAGAGCACCTGGAAGACTTATGAGTTAACTGAATTATCCGGTCTTTCTCGTTCGAGGTAAAATGACGGTCTAAGTCTCTCTCCCATTTCAATAGAGTCGGGGGTTGGTGGTCTCCCTGAGGTGTTATCAATACAGCATACATCAGAGATAATGTATGGGCAATCGTCCCAGTCTTTGAGCAAAGCTCTTCTATAGTCGTAAGTGGGTATTGCAAAACGTCAGGGGGGGTGGGATGGTCTTAAGAAAATGACTTAACTGCAAAGCTCTCATAAAGTCTAGTTTAAACTGACCGTTAGGGTCCACCAGCTCAGAATACGTCCTCCATCTACCCAAAATACTAAAATGAGACGCCTGGTGAACTCCTGCTTCCCGTAGTTTGCGAAAAATCCTATCATGTAGGCCTGGTCCAAATTGGGGATGACCTATCACAGGTCTCATTGGAGATTCGCGCGTCGAGAAGGGGGGTCCCGATAACAGGCGCGCACACTCTCCAACCGTATTACCTATTAGTGGGTGTTGCTTAACTTTATGTGGTAAGGCTGTATAACACCAGGGAGCTCTGATAAGAGGGATTTCACTCTGGTCTTGTTCCAACTGCGTCCACAGTTTGATGTCCTTATGCCTATTCCAGTCGAGAAGTCTACTAAGGTGGCATGCTTGATAATAAAGACGCATATCTGGTAATGCCAACCCCCCGTATGATTTAGGTAGTGAAAGTGTCGCCCTACTCAGTCGTGGGTGTTTCCCTGACCATAGGAAACGAGTAAAAATAAAATGAATTTGTTTAAAGAAATTCCTAGGAATGTGAATTGGAAGGGCCTGCATATGATAAAGAAGTTTAGGGAGCACTGCCATTTTAAGAATATTACAGCGGCCCAACCAGGAGTGAAGACCACTACTCCATTGGTCCAGCGACTGTTGAATTGTCTTCAAAAGAGGTGGGAAGTTTAACTTAAAAACTTGGGAAAAGGACGTAGGTATATGAATACCAAGATACAACAAAGCCGTATCTGTCCATTTCAGGTGAAAGCTATCTCTAAGTCTAATAAGTTGAGTAGGTGGAATCCCTATGCCCATTGCCTCTGATTTATTATAGTTGATCTTAAAATTAGAAAGCTGACCATATAATTCGAATTCGTGTAACAGATTTGGCAGGGAGGTCATAGGGTTTGTAAGGGTGAACATCAGATCATCAGCGTAGGCACAGATTTTATATTGCCTTTCGTTCACTCCTATACCTGTAATATTTGGATTCAGTCGGATGTGGCACAAGAAGGGTTCCAGAGAGAGTGCAAACAGGAGGGGTGATAAGGGACAGCCCTGTCTAGTGCCGTTGGTAACTGTGAAGGTCTCTGAGAGAACCCCATTAGCTCTAACACTGGCTGTAGGTTCAGTGTAAGCTGCAGTTATCCAACGAAGCATCTTACTCCCCAGGCCTATATATCGCAGCGTCTCAAACATGAACGCCCAATTGACCCAGTCGAACGCCTTTTCGGCGTCCGTCCCAAGGAAAAGGCATGGTGTTTTTTTATCTACTGCAATGTGTAACAGGTTTAAGACTTTAGTGGTATTGTCTCTGGCTTCCCTAGTCGGGACAAAACCTACCTGATCTAAATGAATGAGAAACGTTAGATGCTGTTGGAGTCTAACGGCCAGGATTTTAGTAAATAACTTAAAGTCAGTATTAAGAAGAGAGATCGGCCGATAGCTCCCGCATTGGTTTGGGTCTTTGCCTTCCTTCGGAATAACCGATATCTGTGCTTGTAATGTAGTTTTGTGGAAGACTTTACCCGGGCCATTAAACAGGTCTACTAAACGATGTCCTAAAAAAGGAAACAGGGCCTTGTAATATGCAATAGAAAGACCATCTGGTCCCGGGGCTTTGCCCGGTTTCGTACTATCTAAGGCTTGTTGAAGTTCGGTCAACGTGATAGGGTCTTCCAAAAGCTCACGTGTTTCAGGCTGCAATAAAGGCATAGCAGATTGGGACAAATATGACACCATAACCTCATGTGCGGGGGTAGGTACACTCAAGTTGTATAAAGAACCATAAAAGATTCTGAATTCCTGGACAATTTGTTGAGGTAATGATTTTTTTTGACCTATGGAGTTTACTATATGTGGTATGTAAGACGCAATTCGCTGTTTCCTCAAAGTTTGGGCAAGGAGCCTACCACATTTATTACCTGATTCATACACTTTCTTTCGGCACACCTGCATTGCTGCCTTAGCTTTAAATTGCAAGATATCGGTTATCTGTGAACGTACCATGTCCAATTCAGATCCGAGTTGTCTAGTCGGGGTTGCTTTATGGGAAGTCTCTAAATTATGTAACTTAATAAGTAACATATCCAATTGTGCTGTCCGCAAATGCTTTAGTCTTGCGCCGTGTTTAATAAGGACTCCTCTTATAACGGCCTTATGGGCCTCCCACACTACCCCTGCGTCACTATCTGGTGTTGCATTAGTGTCAAAATAATACCCAATTTCTCTGACCACATCAGCTAAAACCTCTGCATCTTGTAACAGGCTTTCATTAAGTTTCCACTGCAATTTTTGTCTCGTACGTGCCCGTGATAAAACATATCGTATACTGATCGGGGCATGGTCAGACCATGTAATTAATCCGATCGAGGTATCTTCCACTGCATGTAGCTGACCATGCGGAACTAAGAAATAATCAATCCGTGAGTACGTTTGATGTGGTTTTGAAAAAAAAGTATAGTCCCGCTCACCCGGGTGGAAAAGACGCCAAACGTCTATCAGCTGTGCGGAGTGAAACGTCGATCCAATTCGTCTACGCATGTCACGCGGTGTCGACGATGTTCCTGAGGAGGTATCTTCCATCGGCAATAAAGGTATATTCAAATCACCCCCTACTATAAGGTGTCCATCATAAAAATGTAAAAGTCGCCCTATCTGTTTCCTCAAAAATACGTCCTGATGATTATTAGGTGCGTATAGGTTCGCGAGGGTCACGGTTTCTTCTCCAATCTGTCCCTTCAAGAACAGAAATCGTCCTTCACTATCTATCTGAGAATCTATAAACTTCCATGGCACTCTATTAGAGATAAGTATAGACACTCCTCGGGATTTAGTTTCAGTGTAATTAGAGTGGAAAGTTTCCGGGTAGTGCCTGTTTTTAAGTAGTGGAAGATTATCTCCTCTGAAATGTGTTTCCTGCACTAAGACAATGTCCGCTTTGGCTCGACGCATGTCATGTAGCAACATTCGTCGTTTTTCAGGTGAGTTAAGACCTTTAACGTTTAAAGAAAATATATTAAGTGAATCCATGTCTGCAAAAGAATAAGGTGTGGGTGAAGAAAGAAAAAGATAAATGGGGTAGTGAGATAAAAAAAAAAAAAAAAAGAAAAGGGGGAAGCTAACGCAAAAGAGCGTAGCTTTAAGTGTACTAAATATAGCCTAACTAGCTAGTACGCTCTCCGGATACTATTCCGGGTATCGAGCGCGACCTAATTGGGATAGTCTATAGGAGGGGCCAGAACTTACATTCCTGGCGCCCCCCCCACCCCAGGTAAATCTATATGTAAATAACAACAGAAAGTAGGACCGTCGAGAAAGATAATACAAATAATATAGATACAGTGCAGCGTTTAGCTGTAAGGGGTACAATCTAATAAAGCAATTCAAACAGGCATTGCAATGATCAGATGCACAGTATTTATAAGAAAAAAGAAAATAGCTAGAATACAAAAAAAACATTTACAGTTGAGATCTCAGTCGTGTTCCTATCCCGTGAGAGACAAGACCTATATATTCCTGATCAACAAACCCTCTCTTCCCCAACCCCTTCCTTTTTAAAAATTATTCAAAGGAAAAGGAAAAAAAAAAAATAGGGGTGTAGATTGGGGGGGGGGGGGTGGTTAATCGATATTCATTATACAAACTTGACCTTACAGGTTCCTGGGAGGTCAAAAAAAAAAAAAAAAAGAGGAGAGGTCTTGTCTCCACGGGATCCAACATTAGTCAAGATCATAGTGATATACCCAAAACCAGTTCCATAATATTAAGTTAATGCCCACATTTCCTCCCTTCCACCCACCCCGGACCTTCCCCCTCTAGGGGTACACATCCTCTTCTACTGTATTATTGAACTCTCCCTCCTAATTACACGTCTATCCTCTTCATCCCCCCTCTTCTCCCTCTGGATATACTAAAACTTGTAGACCGCCAGGTGAGCCCGCAGGTTCCAGCTGCTCGAAAGGGGAAAGGGAAAAAAAAAAAAAAAAGAGAAAAAAAAAGGAAGGAGGGGGGGGGGATTAGTGAGCACGCTATAGGATGGTATCCCAGGTGTCTCAAGCTGCTAGATCTCTATCGGCTGCAACTTCTCATCCAAAGTCCAATAAGATCAGTCAGTCAAGGCAGCACAACATTAAAAAGCTTGGTCCATGGGTTAAACCATAGGGATAAATCATACCCCTCCCCCCAAAAAAAGAAAAGGGGCAAAGGAGAGGCAGGGGCAGGGCAGTAAAGAGCAATATGGGGCATTTCAATACAGTACAAGTTCCGGTAGAGTCTTATTGGACTCAGTTCCTTCAGACTGGGCACTGAAGTGACAGGGAACAGCAAGCGGCTCAGGGCCTACTCACGTGCAGGCTCCTCCAAGGTAGGTTGCTGCTGACGTCTGCCCCTCTCCCTTCGAGGTGGTGGGGGACCATATCGGGTTGAGGCGCCCGATCTGCCGGCTTGCTGCGGAAGAATCTGTAACCAGTCAGGGACCTGGATTGGGTCTGCACCCATAAAGACAAAAAGCCCTGGCAGGTCTGCCACAGTCTGCAGCGTATAGGCTCCCTGCTCTCCTCGAAAAGTTACTGAGAAGGGGTAACCCCAGCGATAGGACAGGCCCTTCTATTTGGCCAGGTCTAGTAAAGGGCGTAGAAGGGCTCGGCGTCTTAAAGTGGCTCTGGATAGATCCGGTAAAATCCTGACTTTGGACCCCCTTATTTCCACATCTCCATGGTCCCAGGCCATCCGTAGAATTGTCTCCTTCTGGGCATACCGATGTAAGCGGCAAATAACATCCCGCGGTCTTGTTGAGTCTGCTGATCTTGGACCTAAGGCTCTGTGGGCCCTATCCAGTATGATGTCTGCCTCCGGTTCAGCAAGAACTGTCCGGAAGATCTCCCGTACGACTTCAGAGACATTCTCTGCCGCATCTGCCTCTGGAATACCGCGGAGGCGGAGATTATTACGGCGGCTCCTGTCTTCCATTTCTTCTATGTGAAGCTGGAGTGATGTCGCCGTATCTCTATGGAGGTCCCGGGACCTCTCCAATGCTGCCACACGATTTTCTAAGGAGGTCACTGACACCTCTCCAACTGTCATCCGCTCTGATAGGGTGGACACCTCGCCCCTTACTTCTAGTATGTCCCTCCGATGGGTCTCTTCTAATCGAAGGATTAAAGCTTCAATAGCTGTCTGAGTAGGGAGAGCCTGAAGCATCTCCCTGATATCCTGGTCGAGCGCAGCCACACCCGGGGGTCTCGGGGGGGAGGCCATAGGTTGATAGGGGGGTAAGAGGGTCTCTATAGGACTATCCAGCTGTTCAGAGGTGCCAGAGGCTGCCTCGGTGGCTTTTTTGTTTTGTTTTTTTGCAGTCTCACAAGTGGTGCCGCGTAGCGCTGCTGTTTTTACTCTGGAAGAGATCTCTTGCTGAACTTTAAAGTATCGTTGTATGTCTCCCGCTTTCTTAGTGGAAAGGGCTCCCTTTGTCGTTGCTCTTGTATTGTACCTTTTAGAAGGGTGCATACCGGTTTAGAGATTTTAAGAACTCTAAAACCCTGGTGAATAGGGACGCCGGTGAATAGGCCTTAGGCCTGTGCCACGATAAGATGACTGCCTCACTCAGCCATGTCAGACCTGTCCATGATTACAGTTTTCAGTCAAATCCCTCCAAATGTTCAGAGACTTAGTTAAATTTATATTCTAATTCACTTTTCTGAAACTTTGCACGATCTGTACCAGTTATAGGTTAGGGGGCTGTTTCTGTAGTTCCTAGCCACCACCACTATGGGGTGCAGCTGTATAATTGTAGATTGATTCAGGTTACACCTTTTTATACCTTAAATTTGTATATATATTGGGTAACATAAGTAACATAAATTGATATTGATATTAGCGCATCAGTATTTCATTTTTCATTTTTTTCCATTTACTATAGCAATCGCCCTTTGATCTGATAGGTCCGTTAACTTGTTAAAAAATATATAATTTACAGAGTGTACAGAGTGTAGTTGCAGTGTCCAAATTCCACTTTATTCCACTTTAACTCCCCTGTGCTCTAGTCCTCTTGGTGGAATATTTATTTCTGTGTTGTTTTGTTTTACTTGCTTTGTTTAATTTACTTTGTTTACTTTATTTACTGTGGCCGTCTTTCCAGCAATACTGACGGTAGCCGAGAACACAAAATATTCACCTTTACTTGTAATCACACATAGTTACTTATAATGATCCATTATTTACTGTGTTGCTGCTCTAAATAAACAAGTATTTACACAGGTTTAACTTAGGATTCCTCTCATTCATTTAGTCCAGCTTGTATGCGGTCCTTAAAATATACATAGAGTTAAATAGTATGTCCACATTCCATCATTCCAGCATTTCAATACAGCCACCACTATGAATATTTCAATTTAATTTTCCTTTTTAATATATGTCAAAGTTTTAGAGAAAAAAAACTGATCAGACCAGCAAATATTCTCATTACCTGCAGCAGCATGAGGTTTTTGTTCACTAACAGCTGTTCCTAGCCGTTTATAGATAATGCAGTTTGTCAGAGTATTGTAAGGGGAAGATTTCACTCTCGGGCATCGGCTATCTCAGAGAGAGCCCCTCACATGGTTTTACGATGTATGTTACAGCATTACCTTATCTTCCTTATCTTCCTTCCCTCTCGTGGGAAATCACACCTATCTCCACAGCTTCACAGGGATGTCCGTCTGTTGCTCTGAGATGAGTGGGCTGTTTTCAGCTGTTATTCTGATCCAGGCACAGGGAAGTCAGGCAGTGGAGGAGGGGGGGGGGGGGTGTTGTCAGAAATTCACTCCTTCTGTGCTCCTTTTGTGCTCGGTAACACGTGTGAATCAGTAGGAATCAGTAGCTTGACAAGAATCCTGGACTGCATATGCAAAGCAAAGTAAAGCAAAGCAAGGGCTTCACTAGCGGTGGTGTAGCTCCTGCACTGCTATCATGGTCCTTCCTGGAGCTCTCTTCGGACCAGCAACGAGAACGAGCCCCTCCCTCAGACACGAGCTCACGTCCTCACGTCCATACTCTCCCCCTTTCACCAGAAATCTATATGGAGGAGGTATCTTCTATACTTGCAGCAGACTGGGTGCATGAGGACACACTTCCCTCAGGTAAAACACTCTCAGTGGAGCAGTTTTGAATTTCAAAGGCAGCCATACCCTCTTCTTGCAAATCTTCAGATATAGTGAGCAGCTCACAATGTTGAGAATGGCCCTCAATTTGTGTCTGACCTAACATCCATATCTAGTTCTGAGGATTCTTCTTGTTCAACATTAGGTTCCTGGGTAGTTTCTGGCTTCTTAAAATAGTGAAATATTAGATTTGTTATTTGTTCTTGTTCTTCCTCTCGCTCTTTCCTCTCCTTGCGCTTCAGAAATCCAAACTTGTGTGGATACATTTTTGGACTGACCTGAAACAGGGAGATAGGATTCTTGTTCTCAGCAAACACAGCAAGTAAGATTCCCCAAAGGCGCTTATCACTCACTCAACCTCAATGTGATCATGGGCTCCATTCACTAAAGCATATTACATGCAGTATTGGGCAACAACACATTTTCCTAATAATTGCATGCAATAATAAAATAGCCATTGGTTTCATGAGATAAATACAGGCAGTCCGTCGTAAGTTGGAAAAGCATGCGCAGAACGGCAGACACGTTGTTTTTCAAAGTTCCGTCGAATGGGCCCGCCATCGAAAAGTGGGCGTGAATGCGCAGAACAGCAGATACGTTGTTTTCCGATGTTCTGTCGAATGTGCCCGCCGTTGAAAAGATTCCGTTGAATGTGCCCGCAGTCAAAAAGGTTCAGTCCAACGTGCCCGCCGTCGAAAAGTGGCCACGCAGCATCCCGTTTGCAAGCAGGAGTCGTTCGCAAGTCGGATGTTCGTAACTCGGGGACTTCCTGTACCGCATATTTCAATAGAATCACGCATTCCATGTTTTACTAACAATTTTTGCAGAATGGTAAAAAAAAAATGAAAAATGCTATGCACTTTTTTACCACTGCTCTTAAAGCGGTAGATATTGTTTCAGGAATGGAGCCCAGTGTCTTAAGATACTATCAGCTCAAAAACACTCACGGTCGCTCAAAACCCTGAACCCAAACTCTTCCCATTTCTAATCCCCACTCTCCTTCTGGAGGGCTAAACAGGGGGCAGCAGCTCATCTACCCAAACCATAGCGCGGAACTTATTTTCTTTACATTCCTAAGGTGATCATTTTTTTTTATAAAACGTGTTAGGCCGCGTACACACGATCAAATCTATCTGCTGAAAACGGTCTGACAGACCGTTTCAGCAGACCAATTCGATTGTGTGTACGGGCGGACAGACAGATTTGGCCAGCCAACAGATTTTAAAGCATGCTTTAAAATCTGTCTGCTGGGAATCCGTCCGTCCGACATGTCTGCTGGTTAGTATGCTAACCAGCGGACATATCTGCTCGCGCATGCGTTGAATGGATTCGACGAATGCGCGGAAGTTATGTGGACGTCATCGCCACGTCACCGCGCTGTCTGCCGGCGGGGATTTTGGTTTGATCGTGTGTACAGCGATCAAACCAAAACAGCCCAGCATACATATCTGTTCAAATCAGTCTGTCAGACCGATTTGAACAGATGTATTTGGTCGTGTGTACACAGCCTTAAAGTAAAAAGTTTAAAATAGAATTAACAATATATTTTTTAAGGTGCCTCTGTCCCCGCGTTCTCGCACACAGAAGCAAAAGCATACGCAAGTCCCGCCCACATATGACAATGGTGTTCAGACCACACATGTGAGGTATTGCCGCGAACGTTAGAGGCAAATGAAAAAATTCTAGCGCTAGACCTCCTCTGTAACTCAAAACATGTAATTAGTAGGATTTTTAATTACCTAAGTTTGACGCCATTCCACGAGCATGTGCAATTTTGATGGGTGACGTGTTAGGTATCGATTTACGCGGCGTAACATCATCTTTATGTCAAAAAATTGGGCTAACTTTGCTGTTTAAAAAGAATGAAAGTGTTTTTTTTTTTTTAAAAAGGGTTTGAAAAATTGATGCGCAAATAAAGTGTGAGATATAAAGTTGCACTGACCGCCATTGTATTCTATAGGGTCTCTGCTAAAAAAAAAAAAACATATGTTTGGGATTTCTATGTAATTCTATCACAAAAAAGTAGGAAAGAATTGTCAGAATTGGCCCGGATGGGAAGTGGTTAAACCAAACAGATTATGCATTCAAGGAAAATAGACTTATTTATTTTCTTTCGCTACTCTCTGTGTCTTCCCAGCCAGGGTACACTGCAGCACAGATGTTCTCACATACAGTACCTTCACCTTCCTAACATGATCTCCGTGAAGAGCATGTCCCACATCCCACAGTTCAGGATGGGCTTGAACAGCAGAGATTAGAGACAGTTGGGATACAGAACTTGCCATCTTAGTTAGTTCTCTCTTCTCTCTGCTATACCCACAAGCACAGTGACCAATGGCATTTTGCTGATAAAACGCTGGAGCTCAAAAACACAGCGGTGGCGGTTTTTAGCGTTTTTGCACGTTTTTTAACGTCTGGCGTTTTTACAGCTCTGGCGTCGGCGCCACAGAACTCCCTGGTCTTGGGTTTTTTTTACCGCTCAAAAATGCCTATGTGGGCATGAAGCCATATAATAACATGGACAGGCATTTTTAAGCTGTAAAAAACGCTAAAAAACGCGGCTGTAAAAACGTCCATGGAAATGAGCCCTTAAGCTTTTTGGATAGCATAGGGAAGGGTTACCACCCCTGTGACATTTGTTTTGCTGTCTGTCCCCCCTCTGTTCAGAAGATTTCACCTCACTTTCTGTCCCAGTGACAATTGGATTTTGAACTTTTTGGATTGTTGTGGAAACGAGCCTTGGTGATAAAGATTCAGTGGAGACACCTTTTCCCATCATACCTCTTACAGGAGAGAATTTCCCTTCCTAGGGGTAGGTTTCCTCTCTCTTTGTTGTTTCCCTCAGTTTGTAGGAGTCGCTTGTAAGTAGAACGTTTCTAACTAGGGGACCGCCTGTACTTTTTGAACAGAGTTAGTACAACAATCTTTCAACAAATTGAAAGATTGTTGTACTAACACAAGCAATGTTGGTGCGGTGATCTCCCCCACTGTACTATTTAATTCTGACAACCCCTCTCCACCAGAACACAGTGATCAGAGCTGGCAGCCATTGGTGGTTGCTGGTTTTCCAGCATGCCTGTTTGATAGAAGACAGTTGAGACCATCTTCTGTAGAACAGACGGCTGTATACACAGAGCCGCAGTTTCTGACCCCTGTATACATGGTTTTACTCCCTGTCCCAGGGACACACTAGTGACCAGTGTTCTCCTAAGAGCCCCCACCTATACTTATACTGACATTACCAGTGATCCAGTGCTACTCCTGCTGCCACCGGAGTTCAATGTGCTCCTTTGGCTGAGACTAGGAGGTAGTGACATCGCGCCTCCCTCATGTGGCAGTGATTTGGGTTAGTGATTTTCTGCTTGACTTGACTAGTGTAGTCCAGAAGTAGTCCAGAAGTAGTCCTCTTACTTTTACCGTTATGACCTTTATTCTCAATCCCATACTTAACCTCTAAAAGTAAAGAGACCACACCTTAATTTTGGAGTAAAATGGCCACAACAGCCTATTTATTTAAATATTGTAAGGTAAAACTCCAACTCATAATAATCAAACATATCAAGCATATATATAACAACATTAACACAGACTGATGGTCTTTTCTGGCAGCCCCCCGACTCTAACACGTCTATAACCAATACACTGCGGGCCCAACTAACACATTAGGCCTCCAGCTGTGTAGTCCGCTCGGAGACAACCCCCGCCCGCAGTGCAACCATTATGGTATTCCAACCAACCGGAGGGGCACATACTACTGGTGAGCCCCCACCCCCATTATTATCACATTTCCTACTGCCACTGTAAAAGACCAAAAGAAAAATACCGCCACAGCCTGTAAGGATGACACCTCCACCTTATGGGCCCCTCCACACCCTCAGGGCCCGCTGGATCCCCTCCTGGAGACCCAAAGACCACAGATCGATCCCCACATCCCGTCCCTCCTCAAGTAAATGCCCAAGCTTGGAATCCTAGCCCTGTTGATTCTAGCCACAGACCGAGCCCTGCGCCACTGCATTTGGGCAACAAAATCCGACCATACCAGAACAGTAGATGGAAAGGCCACACGTAGCCTCTCAATGTCCAAATTGACATCCGCGATCAGAGCCCTGATCTTACGGACACCCAAATCGTTGCCCCCAGCATGTATAACTAACACATCAGGGGGCCTATCCAGCCTAGTGTAACGCTCCACATCTGACAAAACTCTACCCCACATCATGCCTGGTACCCCCAACCACCGTAATGCAGCCTCCCTCCTTGAGATACCCAATTGTCTGCCGTCAGGTCTCACATCTGCTCTCCTGGCCCCCCAACAGACATACGAGTGACCAAGTATCCAGACGAGGCGTGTAGACCCTCCATCTGAAATTAAACAAATAGGACCCAAGAGCACTCTGTTGAAAACACAGCAAACCAACCCACAACAAACCCCCTCCATTTTTTTTTTTTTTTAATTGACAACTAAATGCGGCCGCACATAAGAACGGAATCTTCTTGATTTCCACCTCCCAATCCTCCGTACCGCCGCCTCATCCATCCCACACTTGGCAGCTTCAGTAGCCGCCCCGATACAAAAGGAGTGAGAAGCATAAGCGGAACTCTCCAAACCCACTCTTTGCAAGCACTTCCGAAACACATATACAAGGGATAGTGCAACGGTATTCACAAGTCCATACAGAAATCATCCAAGTGATCTTCAAAACGTGACTATAGGTAGAAACATGCGGGTGATGTTCGATCATGAAAAAAGATGACAGACCATAGTGCTCTCCGCAGTAATAATATAAATTTAATAAAAAATATATAAAAGCACTTACAAACACCAGGACAAAAGAAGCATGCCTCAACAATGGACCACCCCCAGCCGGCCTCACCCTCACAAACTCTCTGACCGCTGTCACCTGGCATACCCTAGCCCGTGGCAATGACAACAGTACCACGTCTACTCCTCTGGTCGGTTTTAGACCGACGCAGGCGAACACACACCCTGTCCTCCGCCACCTATACATCCTCTCCAACAGCCCCCCGACAAGCTGCCGGGAAGGGCTAACGAGCTCACTGATCCGAAAAACTCCATAGAACGCTAACAAAAAAGTCGCTGTAAACAGCAGACATTTGTATCGCCCCGTACACACCCCCTCCAAAGCATCACAGATGTTCACGAGATTAGAAAAGGAGACCAGCCTCCTAGTATCCTTCACCCTGTGAACCTTTTTGTAGCCCTTCACCGACTGTTTTAACCCAGAAACCCTTTGTCCAGTCCTTCCCACCCAAGAGCTTAAATAAGAAGCCAAACCCGGCATTTTTTTTTAGATAGCAGACGCTGACACCCCACGTTCCATGTCCCTAGCTACCAAGTATACCACCCTCAACCAAGCTTCAGGCCCATGGCTTGTGCCCCCCGCCTCAGTCCCCATGTCCAACCATTTTCTCCATACCTTGGCATAGGCCGACCACGTGGCCTCGCCACAGCAGCCGGATGACCGGTTGTAAGGACGCTGACATGTGGTTCACCACCTGAACCACACCCATGTTGTCACAATTCAGCCTAAGTTTTAGGTTGTGGCACGCCTCACCCCAAAGCTTAATGGCCAAGACCACCGGAAAAAGCTTGAGCAGTACCAGGTTCCGCAGATACCCTGCCTCCAGCCAAGACCGTGGCCAAGGTTCCACGCTCCACTGCCCTTGGAAAAATGCCCCGTAACCCGTGGACGCATCCATCACCAGTTCCACATCAAAGTTACTCACCTGCCCTGACATCCACACTGATCTGCTGTTATAGTACGCAAGAAACTCATACCATCCATTCAAGTCCTCCCGATGCTCTTTCGTCAAACAAATGAAATGAGTCAGGGCCTTCACCCCGCCGTAGCCGCCGGCAAAAAACCCTACCCATGGGGATAATCCTACAGGCGAAGTTCAACTTACCTAGTAAGCCCTCAACTGCACCTTCCGCAAACCTTGGAACTCCCTAACCTCCTTCTGCAAAGCCTCCAACTTGTCCCTGGGCAGACGACACTCCATCGCCCCAGAATCGATCACTATCCCCAAAAACGAATCTCCGTCGTGGGGCCTTCCATCTTGTTGGCCGTCAATGGCACACCAAAACGTCCCGCATTGTTCTGCAACATAGACAGGAGAATTGCACACACACCAGAGGAAGGCGGCCCCATGGAGAAGAAGTCGTCCAGGTAATAAATGACCGAATCCAGTCCTGACACATCTCTCACCACCCACTCCAGCTGAAAGCCTTGAGCATTGCACACGAGATGGAGCAGCCCATGGGTAAGCACTGATCCACATAAAATTAACCCTGCCAGCAGCAGTCCAACAGCCGAAAACTGTCGGGAAGTACCGGCAACAGCCGAAAAGCGGATTCAATGTCCGACTTAGCCATAAGTGCCCCTTGTCCATACCACCAAACCCACCTGACCGATGCGTCGAACAACGTGTATGCATGCGTCGGGGTCAATAAAATCGTTGACAGAACCCCCCTTTGGTAAAGACAGGTGGTGAAGAAGATGGAATTTGTTTGGTTCCTTCTTAGGCACCACCCCCAATAGAGTCACCACCAGATTCGGCAATGGCGGGACCGCATATGGCCCGCCCATCTAACCCAGCGCCACCTCCTTCGCCAACTTTTTCCCCACCACCCTTGGATGAAGCAGAGCCAATTTAAAATTCCGCGCCACCGGCGGTACCACCGCCAATGAACGCGGTATCTTGAAACCGTCCCGGAAACCCGCTGCTGCCCTATCAGGGTACCTACTTAAGAAAGGCTGCATCCTTTCCCCCATCACCGGAGTCGTCCCTTTTCTGAGCAGTATCGCCAGCATGCTTCCCTTTTTTGAAACACCTAGACAAGGGATGGGATCCCCATTGAACTTCCATCACACCCCCCACTTCTTTCCAGCCGACTGTCCTGAGGAGTTTGCACCCCCGGCCCCCCCCCCCCCCTTGAAAAAATTGTGCAGGGGCCCTAGCAGATGCTATAAGCCGCATCCAGAGGCTGATGTCTTTATGATCCCAGGGAAGAGAAGGCCTCACCGCCCTCCGCTGCCTGAACTATTCATCGTATCTCAACCAAGCTGAACCCCCATAAACCCTGTGGGCCTCCCCAATCGCATCCGTATAACAAAACAGCAGCAAACAATGTTCGAGGTTCTTTTCCCCTATGACGCTCGCCATGATGGCGAATGCCTGTAGCTAGTTCACAAATGTGCGCGGGATCAGCCTATACTGCCTCTGCTGCTGTTGTTACTCAGTATTATTATATCTACTTACCCCATATTGGTGTTTGTTATGCCTTTTCTGCAATAAATAAACAATTTTACCCTAGTTGGTCCACTGAGTTCAGCTGTGTGCTTCATCTAAAAGTCCCAAACAACTAGTCTTTCTCTTTCAATCCATTGGGGATGGAGGCTTATATTAGTATTTGCCTCATTTAAAGTCCCACTTTTGCTTTAGTTTAGCATTTCTGCCTCTTCTCCTCATCCTCCTTTTTGGAGTCATCAGGTTTCACGGTTACATTTTTCCAACGGCAATATTGAGAAGATCTCCACATATTCACCCTTGCAAATCTTATCCCTGACCTCCTGCTTTAAATGTGCACCCAGCGGACCCTCTAAGCACACAAACACCTCACATTTTGCCGCATTCGCAATATGTACCAGGTCCGACCGAACAGTCGCCTCCGGGGCCCCCCTGCCTTTTCAGCCCCTGTCCCCGCCGGCATTACCAGGGGGTGCTCGGAAGCACCCCCCCTGACCCCCACAGCCCTCATGTCCCCCCCAGTGGCCCTACTGGCCGCCTGCGGAGGGGGAACCTGCCCAGCAGCCACCCGCCCCACCAGATCCCGGAGGCCCCCCTTAACAGCGCATCTGACCCAGAAGTGGCTGGGACACCGCCCGCCACCCCAGGGGCAGTCGCCACAGCCTGCGGCGGAGGTGCTGACAACCCCGACGCCCCCCTCTCGCAACCCCCAAAAGGTCACACAATGCATCAGATAAGGAAATAGCAGCATTAGCATCAGACATACCAGGCCTACCGGGAGCCGTCCCCGCAACCGTCGCTTGGATCTCCCTCACCTGTTCGCGCTTAGGCACCTCTTCCTCCTCCTCCGACAGCTCGCCCTCAGACCTGTCCTTCCCGATAGGGATCGGTGTAGCCGTCAGCCCCCCAGAAGCCGACCTGGAGGCCGTGGAGTCAGTCAGCAGCTCAGGCCAGCCTGCATCCGACACTCTGCCCCTTGATGCTGCAGCACTTAGACCGCCTGGTTGGTGTCCCTCTTTGGCTTTCACCCCCAGCCCGATCGCTGCCATCTTGGGTTCTCACATGCTAGCGTGATAGGCCCCGCCCACCTGCGGCCCCACGTTTAGAGGGCCATGCCGGTGTGTCCAATTGGCTGTGCATCCCCCCGAGTGGATCTCGATCCTGAAGAGGGGGGAGAAGCCGCCTCCCCCCGTGAATTGCGGCCAGGGAAGCGGTGCCAAAATGGCCCGTGGCCTCGCCCACCGAACTAGGCCCGCGGCGTGTACGCCGCCCAGGCCCCTTGCCATCCTGCCACTGTACCTTCTTTGCTGGTCCTCCATCCATTCAGCTGCCTGACTCTCCAACCACTCTGGCCCCTTGCTGGCAGCTGCAGCCCCCAAAGTGCTAAAATCAAATGAACAAACGCCATGCTGGAGGAGCAGTGTGAGAAAAACTGCCTCCTCCAATTCTCACTGAAGATTTCTGGCCCCGCCTCTCCCTTAAATATAACCACTCCCCTCCAAATTTTATTACTCCTCACTACCTCTTTACTATTAACTCTTTCAGTGCACCCTAGCCACACAGTCATGCCTGGCCCTGCACTATGTGTCTCTGTCTTTGTTCTGGGCCTCACTGAAGTACTAACAGTGGGAGGAGGTACTATGCTCCCTCATACCCCAAAGGTTTTTATCTGTCTGCAGCAGGGGCAGGAGCAACACTGGATATATGGTATTATGCATAGAAGTCGGGCGGGTGGAAGCCTTCAAGAAACATACTGTGCTTTGCCCTTACTTTTTTACAATGCTTTCACATGCTTAACCACTATAATCTTTAAATTAATTACTAGGAGTATATTTTGGTCCTCATTTATACAAAAAGTAACAGTCATTTTAAGCCAAGTCCAATAAGTTTTGAAACCATGCTAAATAAAGATCCCTATCCTTGTGTTAAAGTGGAACTAAATTCAGAATTACTCGCCACCACTCCAATGTTGCGCCTGTGAGGCGCCATTGCATGTCTCTTCTGCAATGAACGGCCTGCCTGTTCATATATTTTTTTTTTTTTACTTTACTGCTTTTATTATGTACAGTCAAACTATCATTGCTTGCAAGCCTTTTATTTTATGATAGGAGTGCCAATACTGCACTGCCGTGTGCTTCCTGTATTTATAGAACAAAAACCACATGTTTTTTCCTGATTGACCACTAACTTGTAATGAACATTTAGAATGATGAATGCTGACCACATTCTATAGCTAATATACCTCGCAGCTCAGCACAATTTTTTGTTATTATTATTATTTTTTTTTTTTTTTTCAAAAAATATTTATTGAAGTTTTCCAAACATAGGATTCACTTATACAATATAACAAACAAAGCAATATTGGGGGGAGGATAGAGAAACTTGGGGGTGAAGGGAGGAGGGGGTGAGGGGGGGTGCACCGAGGGAGTTAGTTTCATCTAATACATAAAGAGGGAGGTGGGGTGGCGGCAGAGGTATAAAAATAACAATCAGGTGGTGGAGGGGGTGTCTGGGGGGACAATTCCTGCTGGGGTTAGTAGAGGGGCGGATTTGGAGAAGGAGAATGAGTGATGCTCAAAGGTTTCCAAATCCTGATGGGACAAGTTCATTTGCATGAAGGGTAGCCAGATGGAAAGAAAACGTTCCTTAGCAGTGTCCTTTCGGAAGTCCGTGGTGGCTCTTTCCTTGTATAGGAGGAGGAGGATGTCCCGTTTAATTTGGGAAGTAGAGGGGGGGCGTGAGGAGGTCCAGTTTCTCAAAATGACTCTTCGAGCGACAAGCAGGCATAGTAGAGGCCAATCTTTGGAGGTGTGTGAAGGGGTGTTGGAGGTGGGGGTGGGTGGATCATCCCGCTGAGAGCGTCGTAGTAGCTGGGGGTCCCAGTATCCGAAGATAAGGAGGAAAGGGTCCTTGGGTAGCTTAAGTAAAGTGATTTCAAATATGTAGGCCAGCACTTGGTCCCAAAACGTTGAAATGATAGAGCAGGTCCAGAAACGGTGTGCCAAGGAGGGTTTGGGGTGTCGGCACAGAGGGCACTCTGCACTGCTTGAGTCCTGAGAGGATCGAAGGAAAGGTATGTGAGCTCGGTGGAGAATTTTTAACTGGGTTTCCCTCCATATTTCGTTCGGGGTCAGTTGTAGCGTCTTGTTGTAGCCTTGGAATAGTTTGTGCAGCAGATCATCATCCGGGAAGTCTTTTCCCCAGTTGGCTGCTGATGAAGATGCGGATGCCAGGGAGGGGGGCGTCTCACTGAGCAGTGGCTTGTAGATGTCTGAGATTTTGTATGTGCCATCAATAAGTAATTGGTCAGTGAAGTTTGGGGTGAAGCGCTTGCAGTGATCGTTGCAGGTGGCACGTAGATAGTGGACACATTGCCAATAGTAAAGAAAGTGAGATTGGGGCAGAGCAAAGAGATTGGCTACAGCAGCAAAAGGTCGTGGGCGACCGGTGGCAGCATCACACAGAGAGATAAAATGAGTAAGTCCTTTTTCCTGCCAATCCTTGAAAGGTCTGTGGTCCAGGCCAGGTTGAAAACTGGGGTTACCTTGGATAGGTAGATGCCTTGACATGAAGGGGGAGAGACCAAGGCCTTTCCTGCTTTCCCTCCATGCGATGACCGTGTCCCTGAGTAGTAAGTTATGCTGGTAAACAGGGGGAACAGACTTCCATTTGCAGTGGAGGAGTGCTACCAGTGAGAGGGGGTGTGTCATAGCAGACTCAAGGGGGAAGTTTGAGCATCGGGAGGATTGTGCTATCCAATCTAAGCCAATTCTTAATAGACATGCTATATTATATAGTCTAATGTTCGGAAGATTTACACCACCTTCGCGTCTGGGGAGAAATAGTTTTTTTAGAGCAATGCGGGGTCTTTTGCCATGCCAGATAAATTTGGAAACAGCCGATTCAAGGGTTTTAACGTCTTTGTGACGGAGGAGCAGAGGGATAGTCTGCATCGGGTAAAGCAATCTGGCGAAGCTAACCATCTTTACCAGGTGGCATCTCCCCAGGAGCGAGAGCGGCAGGTCTAACCAGTTCACTAATTCCTGAGAAATTTTTGAGAATAAAGGGGGATAGTTAAGATGATACAGGGAAGAGGGCAGTTTGCCGATTTTGATGCCGAGATATGTGATATGGGATGTGGCGACCGAGAAGATAGATTGGCGAGTCCACGAGGGGGGGGGTAGTGAGCCTAGGGGGAGGATTTCGCTTTTTCCATAATTGATGCGGAGACCCGAGCAAGTACGAAACGTATCGAAAATTTTCTTGATGGTGACCATGTCGGCGGAAGGGTCGGCCGAGAAGATGAGAACGTCGTCTGCGAAGAGGGAAGAGCGCAGTTCATGCGGGCCAATTCGTATGCCGTGGAGAGGGGCAATTTGGGTAAGGTGTCTGGATAGGGGTTCTAAGGCTATGTTGAAAAGGAGCGGGGAGAGAGGGCAGCCCTGTCGTGTCCCCTTATGGAGGCGGAATTCCTCCGATAGGAGGCCTGCAGCTACTAATTTCGCCGAGGGGGAAGCGTACATGGCGTGGATGAGGTGGCAGAAGGGGCCGGAGAATCCTAATTTCGCCATCGACAGAGAGAGCCATTCAAAGCTTACATTATCGAAGGCTTTCTCGGCATCGAGGGACATGATGGCAAAGTCTCCCATAGGGTGTTGTCGGGCGTGCTCTAGGGCTAGCATGACTTTGCGGATGTTCAGGGTTGCCGTTCTGCCTTTTACGAAGCCCGATTGAGCCGGATGGATGAGGGAGGGGAGTATATCCGAGAGCCTATTGGCAACTATTTTGGACAAGATTTTAACATCTAGGTTCAGTAAGGAAATGGGTCTATATGATCCAGGATCTAGGGGGTCTTTCCCCTTTTTGGACAGCAGTTTGATGATAGCCTGGTTACCTGAGGGGAGGTAAGAGCCGCCGGACCACACGCCGTTATAGACTGTGAGAAGGGTAGGTTCCAGTAATGTTCGTAGGGTCTTATAGAATTCGCCCGTGAAGCCATCGGGGCCCGGGGCTTTAGATGGGGCAAGTGAGCGTATGGTGTCAGAGATCTCGGCGGGAGAGATAGGGGCGTTCAGGGCCTCCAGTTGTGAGAGGGTGATTTGGGGGATGTCTAAGCTTTCTAGAAATGCTTTTGCTGTGTGATTGTCAATAGGGTCAGGGGCATATAGGGTCGAGTAATAGTGTAGCATTGCCGCGTTTATTGACGGAGGGGTTGTGTTGATATTACCGCTGGGGCCTCTCAGGGACGTGATATGGGTGGGTTTGAAGGCGCCTTTACAGAGCCTGGCTAGTAACTTGCCAGATTTATTGCCGAACTTGTGGAGGGTGGCATCTAATGCAGCCTTTTTGACCGATTCTATAGTGTCTGCCCAGGAATCAAATGATCTCTTGGCAGCGTGCCATTCTTCTCTGTTCTGCGGGGAATCAGAGGTGAGAAGGGCCCTTTGTGCCAGGTGTAGACGGGAGCTGGCCAGTTTGTATTGGGACATGGCATTTCTTTTGAAGGAAGAAGCATAGGAGATGATTCGGCCTCTGAGGAATGCTTTACCGGCATCCCAGAAGAGGTTCGGGTTTTCTGCATGGGAGGCGTTGGCCTCAGAGTATTCCAACCAAGCCTTTTCCATGAATCGTTGGAAGTCAGCACGGTTATGTAGATAAGAGGGAAAGCGCCAGATTTTGGGGTGAGGGGGGAGGTCCAGATTGTCAAATGAGACCGTTATCGGGGCATGATCGGATATAGCTATGTCAAGGATGTCGGTATCGGATATCATGGGTATTAAATCGTCCGATCCAAAAAGGTAATCTATTCTGGTGAAGACAGCATGTGGGTTGGAGTAAAAGGTGAATTCTCTGTCTGCAGGGTGTGATAAGCGCCATAGGTCATGGAGATGGAGGGAGTCCATAGTGGACGCGAAAAGAGAGGGAAGACTGGCATCTGGAGCGAGTTTCGAGTGTTTCGGAGAGGACCTGTCATCCACTTGGTGGAGGGTGTCATTGAAGTCACCCCCAATCAAGTGGGGGAGGTGAGGGTTTTGGAGAAGCCAGGTGGAGAGTTCGCTGTAGAAGGTTTTACCGGGGTTGTTAGGGGCGTAGACGTTAGAGATGACAAGTTCCTTGGAGCCTATTTTGAGATGTGCTGAGAGAAGCCTACCTTGGGCGTCCGAGTTAACTGCGATAATCGTGCAGGGGAGGTTTTTGTGTATAAGCATTATAACGCCCGCCTTACGGCCTACAGCCTCTGAGCCAAGGACCGTGCCCACCCATAGCTTATGTAAACGTGGGAAATCAGACTGTGCTAGATGGGTCTCCTGCAGTAATGCAATATCTGCTTTGTGCCTCTTCAAGTGTCTAAGAACCTTCATCCTCTTATTGGGTGATCTGAGTCCTTTCACATTCCAAGAAATTACTTTCATGTCAGGGGGATTGAGTAAAGGGTTTGGGCAGAAATATTAATATATAGGGGCCCTCTTATGTCAAGGGTATGGGGGGGTCGCCACTTCAAGGGGTGGGTGGACATCAGGAGATTGGTGTGTCGACGGAGTGTAAGAAGGGGGCGATACGGTGCATGTTGAGGGGGGGGGAGGGGTGAGGGGGGGGCAAGGGGGGAACCTGAGATAAAGGTAATACCAACATTAACATGGAAGAACAAAAACAAATGCGAGTACTTCGCTTTTTTCCGCATGAAGTCACTGTACGAGCCAACTCCCATGTCACGACCACAGCGGTCTGGGGCCCGAGAGCCCGGCACCCAAAGCATAAGGTGCCAAGCGGTGTGAGATCACAGACCACGTAGTGGGGGAAATGAAATGAAGGGTGATGGCGTACAATGAGCCCAGGGGGGGTGCAATGCCCAGTGAAGTAACATGAAAGACATATCATATAAACATATTTTAGGCATAATTTTAGACATATTTTAGCAACCCGGGAGGGGGGGGGGAGGGAGCATGGCAGAGCAACAAGAAGTAAGACAAAAACAGTCGGGCATTCGCATCAAAAAGAGCAACAAAACAGCTAAAATGAATAACTAAGCCCTTTTTGCCCAAGGTAATGCATCAGCAATAACAGGGGAGTGCAGTGGATTGCTGAGAGGCACCCGAGCTCAAAGATCAAGGGTGCACCTTAGCGGGCATAGTTACCTGGACCTGTGGTAGTGTGGCAGGCAGCCGGTGTTGTGAATAGGTCACTTTGGTGAACGGAGATTGCTACGTAGCGAGCTCCGGGGAGTATGTGACAGGTCACTTTGGGTCCCCTCAGGGAGGGAAATGAGTAGTGGGGGAGAACGAGTGGAAAAGTATTACTGCCAGAGTCAGTTTGTGGTGAGCCGGGCGGAGTCCAATTCAGAGCCCCTGAATCTTTTCGGGGAATCCTTGCGGGGGCTCCTCTGGTCCATGGGACGGTTGATCGGAAGGGCTTTAGAGGGTGGCTGGTGGTGCTGATTTGCAAAGCGGGAACGAAGGAACGCTTCTGCGTCAGCAGGGTCATGGAAGGTCAGTTGGTCGCCATTAGGAGCTCTTAGGCGGAGAATTGCCGGGAAGGCCAAAGAAAATTTAATTTGGTGCTTAAAAAGTTCCGTGCATACCTGTTGAAATGCTTTTCTTTTCTTTGACACCTCGATGGAGTAGTCGGCAAAGATTAAAACTTTAACGCCATCAATTTGAAGTTGACGAGATTGTCGGAATGATTGCAGGATCATGGACTTGTCTGCATAGCTGAGGTACTTGGCAATGATCGGACGGGGTGATTTTCTCTCCGAGTTGAATAGCCCCATACGGTGAGCTCTTTCCACCGTGCATGGGCCCGAGAGGCCCAAGGCTTCTGGGACGCGTCGGGCACAGAAGTCCGTCAGGGCTGAAGCCTGTAGTGTCTCCGGTACTCCCACGAAGCGCAGATTACTTCTCCTGGCCCTATTCTCCAAATCATCCAGCTTCTGTAAGATGTACTGGTTTGTTTTGTCCTGGGCATGCTCTGTGGCCTGGGCTTGATAAAGCTCCTCTTCCGCATTGGAGAGGCGATGTTCAAGTTCGTTCAGCCTCGTGCGATGTTCCCCTAACTGGGCCTTAATTTGCGCCATTCCGGCGTTTACGGCCTTCTCCACTGACGCTGCAATCATGGGTGACAGCAGCGCTGCTACAGCCTGGGCCATCCGGTCAATGGAGTTATCTCCCTCCAGCTGAGGTAGGGGTGTGTGTGGAGGAGGGGGGGGAGAGGTCTCACCGCTTACCTCCATGTCTGCCCCCGGCGCGGGTGAATGCATCGCGGCGTAGGCCGAGACCGGGGCCTCGATTTGCGGCTGTGCCGGCGGCGAGTGAGCCGTCTGCGCCGTGAGCGTCCGGGCGCTCGATTTTTCAAGGAAGCGGTCCATGGGTGCTGTGTAGAGTGCCCAGAGGTGGAGAGAGGCTCAGATGTCTTCTCAGGCTGGATTTATATGCCGATTTTGGGTCGTGCTGCGGGAGCTGATGAGGAGGTCAGCTACTCCATGCGGCGCCGGAACCGGAAGTATTATTATTTTTTATTAAAGAGGAACAGATTTAATACATTTTTATTTTGTCTTAGACCCCTATGCACATGTATCATTCCTCCACCGCAGTAAAACTACAGAGATAATACATTCAACTTTGAACCCCACATGGGACCAAACTAGGGCTGCAACTAACGATTATTGTTTCGATTATTCGGATAATGGCCTTAAAAAAAAAAATTACATTGATAAAAAAATTTGGGCCAATTTGTTGTTGGACAGATTACAAAACACAAATTGCTGCAAAAACACATTACATGCTTTTCTGCAGCTTCTCCATTGAAGTATATTGAACCAAAAACATAAAAAAATAGCACCGTGTTGCATTAAAAAGTCCTTGCCCTTTCCAAATACTCAGCAGCCGAAAAAAAAAATCAGTGTGAACTGTAGTGTGTTTCTGCAAAAAGCACCAAAAAACAGAGGTGTGACCCCGGCCTGAGATGTTTAGTAATAATGGGGTTAAAAAAAATAAAAATAAGTACAAACAGAACAAATAATCACTACTGTAAGGGGTTCATTTTTTTACTGTGAGACAGTGAAATATTTACAGTAGTGATTTGCTTTTTTGTACTATAAAGGGCTAATTTTAGTTTTTTTAACCCAATTATGTTACTGGCCAATTAATCAATTATGAAAATTGTAATCGATTAATTTCATAATCGATTAGTTGTCGATTAATTGATTAGTTGTTGCGGCCCTAGACCAAACCCTAATCTTCAACATAGTTGAAATCTATGGAGATCCGCAAGCAGTAGCTCATAATCCACCCAATGTATATTTATTGAAATATTTTACAACAATCAAGTGGTATGTATACGTTCATATTCTGAAGGTTTATTCATTTCTCCATGTCTCCATCTTTTTTATTGTATTGTTTTATTTTTATTTATTTATCATTCCAAAGTTTATTAAGCTTCGAAAACAGTACAGAAAAATACAGAGAGGTTTATAGTCAAGTATTCAGAGATGACAAATGTGACCGTTA
This sequence comes from Rana kukunoris, assembly GCA_029574335.1. Classification (NCBI taxonomy): domain Eukaryota; kingdom Metazoa; phylum Chordata; class Amphibia; order Anura; family Ranidae; genus Rana; species Rana kukunoris. The sequence goes on along the minus strand of CM056049.1, from coordinate 722,240,201 downwards.
CAGTTTAAAACAAGCATAGTGTTCCACAATAGAATTATTAATCCGTAGATTTACTTAATGGTGTAAGGAACCTGATCTTTAATTCAGTTATATAACATCTCTTAGTTAACTAGAGGTTAAAGATGTCCATTTCGGAGTCATGAGATATTATAGTACATAAAAGTCATCTAGTAGATACTCAAACATGTCTATGCCACTATACTTAAGATTACCAAAATAACAAAATTAAAAGAACAGAAAAACAGAAAAAGATGAGAAGAGGGGTCAGTAATGAAAAGATTAAGAGAGGGTAGGAGGAGAGGCGAAACTCAAACCAGGGTGTCCACGTCTCATGAAACCTGTCTACACTATCGTAAGCCTGGGCAAGAGTGTCTTCCATTTCACAAATTTCTGAAATCTTTGCCAGTCACTGTGCGATGGTGGGTACCTGTGTAGTTTTCCAATGAATTGGGATCAATGTCTTAGAAGCATTTAACAAATGCTTAGTCAGTGAGTTCTTGTATTGTTTCAATTAGAAGGAGGAGATGTGTAGTATCAGCACGTGGCATCCAGAGATAGACTGGTTTCTGTAATCAGTTTAATCAGGTCCCTGACACCAAAACGCAACCAGGAGGGGACAATGCCACCGAATGTGTAACATCTCCAACAGGGATTGGGGGTCTGAGCATACCAGGAGTGTAACTTAGCCGGTGTGATATACCAGTCTGTGAGCAATTTATAGGACGTTTCCTGTGTTCTAGTGCTTATAGAGAATTTATGTGCCAGAATACAAGCAGATCTCCGCTGTCTTTCAGAGAAATTTAGTTCTAGAGCTTTGGAGCAGCGTTTCAGCCTCATGGGGAGGGTTTTGAAGCCACTTATAGGAGATAGATGTCACTTTTGGCAATTGATCACCCTTAGCGCAGACCATTTCAAATTCAGTCAGTTGTCTGGAGAAGTGAGTTTGGTTCGTCTTATCGCTTACATAGCTACGTATTTGAAAGTACGTCCAGAGTGGCAAATCAGGTAGTTCACTCACTCGTCTAAGCGTCTGGTAGTCCACCAGCTTCCCATTCTGAAAGCAGCCACCAGCTTGTAGTGTTTTGTTGGAAGGGGCGCGACAGAGTAGTCGGTTACCGAAGCCTGGCAGAAGGTCTGGGTTATCTGAGAGAGGTGTGAGTGGGCTCAGGAGAGGAGAGGGTAGGATGGTTGGCCAATCCCCTACAGACGGCTAGGGTATTAGCCAGTAAAGGTTGTTGTTTTAAGAAGTGTAATTTCCTAAGTCCAGGATTCCAAGGAGAGAAAAGATGGGGGCGAGTGCTCAGACTGTCCTCTAGAGCTTCCCAGTCTTTAGTCTCCCCATGGCAGTGCCAGTCTATAACTCTCTTGAGATGCTCCGCTGAATAATATTTCCTGAAGTCTGGCAGACCCATCCCTCCCCCTCTTTAGGTCTAGTCAAGAGAGTGAATTTAATCCTAGCCTTTTCAGGAGTCCAGAGGAAAGTCAGTAGGGCGGTTTGAAAAAATCAAGTAGGTAGTATGATCGGCAGAGCTCTTAGAAGATACAGAAGCCTGGGGAGTATCACCATCTTCAGGGTGGCTGCCCTTCCAAACCATGAGAAACAACCAGCGTTCCATAGTTTCAGGTCTCCCTCTATTCTTCGAAGTAGGTGTATGAAATTTGCCTCGAAAAGTGACAATACATTTGGGGTTAACCAAACACTGAGGTATTTTAATGCTTTCCAGGGGGGAATTTGTCTGGGTTCTAACAAGGGTGGAAGTAGATAAGGTAACATTTATAGCTTCTGATTTTGTTAAATTTATTTTAAGGTTAGAGAGATAACCATAATGGGACAATACTTTCTTTTTTGTTTACAAACTTTTATTGAAAAGAAATAGATGATGGTACAAATATATAAGAACAGTGCATATACAAAGTGAGGGTTAGCACATAGAAGAAAATAAAGCTAGTGGATAAATCAGAATACCGTACAAAGGTTACAAATATAATCCAATATGACAAAAGTATTATAAGGCTGTAAATCGTGTAATATGTTGAAGTCAAACAATATCAGAGACAAAATGATAAACTATGGGGTCTAGGCTGTGTTAAAGAATAGGGGGGAATGTTCAGTCCAGGGAGACCATTTATTATTAAAAATGTGCATAGTATTTTGTAAAGTATGGAATATTTTTTCCATTAGATTTATATTGTTGATTCTGGGTTTGAGTGGGGCTAGGGGGATTGATGGAGATTTCCATTGGGATGCTATTAGCCAGTGTATGGCGATTCAGATTGTGTGGATCAGTCTCATTTGGCTAGTGGAAAGACCGGTTATTGGGGAAAACATTATGCAATTATGTATCGTCAAGGTGATTACATTACCTGAGATTTTGGAGGCGAAATTCTCAAGTTCTAACCAAATGCCTCTGACTTTGTCACATTGCCAAAAAATGTGGGGGAACGAACCTAAAGTATTGCAGTCTCTAAAGCAAGAGGGGGAAGTTGAGGGGAAGATAGAATGGAGTTTAGTTGGGGTGTAGTACCATCTTGTGAATACTTTTAGGGCTGTTTCTTTAATTGAAATGGAATTAGAGCATTTGTGTAGATTGTTTATACAGTTATCCCAGACAACTATGGAGAAGGTGAAGTTTAAGTCTTGTTCCCATTTAATCATATAAGGTAGTTTGTGAGAATCTGTATTGTTAACTAAGGTGGAATAAAGGTCTGAAATGAAACCTTTCTTCCTGGGTGATTTAAGACAAAGGTTCTCAAAATGGGAGGGGGGTTGGGTGTTCGAGGTCTGGAAAAGTGAGTCAAAGAAATGCTTTATGAGGGGGAAGGTATCATGTTCTGAGACAGGGATCTGGTATTTTGATATCAGTGTAGAGAAGGGGATACAATTTGTGCCTTCGATAAAATTAGTAAGTGAGATGAGGTTATTAACTTTCCACCAAGTGAAGTCTACTGTGGTTTGGGTAATTAGTTTAAATTTTGGATCGCCTAGAAATGTGGCATGTGGGGGGGATTTAGAGGTGAGATTGTATTTCTCATTATGGAGCTTCCATAAATAATATGAGTGAGCGACTACTTGATTTCTGGAGTTTAGGGCTGGGATAGGGATTTTATTCCCCCAGAGAATGCCCGAGATAGCGTATGGTGCTATGGAGGCTTTCTCAAACTCGACCCAAGGAATGTTGGACTGCGGGACATGCCATTGTGCAATTTGGGTCCATCTTGCTGATAGATAATATAGCCAGAGGTCTGGGAGGCCAAGGCCTCCACACTTCTGGGACTTATGTAGGACCAATTTAGATGATCGGGGGTGGGAGTCTTCCCATATGAATTTGTTTATCTCAGATTGGAATCTAGTGATGAGTGTTTTATTGATTCTAATGGGAAGCGCTCTAAAAATATATAATATTTTAGGGAGTAGTGCCATCTTGATAGCCGTTATTCTTCCCAAGAATGAAATCTTAAAGGATTTCCACATTTTAAGCGTAGCTCTTAATTTTTGTATCATTGGGACATAGTTTTTACTTGCTAGGTCGCAGAGATTGGGAGTGAGGTCAAAAGAGTAGGAAAAGTCGAAGGAAGAACGTAAGGAGTCTAGCGTGGAGGAGGGAATATTAATAGGCATGCCTATTGATTTGGAAACATTAACAGTGAGGCCCGAGATGGTTGCAAAAGCGTTGAGGGTTTGTAGAAGGTGGGGTAAGGACCATTCTGGTTGTGATAAGAATAATAACATGTCGTCCGCCTACATGCTCAGTTTGTAAGTATTGGAGCCTGAAGAGTACCCTATGATGTCAGAATTAATAAGGATTGCTGTGGAGAGTGGCTCTATTGCTAATGCGAATAGTAGTGGAGAAAGGGGGCACCCTTGCCTCGTGCCTCTGCCCACATTGAAAAATTCTGAATTACAGCCCGGCAGACATATTCTAGTAGATGGGTTATGGTAGAGGGCGTGGAAGGCGTGTAGAAATTCTCCATTAAAGCCGAATTTCTGGAGTATAGTGTCCATGAATGACCAGTAGACACTATCAAAGGCTTTATTAATGTCAAGACTGAGCATTAGAACTGATTTGGATTTTAATGGGACAATACTTTCAAGAGATTGGGGATTGTAACATGTGGGTTTGTCACAAAGAATAGGAGGTCGTCCACATACGCCGCCGTCTTGTACACCCTGTCTAGTACGGAAATCCATTGTACTGAGATGTCTTTGTTGACCATGCGGATAAATGGTTCCAGTGAAAGGATAAACAGTAACGGGGAGAGAGGACAACCCTGTCGCGTACCGTTCCGTATTTCTACTTTGTCTGACAACGACCCGTTAATTTTTTATCTTAGCTGAAGCATGTTGGTATAACAACGTAATCCATACCATTATGTGCAAGCTGAGGCCCATGTGTGCACAAGTCGCAAACATAAAGTCCCATGATACCCTGTCAAAAGCCTTCTCCGTGTCCATGGACTGAAGAAGGCTCTCGACATGCCGTGAGTGGGAAGCCTGAGTAAGGAGAAAAGATTTGATGATATTGTCCTTTGCCTCTCTCCCTGGCATAAAGTCAACCTGTTCAGGGCCAATTACACTGGGCAGGAGCGGTCTCAGTTTATTCGCCAGTATGTTTGCTAACAGCTTCAGGTCAATATTTAAAAGGGAGATAGGCCTATGGTTATAACATGCTATAGGGTCTTGTGGTAAGGGTTTATTTTTGAATAAAGAGTTAAAGGCTTTTTGCATGGGGCCTGTCAGTATGTCACTAAAAGTTTTGTAATCAATTGAGGTAAAGCCCTCAGAGCCCGGGCTTTTCCAGGTTTTAGGGCTTTAATAGCCTGTTGAATCTCTGCGGGAGAGATCTGTTCTTCTAATTGTGTTATGTCATCTGCAGTCAATCGAGGTAGGCCGCTCTGTTTCAGGTAATCTTGTATTGCCTGAGTTCTATCCCCGGAAACTCCCGGTGGTTTGTGTTGCGCCGGCAGATTGTAAAACTTTGAGTAATGTGTGTGGAAATGCTTTGCAATGTCCTCAGTTTTAACATCTAGCGACCTGTCTGCATTTCTTGTCCCTAAAATTTGTTTGGAAGTGTAAGGCCACGTACACACGACCGGTTTCCTCGGCAAGATCCATCAAGAAACTTGATAGGAGACGTATTCTGCCGAGGAAACCGGTCATGTGTACATTTTTCGACAAGGAAACTGTCGAGGACCTCGACGAGCCAAAAAGAGAGCATGTTCTCTATTTTCTCAACGAGAGTCAAATTTGGCTCGTCGAGTTTCTCGTCGGACTGGTTTCTGACGAGAAACTTGAGCATGTGTATGCTAAAAAACCCGCGCATGCTCAGATAAAAGTAGGAGACGGGAGTAAAAGTAGCATTTGTAATGGAGATAACACATTTTTTAAGCTGTAAAAGACTGAAAAGTGCAAATAGTCTCTTACGAAACATTTACTTAACATGCAAACACATGAGATTAGCAAAAGGAGCTACAAGAGTTGTGCCAGTGGAATCAAACTTCCCCTGCCGTCCTATGTGTTGAAGTCACCGCATTTGAGAACGACAAGATTTGGTCTTTAACGTGTGTACGCAAAGCAAGCTTGTCGAGTTCCTCGACAAGCCCAACAAGGAACTTGGTGAGGAAAACGATGTGTTTCGCCCAACGAGTTCTTCGGTCGTGTGTACGTGGCCTTAGGGTCCCGCAGCGCCCTTGCCAACAGTTAACCAGATTTGTCGACGGCTTCATAATATATATTTTTCCTGAAAAATAGGAAATGTTTTGTCTTGATGTGTAGGTTAGTCTGTAGCTGTTTCCTGGCATCTAAAAGTTCAAGGGTCGACTGCTCCGATAGGGATTGTTTATGTCTAGTCTCTAGTGAGGCGATTAAATTTGTCAACCTGTCAGTTTCCGCCTCCTGAAGCCTCTTGCGATGGGCACCCATGCGTATCAGATTATCTCTAATTGCGCACTTATGAGCTCCCCACACCATTAGAGGATCTACCTCCGGTGTCTCGTTTAGTTTAAAAACGTTTTTTGAGATTACCAGTGATTTGGGGTAAAAGCTCTGGGTCCGTTAGGAGTGACACGTTCAGTCTCCAGGAGGCTGAATGAGCTGGGGCCCCTATCATGGTCAAGGAGATAGGTGCATGGTCCGAAATGGACTGGATTCCGATCTTAGTCCCTGTCACCCTGGACAAATCCCTCTGAGAAATGTACAGATGGTCAATGCGAGAGTAACGGTTATGAGGGATGGAATGAAAAGTAAAATCTTTATCGGACAGGTGGAGAAATCACCACGTATCAATTAATTGCAAGGAGTGTAGCAAAACCTTGATTTTTTTGAGTATTTTGTAGGAGATGCAAGTTTTACTTTCAATAAGTTTTTATTAAATTAAAAATGAGCAAAATGACAGTAAACAACAGTCAATATACAAGGTAGGTGGCAAAACATCTGACCACAGGCTTTGTATTCTTAACATTAAACAGTAGATATCTTATGTTCTAATTTCTTGCAACAAGCCGTGAGTTAATGTATATATAGGTATTACCGCAGGGAGGTCCCCCCGGGGAACCTCGCCCCCACACACCCCGACCGGGAACATACTGTGTGTTTAGCAGGGGGAGCCCCCGGCACCCACGCCACGGGAACAAACCCAGACAACTGTACTTGGAGAAATCAAGACAAGATTAGATTAGTTGCAATAGTAGTAGTCAGGGAAATAAAAGAAGAACGGAATAGAATAGAGAAGAAAAGTTGGAAAAGAAAAGATAAGATAAGACAAAAGGAATCAAAATGAATCCTAAACAAAGCAAAACTGATTAATTCGGATCATCATGAGATTCAAGTTCAAGCGTTGTATTAACAAGGACATGTCATATCTGATTGGCTTGAGTTCAATGAAAAACAGAGTAGTCAATAGATAGACACCTCAATACAGCTTAATTTTGTGCCAGTCAGTCCACGGTTTCCAGCGTGCAGAAGCCGAGAGATAATTCCCCCGAGATGCCGCGAACATCAGTTCATAACCTACATTGACTGATACTATTGCAATAATTTCGGCCAGGTCGGGAACTGTCTGTTGTTTCCAACGACGTGTGAGAGCCAGCCTAGTAGCCAGCAGGATGTGCGAAACTATGGGCCTATCTGAGTTTGGAACTGTGTCCATTCCCAAGGAGAGGATAGCCATCCCCGGGAGTTGGATACCAATGCACCTGTTACCTGCATTGCCATGGTGAAGACCTCCCCCCATATCTTACGTACTAAAGGGCATCCCCACATAATATGGAACAAAGTACCCACCTTTCCACAACCCCTCCAGCAAAGCGGAGAGATTTGAGGTCCAAACTTTTAGAGTCTAAAGGGTGTTAGATACCATCTCATTAGCAATTTCTGATGTAATTCCCATAAGGTAATACACTTAGTGGACGAGTAGGTGTACCGCAAGGCTGATTGCCATTGTTCGGGGGAGAAGGAGGCCCCTAAATCTGCCTCCCAGGCCACCATGTTAGAGGATTTCACAAAAGGCAGGTTGTCATTTAAAAAATTGGAAAAAAGTGAGATTCCCTTTATGTTTGTGGTGGGTTTGGTGAGATACATTGCGATCCTTCAGGGCAAGTGGAATAAAAGTGGTGGATTAGTCTTAAGAAAATTGACTATTCTCAGAAATGCAAAACGTTCAGTTTCAGCGAGGTCGAATTCCACCTGGAGCGACCTGAAGGTTCTGCAGCTAGGTCTAATCAGCAAATCCGAAATATTCTCAATCCCCCTTGATACCCATTTAGACACATTCAAGTCTGGTAGGATGCCAAGCAGGGAATTTAGTCTAAGTGGAAAATATATTGTGGGGGGGTGTGGTGGGGTCAGTTTTAGTAGCAGGTTCCAAGCTTGTAGAGATGCTATCATCATGGGGGAGAAGTTTGTCCGGGATTTTAGGGGACATCACAGACGTCATCAGGGATTCATACAGAGAGCCAAAAGGGTATTGGCTTTCTTCTAGTTCCTGCCATCTAGTGATAGGGGTGTGAACCAAGTTCTCAGTTGTGTTAAGGTGGCAGCCATGTGGTAATCTTTCAGCACTACATTTCCCATTCCCCCCACTCCCCTGGATGCAACAAATCTTTTAAATGCCCACCTAGCTTTCTTACCTTTCCACAGGTACTTATTAAGTAGTGCTTGAGCTGTCGTGAAGAATGAGTTGGGGGCTGGGATGGGGAGAGTCCTAAATAGGTAAATCAGTTGTGGAAGAACCATCATTTTGAATGCAGCCAGTCTACCTGACCAGGACAGTTCATGCCGGGCCAGGTTTTGGAGTTTAGCTGGCAGGGAGGCCAAGAATGGTAGGTAGGTGTATGAAAATAATTCCTTTGTTGTGGCCGGCAGTTTAACCCCTAGATATGTTATACTCTCGGTGCTCCACCCGTAAGGAAACCGTGAACTGAGTGCACTTTTAAGTTTAGCAGTAATACCAAGGCCTAAAATCAGGGATTTACTTTCGTTTACCTTATAGTATGAAACTTTTCCAAACATTTTGAGTGACTCATGAGCCGAAGCCAGGGAATTGCCAGGATCCGAGAGCATCAGAATTTTCAGAGTTCTAATATAGGAACGCGAGGGGCTCTAAAATCAAATAAAAAATTAAAGGGGATAAAGGGCACCCCTGTCTTGTGCCGTTAGTAATAGAAAAAGGCTTAGCGAGCACCCCCAAAGTAAAAACTCTTGCGGAAGGTGACGTATACAGAGCTATTATGGCCCCCAGAATGCTCCCAGCAAACCCAAATTTTTGAAGGACTGCTTCCAAATAGCTCCAATGGACCCTATGAAAGGCCTTCTCTGCGTCCAATGCAAGAAGCAGAGAAGGCCTCCGCTGAACCTCTGCAAGGTGTACTATATTGACCAATCTTCTAGTTGCGTCCGAGGCCTGGCGGCCTTTAGTGAATCCAACCTGATCCATATGGATCAGCTGAGGAAGGATTACAACGAAGCGGTTTGCAATGATCTTAGCGTATAGCTTGAGATCGTTGTTTAACAACGAGATAGGCCTGAAATTTGTCTTCCCCTAGTGGGCAGAGTCACAATCAACGCTTCTAACATTTCGGAGGGGAAGAGCGAGGAGGCAGCTGCTTTGTTGAACACCTTACAAAAAAAGGGTGACAACTCTAACTTAAACATCCGGTAGTATTCCCCCACTAAACCATCCGGTTGCTGGGATTTGTTAGCTGGAAGAGTATCAATTAATTTTTGGATTTCCGGTATCGTGATGGGCGAATTTAAAGATTCCACTTGTGAGTTAGTTAGTTTAGGAAGGGACACCTTATCTAGGAATTCGTTAATCAGGGAGGCGTTAGGTTGGTGGGTATTCACGTCATCTTTTAAATTGTATAGGGCGCCATAGTAATGGCTGAACGTGCCCGCCACATCCTGGGGATGATACAGTTTTGTGTTGCGTAAGGGGTGAAGGATGTAAGGGATCCTAGTCTTATGCCGCGTACACACGATCATTTTTTTGTGATGAAAAAAACAAAGTTTTCTGTGAAGTAAAAAACGACGTTTTTAAAACGTCACTTTTCAAAGACGATGTTGCATACACACCATTGTTTTTTTACACAAAAAGCAAGGTTACGTTCACCACTCTTTTCCATTGAAGCTCGCTTCATAACTAGCTTCTGGGCATGCGCGGGTTGAAAAACGTCGTTGTAAACAACGTTTTTGCTACACACGGTGACTTTTTGTGAAACAAAAAACGACGTTTTGAAAAACGACACAAAAAATTCAAGCACGTTGGAATTTTTTTTTGGTCATTTTTTTTAAGACAAAAAACAACGTTTTGCCCACACACGATCAATTTAAATGACGTTTTAAAAAACGTCGTTTTTTTTCATCGCAAAAAACGACCGTGTGTACGCGGCATTAGTCCTATGACCCTTAAGTCTATTTGCCAGTAATTTACCTGCCCTGTTGCCTTGAGCATAATATAGTGTTTTGAGTCTTTTAGAGCTCTTTTTAAAATCCTCCAGCAGGAGGAGCCTAAGGTCTCTTCTCAGTTTGGTGAGTGTAGAGGATAACTGACTCAATGTCTTTATTTTATTCTCCCTTTCAGCCGTTGCTATTTCATCTGTAATTTCACTAATCTTTTTGTTGCGCTGCCTCCTCGCCCTTGCCCCTAGTTGGATAAAGATGCCTCTCATATAGGCCTTATGGGCAGACCATAGGGTAAATGGGTCCATCTCAGGGGTGTCATTGACAGAGAAAAATTCCACCAAGTGTCTCTCCACTTCTTTTTTGACATTGGGTTGTATTAATTCTCCACACTGGAGCAGGTTGAGCATCTTTAAGATATAGAGAGATGGAGGCATGGTTCGACCATTAAATATCATTAAATGAGACTGAGGCAGTTCTAGTCAGCGTAGCAAAGTCAGTCAAAAATAAATCAATTATTGTATACATTTGGTGAGGGGCAGAGAAGAAAGTAAAGTCTCTTTCACCAGGATGGCAGCACCTCCACACATTAAATAGTTCAGCAGTGGAGATAGAGCTTTGCAAAGAAACCCCTGGCCTAGAGATCTTAGAAGTTGAGTCCATGGCTGGGTCCAGTACCGCATTAAAGTCACCACACAATATAAAAAGACCCTTTTTAATGAGTTGAATTTTTTCATCAATTTATTGAAGAAGGTGACCTGGTGGGTGTTCGGGGCATATACATTCACCACTGTGTACGTTATTGAGTTTTTGTCACATACCAAAGCCAAAAACCGGCCACCAGGGTCCTCCAATTTGGTGTGGAGGGTGAATGCCACTGTGTCACGTATGGCGGTCAACACTCCCTTAGACTTATTCTCCGCACTAGCCGAGAAGATATGGGGGTAATTTTTGTGTGAACACCGTGGGGGGGAAATACTGCAGAAATGGGTCTCCTGAACACAAACAATGTCCCCCTTGCGTAGGATGGCTTCCTTCCACAACAACCTACGTTTGGCAGGATGGTTTAAACCTCTGGCATTAATGGATAAAACTTCAATAACCTTGTAGTGGACAGTGCTGGACGAGGGGGGTTGCAAAGTGTATCAATCGGTTAGACCCCCTTAGGTTGGATACAAAGGTGGTGACAAAACCTTGTGACACAGCAGCTACTCACTGTGATCCAGAAGACGTGGAGCAGATTGTAGAGGGGAGTTCTAATCCGAATCCACAGACCCGAGATGATAGGGACATCTTTGACAGTACCCCAGCTCAAGGGCAGGTAATGAACCATGTTGATCCAAAAGCAGCTAAAAAAAAAAAAAAAAAAACAAGAAGAAAAATAGGAATAACAATCCAAACAACGGTAAGAACAAATAAAAGTCTATAGAAACCGTAAAGAACAAAGGTAGATCGTACCTGGGTGCAGTTGCACACTGCTCAGTTAATGAGGGGAACAAGTTCATGCCCATGACCGTTTAAGGTCTCCACAGGCTAATAATGTCAACCTATAGCGAACATGGACTCTATTAATTTTCTCAATAATCGTCAAATTAATATGGATTCCATTTTTAATACTGAAGATTTGGGAAAAGATGAACCAGACTATAATGTCATATTAAGTACATTAAGCAATACACTCGAAAAACAGGTACGTACCTGGTAGGACATAGCCACATTCGAGCAGTATGCAAAGGATAACATCATAGGGCCAGATTCACGAACACTTGCGCTGGAGTATTTGGATATGCGCCGCGTAACTGTGATGATGCGCCGTCGTTTCTATGTGCCCGTACCCACCAAACTAGATGCGCCCAATAACGGGTCATTTGCGACCGGCAGAACGTTCCGACGCCAGAGTATCGTCAGCGCTTATTTTCGCTGGGCGCATCAGTCGCGCCCATTGATTTCCCCTGCAAATATGCAAATGAGGGATTTTTCCCAATTCACGAACGGATTAGCACCATACGCTGGCTACATGCGCCGCGCGTATCTCGTCCGTCCGGCGCAAAGTTATTTCTACAAAAGGCTGCTTTATCTTTACTCCAGATGGCCTCAGGTCAGCAGGAGAGCAGCTACAGCAGCGTTACCGACGATAAGAGCTAGCTGAGCACCCCAACTTGCAGGACAACACCTCTGTCCATGCTTGTCTGTCAAATTTTACAGCCATGGAGGAAGACATCATAGGTCTCCATAGCCGAGATGATGGCTGACAGCTCCCGGCCATTAAAGTTCAGCTTTCTCCTGTGTGTTTGCGGGGAACGGGAGCAGCCATCTCAGAACAAAAGTAACATCACTGCGGGGAGGGGGAGCAGGATATACTTTAGTGCCGGAATGGCGCTTCTACGGGCGCATTTACACGCCCAACAGAAGGCATTGCGCTGACGTTTCCCGTGAAGTGGTGCCGACGGAAGTTGTGAGCATGCGCACAAAGGGGGCGAGTGGAGCCTCACTCACTGCGCATGCTCCGTGGTTGATGCGCTGAACGTAAGCCTCTGAGCTGGGCTCCGCCCATCATTTACATATGATCACACCCACTTCCACTTGCGTCGGGTTACGCCAGCGCATTATCGTTACTCTGGCGCAAGTTTACGCGCAACTGCTATGTGAATTACAGGACTTGCGCTGAAAGGGTCTTCAGAGTAACGTAAATGAGAAGCGTTACTCCAGAGGAAAGATACTCTCATGTACCTGAATCTGGCCCATTATGCGTAGTTTAAGATGGGATGTCACCCCACAAGATGGTTTGGAAGACAAAGCATCAACTACTGAGTGGCTTGATTTCTTTAATGGGGTAGGATTCAAGCTCCAACAATTGGTGTTAAGACGCAAACAAAGAAAAATGTCATTGCTCAAATTAAAGATCTCTGAATTACAAGAGAAATTAGACCCCATTAAAGGTACTACACTTGTCAATAATTTTGATATTGAAATTAAAAAGAAGTTAGAAAAGGTGGATAAGGAAACTCAAAAGAAAAAAATTAAAAAATATAAACGAGATTTCAATGATTTTGATAAAGGAGAGATTTATCTGTGGCAGAACAGCACAAATAATAAAAAAACTCCTGTACAACCATCCATTGCAGTCCCACCTTTAACGACCAATAATTCTCATGAATTAGGCAGACCCTTAATGGGACAACCAACTGAGAGTATGACACAGGAACAGCAGAGGCATCCAGTCAGAAATCAACGTGGCAGGGGGAAAATTACAGCACCCCATAGAGGGGGATACCAAGTCCCTCCTGCCCCAAATTACACACAATATTACACTCAAGCCAATAGGCCCTATAATGTGCCCACAAACAATAAATATGAATCTTTAGTGATGCAAAACCCAGAAGATAATGCGAATTATATATCTTCCCCCACGACCAGCCCCTTTTTTAGGGAGAGGCAGGAGAGGTGTGAATCGAGGAAGAGGAAGGGGGAACAGACCCTGGAGGGATCGGGCACAACAACAATACAATCAGAACCCCCCACAAAACTGGTGGAACCCTCCCCAATGGCAAGAACATCACAGCCCAATAAGGGCAATAACAAAAATCCAACACGTAGAGGCTGTAGATCAGAGAGAAGGATCCAGCAGAAAAAGACCAAGGCACACAGAGTAAGTGGTATATACAACCTCTCTACTGTTACCCTTACACAAAAGGAAACTAACATCTTAAATGCAGGGCTCAAGTGTGCATCCACTAAACCTATGAATAAATGTAATGTATATATATAGATATACATAAATTTATAAGGAAGATAAATATGAAAAAATATTTTTTATCTAATACTGGAAACACATACAAAACTAAACCAATGGCAACGGTAGGGGTAGACAGTGGATTGAGAAACAAGTCTCTTTAACCCACAACAGCAAGCCAACCATCAGGTTGAAGTTTTCAAGCAACTTGTCATCAGAGATTTAGAAGATTTACCTACTAAAAAAAAACCTAAATCCCAACCATATAAGAGAAGGTATTAAAGCATTAGCAGCAAGAAAAGAAGTCATAATATGACCAGCAGATAAAGGGGGAGGGGTGGTTGTTATGGATAAATCGTTTTACCACACCCAGTTGCTTAATATGCTCAAAGATGAGACTACATACACTCATCTACCAAAAGATCCCACTAAGAGTTATAAAGATGACCTGTGGAATTTGGTAGACTTTGGCTATTATAAGAGAGTAATTACTAAAAAGGAAAAACAATACCTCTGCCCTAGTTTCAAACGTATTCCTACCATTTACACTGTACCGAAAATACATAAAAATTCCACTATCCCTCCAGCAAGGCCTATCGTTAACGGCATTGAATCAGTCACAGTCAGAGTCGGACAATATTTGGACCATTTCTTACAAACCAGTGTACAAAACACTAAAGCATACCTGAAAGACACAACAAGCTTTCTGCAAAAATTAGGCCAAATCAATGTCCCCAAAGATACAGATTTTTACCTGGTGACTGCAGATGTAGCATCACTATACACAAACATACAACATGACGATGCACTCTTGGCTTTGAATTGGGCATTATGCCAACGAGAAGACCTACCACACATACAGAAAAAATTCCTTGGTATGGTTTTGGAATTTTGCTTAACCAGGAATTATTTCTGGTATGCGGGCGATTTTTACAGTCAAAAAACGGGAGTAGCTATGGGCGTAAAGTTCGCACCAAGCTTAGCGAATCTCTTTATGAGTGAATGGGAGGATAAGTGGATTTACCAAAATAGGCGTAGTGAGCTAATATTTTATACGCGATACATCGATGACCTGTTCATAGTATGGCAGGGTACTGAGGAATCTTTGAAAGAGTACTCCACATGGCTAAACACCAATACAAATAACATTGCCTTGGAATTTAATTGGGATAAGAAACAAATTCACTACCTTGACGTAACAGTCATGAAGGAGGATAACAAACTGATCACTAAAGCCTACTTTAAGAGTAGTGATAGGAACAGTTACATCCCAGTCCAGAGTGGACATCATCCACATTGGCTACAAAATATTCCAAAAGGCCAATTTATGCGCATACGCCGTAACTGCACTCAGCAAGATGATTATGTATGCCAGGCAACCCTGATTAAACATTGTTTCATTGAAAAGGGTTATGATAAAGATGTATTAGATAAGATTCAGGAAGAAGTAGGTAAAAACACCCAGGAACAATTATTGCAACCCAGAACTAAACCTGAGAATCAGATGCATGAATGGGGCTTTATATCCCAATATCATGAACAATACAGGGATATTGAGAAGATTTTCAAAAAGAATTGGAACATTCTCACAATGGACAAAATTCTCCAACAGTCCTTACCCCCTATACCATCTTTTATATACAAAAAAACTTCTTCCTTTGGTGATCAAGTCGTTAAAAAAGTACTAGATCAACCCAAACCATTACAGATGTTTTGGGAGCAAAATGGTTTCTACGCCTGCCGACGATGCAAAGCATGTCAACAAGTATCAACCCACTTACAAGCTTTCACTAACCTCACCTCCTCAGCCAATGGCAGACAATTCCAAATAACAGATTGCATAACATGTGCATCAACGCACGTAGTTTATGCTTTGGAATGTCCTTGTGGCTTATTATATATAGGGTGCACTAAAAGAACCCTAGGCAAAAGAGTATCTGAGCATATATATAATATCAAAACCAAATATGAGGATCATAGTGTTTCCCTACATTTTCTCCAAAAACATGAGAGTAACCCAATCGGATTAACATTTTGGGGAATTGAGAAAATAAAACATAAATGGAGGGGAGCTAACATGGTAAGGGAAATCTCAAAATCCGAAACTAAATGGATTTTTTTGACTAATTCCCTTAGCCCGAAAGGTTTAAATATTGAATTGGACCTAAATTGTTTTATTAGCAATCACTAAAACAATATATAGGACAATACAATTTTATTAAACCAAGCCCTTGGCATATAATGAAAAATAGCCAATTCACATAAGAAAGTAATTAATAATACCTCTTTACTTTTATTTGGTCTATTATTCTTCTTTGTTCAGATGGGTATTTTTACAGGGGGATAATATGTGTGAAAGAGGACCCATCTATATGTCCACACAGCAACAATTTTGTATTTACCCTTTTGACTAGGCATTATTTGGTCCATCCAGTAGATGGCGCCATCATAGAAGGTGTTAACACACACATATTGTATTAATGGGCTATGAGGGCCAATTAATAGCAGTAGATAATGAAGACCCCTTTTTTTGACAATTACTTCCCTACAGAGGACCGTTCTACAACTATCTTTCGAATATGTTTTTGTATGTAAAAATATTCCAACACATGCATTAATATGTCACTTGAACGGTCTTACTGTATTATTATTCGTTGCATAACAATGCTTAATGTGCACTGATTTAATGCGCATGATTCATTAGTGGATCATTAGCAAGTTTAATATGTTTTCTTGATCGTACATCACGGGACACAGAGCGCATAGTCATTACATATGGGTTATATGGGTACCTTCAGGTGTGGACACTGGTGTAATCAACTTCACAGGAAGTTCCTCCCTATATAACCCCCTCCCACTGAGAGTGCTCTATTTTTTTCGCCAGTGTCTTAGGTGTTGGTCACGTCTAGCTGTCCCTCGGAGGTCTCGGGACCCAGGATAGCTAGCCGGATCCGTCCGAAGTGCTTCAGAGCCAAGATGTACGGTACCCGGGCCCTGCTGGAGTGGGGTTTTGCCTATAATGCCTCTCCTTGGAGGGCTGGATTCTGGGCTCCAGTGCCTTAGTCTCTTCCAAGAACTAAACGCTACTGATGCCAGGATGCTATATAGGTCCAGGGGTGTGGGTTCCTTAACACAGGACCCCGGTCCCTGAAGGTCCAAGACAATACCCACGGAGATGGGGGAAGGTTGGGCCTCTTGCATTTTGCAATACCCTGCGGCGTGGAGCAGGTAAGAGGGAACCTGCGGGACTTGGTTCGACAGTAGGTATCCCCCTGGGGGTTCTGGGTTGGCTAACAGTATGCTGGTGCATCAGCCACTATCTCCACTATGTCTGTTGAGGCAGGATGGGATTCTAATGTTTACCCAGATAATATGTAGATATATGTATACTTGTGTAAGTTATATATTTGCTACTCACCCCAGGTCTGCCTGTTAACACTGATACTGCAACCCCACATGTTTTAAAGAGGAAATTGCTGGTAAAAAACTCCTGTTTCTTAGGAAGCCCAAGGGGACAGCTTCCTCGCTGTGTGTGCACTACAATAAGATTAGTGCTTACCTGGTGTCTGTTGGTGCTGCATAACGCTGGTCCATGTTGTTCCTCTGCTCTGCTTCCTCCATGTGGTTTCAGCGTGGTGCGCGCGATCGTGCGCGCGATTGTGCGCGCGTGTGCACGCGCATACGCGCGCGCGTGCACGCCGCCTTTTATAGCGTCGGCGTGCGTCGGGGGGGCGGGCCAGCAGCGTCAGGGTCTGTATAAAGGGAAAACTTCTCTCGGGCTGGTCTTTCCTCCTGGAGGTAGAGGAAGAAAGGATACAGAGCGTGCAGCTGGGTCTTTTGGCCACACAGGGACACCTAGTGGCGGTTTTGTGGATCTTCAGGTCTAGGACTTAGGTCCACTATTGACCAGAGAAAAAAAAAAAAAAAAAAGTTTTTTTGCTTAACCACTTCCCGCCCGGCCAATAGCCGATTTACGGCAGGGAAGTGGTTATGAAATCGTGACTAGACGTTCTCAAACGTCTAGCACAATTTCAATGCCGCGCTCCCGTGGGGGCGCGCAGCGCGGCGATCGGTGATGCGGGGTGTCAGTCTGACACCCTGCACCTCCGATCTCGGTAACGAGTCTCCGGCGGAGCCTCGTTACCACGTGATCAGCCGTGTCCAATCACGGCTGATCACGATGTAAACAGGAAGAGCCGCCGACGGCTCTTCCTCACTCGCGTCTGACAGACGCGAGTACAGGAGAGCCGATCAGCGGCTCTCCTGACAGGGGGGGTTCGCGCTGATTGTTTATCAGCGCAGCCCCCCCTCGGATCGCCACATGGACCACCGGGGAGTGCCCACACTAGACCACCAGGGAACATAAAAAAAGGGAAAAAAAATGTAAAAAAAAAAAAAAATGACAAAAAAAAAAAAGTCAGCAGTAAAAAAAAGGGCAGTAAAAAAAAGATGCCAATCAGTGCCCACACATGGGCACTGATTGACAACATTAATCCATCAGTGCCACCCCTCAGTGATCATCAGTGCCACCCCAGTGTCTGTCAGTGCCACCCCACAGTGCCAATCCATGCCCAGTGCCCACCTATCAGTGCCCACCTGTGCCACCTATCAGTGCCCACCTGTGCCACCTATCAGTGCCCACCTGTGCCGCCTATCAGTGCCCACCTGTGCCGCCTATCAGTGCCCACCTGTGCCACCTATGAGTGCCCATCTGTGCCGCCTATGAGTGCCCATCTGTGCCGCCTATGAGTGCCCATGAGTGCCCATCAGTGCCGCCCATGAGTGCCCATCAGTGCCGCCCATGAGTGCCCATCAGTGCCCCATACCAGCGCCGCCTATCAGTGCCCATCAGTGCTACCTAATCGGTGCCCATCAGAACTACCTCATCGGTGCCCATCAGTGCCACCATATCAGTGCCCGTAATTGAAAGAGAAAACATACTCATTTACAAAAAAATTAACAGAAAAAAATAAAAACTTTATTTTTTTTTCAAAATCTTTGCTCTATTTTTAGTTGTTGCGCAAAAAAAAAAAATCGCAGGGGTGATCAAATACCACCAAAAGAAAGCTCTATTTGTGGGGAAAAAAGGACGCCAATTTTGTTTGGGTGCAGTGTAGCATGACCGCGCAATTGTCATTCAAATTGCGACAGTGCTGAAAGCTGAAAATTGGCTTGGGCGGGAAGGTGCGTAAGTGCCTGGTATGGAAGTGGTTAAAGGGACTCAGCCTTAGATCCAGCAGTATCTGAGTCTACCTTGGACTCCGGCTAACGGGCATTGGTGTGTCAATACTCACAGGTTTCCTCAGTATTGCCACCTCCCAGGCGGGTAAAAAAAAAAAGAAAAATTTTTTTGAAAAAAAAAAAGAAAAAGAGAGAAATTAGTTCTTTTTCATTTTTCCTCATACCTGCCCTCGTATTGGTTACTCCTAGCTGCAACAGTACGGTGTTGGCTATAGGGGTGACCCAAGGTTGTACAATGGCTCCAAAGGGATCTGGACCAGCCAAGGCTGCTAAAGGTGCCAAAAAGCAAAAGGGGTCTCCATCGGGGTCAGAGGATTTGGGCCAGGCTTCTACGGCCCCACCCTCGCCAGTCAGGACACCGAGTGGCATAGTACAAGAGCCATTGGGGGTGCTGGGGGCAGAGGCGGCCCCCGATCCACCCATTCCCGTTTACGTGACGGAAGAAATGCTAGCAGCCACCATGTGTGGGCTAGAGAAAAGGTTAACGGCGTTGTTTTCCCGTCCTTGCCCAAGTAGCAAGCGGGCTAGATCCCCCTCACCCAGTGTGGGGTTTTCAGATGCGGAGGTCTCCTCTTCAGAGGAACGGGACCCACAAGGGGATCAGGCAGACCCAAGTCCCGACGGTTCAGACAGGGAAAATTCCACTATAGATGAATATTCTCGGCCTCTCAAGCGGAGAGCCTGTGGATCCAGTCTTTGACAGATATGGTTCGCACTGCCTTTAAACTTCCAGTGCCAGAACTAGTAGCCCCGGAGGTATCCTCATTGGGTTCTTTAAAGGCTCCATTAACTTGTGCATCTTTTCCAATGCACCCCCTTCTGCGGAACGTGATTTACCAGGATTGGGCTCGACCTGATAGAATCTTTGTCCCTCCTAAAAGATTCTCTATTCTCTACCCTATGGAAGAGGAATATGTGAAGAAATGGGCTCTCCCTACAGTGGACGCAGCCATTTCCTGCGTGAATAAATCCCTGACTTGTCCGGTTGAAAATGTCCATATGTTCAAGGATCCGGTCGACAAGAAATTCGAGACCCTACTGAAAGCAGCTTTCACCTCAGTAGGTGCCATGGTTCAGCCAGACAGGCATCTCGTTCATCTCTACTGATGGTTCACATGCGTCGTCTTTTGTGGATAAAGAACTGGTCAGCAGAGGCACCCTGCAAAAAGCTTTTATGGGGGAAGACTATTCGGGGAAGACCTAGATAAATATATCCACACCATATCAAGTGGAAAAAGTACTTCCTTACCGGTCAAGAAAAGACCGCGTGGGCCCACGTTTAAACGACAGGCCATTGTAGGCTCGGCCCCTTCGACTTCTCGTCAGTATCGACGGCCTCCCGGGCGTTCAGCAGTTAATAGTCGCCCACAGGGACAAGCCGCGGCAAACAAGAGGCCCTGGTCTCGCAAGCCGGCTAAACCAGTCATCAAGTCAGATTCATGAAGGGGCGCCCCCACTCTCTTGGGTGGGGGGGAGGCTTCAGTTTTTCTCCGAAGTCTGGAAGGCAAGAATTCCCGACGCTTGGGTTCGGTCCGTAGTAGCCTCAGGCTACAAACTAGAGTTTCGAGAAATCCCCCCTCCTCATTTTCAGGGGTCAAGTCTTCCAAGCGACCCGTTAAAGAGGGCCTCTCTCGTAAAGGCGTTGGATCGCCTCTTGCTCCAAGGAGTAATTGTAGAAGTACCAACCCAAGAAAAGGGTCTGGGATTCTACTCCAACCTTTTTGTTATACCAAAACCCAATGGCGACGTCAGGCCTATATTAGACCTCAAACGCCTAAATCGCTTTCTAAGGATTCAGACCTTTCGTATGGACTCCATACGTTCAGTGACAGCCAGCCTGCATCAGGGCGACTTCCTAGCATCTATAGACATAAAGGATGCATATCTGCATGTGCCGATTTACCCAGCACATCACAAGTTTCTTCGTTTTACGATAAACCAAAGTCATTACCAGTTCGTAGCCCTCCCTTTCGGGTTGGCAACAGCTCCACGGGTATTCACAAAGGTGTTAGCCCCGGTGCTAGCCGTCCTAAGGACAGAAGGCATCTTGGTCCTAGCATACCTGGACGATCTCCTGGTTATCGACAGTTCAGCTTCCAACCTCAATCATGCAGTAGTCCGCACAGTGCGGCATCTAGAAGAGTTCGGGTGGATTGTGAACCAAGAAAAATCAAGGTTACAACCCACAAGACAGTTGGAATATCTAGGCTTTCGGTTAGATACAGAATGCCAGAGGGTATTTTTACCTCAAAAGAAGATCAGGTCGTTGATTCAAACGATTCAAATAGTCTTAGGCAAAAAGAAGCCGACTATTCGCCTATGCATGCGACTGCTGGGAAAGATGGTGGCCGCCTTCGAAGCAGCGCCCTATGCCCAGATCCATACCAGAATTCTGCAAGCAGCTATTCTCTCTGCTTGGAACAAGTCCATACAGGCATTAGACCGTCCATTAGTTCTTTCTCCAGGAGTCAGGCACAGCCTGTACTGGTGGCTGATCCCTCAAAAATTATCAAAAGGGAAAACCTTTTGCCCCATCTTGTGGAAAATAGTAACCACAGATGCCAGCCTAACAGGTTGGGGGCAATCTTAGGAAAACGGACCCAGCAGGGACAGTGGTCAGAGGCAGAAAGTCTGCTTCCCATCAATGTCCTAGAGATCAGAGCTGCTCGGTTGGCCCTGGTCGCCTGGACTCTTCCCCTGCAGGGTCTGCCAGTAAGGATACAGTCCGACAATGCCACGGCGGTGGCATACATAAACCACCAGGGGGGCACAAGGAGCCTGGCGGCTCAAAGGGAAGTAAACCTGATTTTTTCATGGGCCGAAGCCCATGTACCCTGCATCTCAGCAGTGTTCATCCCAGGGATAGACAATTCTCAAGCAGATTTTTTGAGTCGTCAACAGTTACTCCCGGGAGAGTGGTCTCTTCACCCCCAGGTATTCCAAGAGATTTGCCAAAGATTCGGAGTTCCCGATGTGGACATCATGGCAACAAGATTCAACAAGAAATTGGACAAATTCGTATCCCGAGCCAGGGACCCCTCGGCCTACGGGACCAATGCGTTGGTTTGCCCCTGGCACCAGTTTTCTCTCCTGTATGCGTTCCCTCCACTACAGATGATTCCCCGCCTTCTACGAAGGATCAGGGTGGAGCGCAGGCCGGTGATTCTGGTGGCCCCAGCCTGGCCCAGAAGGGCTTGGTACGCACTCATCGTGAGGATGTCAGTAAGGGCACCGTGGCCACTCCCCCTGCGCCCAGATCTGCTGTCTCAGGGCCCGATCTACCACCCTGCTTCACAGCAGCTAAATTTGATGGCTTGGCGGCTGAATCTCTAATTCTTAAGGGCAGAGGCCTCTCTGCCCAAGTCATATCTACGTTAATTCAAGCTAGAAAGCCAGTCTCTAGAAATATCTATTACAGAGTCTGGAGAACCTATGTGGAGTGGTGCGAGTCTCAAGGAGGGCATCCTCGCAAGTTTTTTATTGACAGGATCTTGCGATTCCTCCAGGTTGGCGTTGACAAGGGGTTAGCTCTTAGTACTCTAAAGGGGCAGGTGTCTGCCTTATCGATATGGTTTCAAAGGCCTTTGGCCACACATTCGCTTGTGAAAACCTTTTTGCAGGGGGTCTTGCATGTAAATCCCCCTATTAGAGCTCCCCTCTGCCCCTGGAATTTAAATCTGGTCTTGTCAGCTTTACAAAAGCAGCCGTTTGAACCTCTGACAGAAATCCCTCTTGTGCTGCTAACCCGAAAGTTGGTTTTCTTGGTGGCTATGGCTTCGGCCAGAAGGGTCTCCGAGCTGGCAGCCTTGTCTTGCAGGGAACCGTACCTGATTCTGCATAAGGACAGAGTGGTTCTGCGGCCTCAGCCTTCTTTCCTTCCTAAGGTCATATCCAGTTTTTCACTTGAATCAGGACCTAGTCCTACCATCCTTCTTTCCTACTCCCCAGTCCAGAGAGGAAAGACTGCTTCATACTTTGGACGTGGTCCGAGCCATGAGGGTCTATCTCAAGGCTACAGAAAAGATTCGGAAAACAGATGTGCTTTTCGTTCTCCCGGATGGCCCCAAGAAGGGTCAGCCGGCTGCCAAGTCTTCCTTGGCTAGGTGGATTAAGCAGCTGATTTTTCAGGCCTATGGTCTGAAGCGCGTTCCACCGCCCTTATCAGTTAAGGCCCATTCTACGAGGGCCATGAGTGCCTCTTGGGCGGCACACCATCAGATCTCTATGGCACAGGTTTGCAAGGCGGCAACCTGGTCTTCCGTACATACGTTTACTAAATTTTATAAGTTGGACGTCACAAAGGCTGCGGACGCAGCATTTGGGCAGGCGGTCCTACGGGCAGCAGTATAGAATCCTCTGGCCCTGTTCACGCCCCTTTTTTCTGTTGGTGGAGCTATTTTACCTCCTGATATATTTTCTGTTTGGCTATTTTTGGCCTTACGGTCTCCCTCCCTTCATGGAGCATTGCTTTGGGACATCCCATATGTAATGACTATGCGCTCTGTGTCCCGTGATGTACGATCAAGAAAAAGGGATTTTTAATAACAGCTTACCTGTAAAATCCTTTTCTTGGAGTACATCACGGGACACAGAGCTCCCACCCCTCTTTTTGGGGAACATTGTGTAACCTCAGAGAAATTGCTTGCTACAAAACTAGAGCACTCTCAGTGGGAGGGGGTTATATAGGGAGGAACTTCCTGTGAAGTTGATTACACCAGTGTCCACACCTGAAGGTACCCATATAACCCATATGTAATGACTATGCGCTCTGTGTCCCGTGATGTACTCCAAGAAAAGGATTTTACAGGTAAGCTGTTATTAAAAATCGCTTTTTTTTATACTCATTTTTTTATATACTTGCATTTTCTATATATTTACATTTTGTTATATATTTATATATTTTTATTCCTATATATATTAATGATAATGCTAATTAATTTTTTTGTTATCATATATAGAGATTTTATACTCTGATCTGTCCATTACCATTAGACAAATATACCACATAAGTTTATGTAGTATCTGGAAAATAGAGGATTATATGATGGTTTGTAAATTGTACTAGAGGTTATGCAATTGGAGCTGATCAGAATGCAATATCTCCTACTACCATCAGGAGTGCTGACAATACAAATTTCACATTATGTGGTGAATATGTTTTGTTGGTCTAACACAGCCAAAGCAGGTGCACGCAGGGAGAGCAGCCTAGCATCAGCTGAGGGCTGATAAACATTGCAGACACACACCCAGCTGATGATTCACGTCACATGGTGGGAGTGTGTCTCATTACCATAGCACTATATTAAGAGATGCATTACGTAACGTGGCCACGCCCTCTGAAGACGTTCCTGGACTGCTGTCCAATCACGAAACGCGTCAGGGCAAGGCCACGTGAACCAACTAGCCAATCGAGTGAGCGGCATCCCGGGACTCACGGCGTCAGGAGGAGGAATCCCCCGGCAGACAGCACAGTGAGAGCCGCTCTACGTATGGACTAGCTTTTTTAGCGCTGACTTTTAAAACCCCAACCTTGTAAGTGTAACTTTGAAGAGATCCCATGTTTAATAAAATGCAGTTTTACACTATGTGGAGTATCTCTTCTTTCCTTACATGATCATACGTCTATGGGAGGATTAGTGCACTTTACATTGACCAGAGAGGAGAGGAATTTGAGAGGAGCCTTTCAGCCGTTTGTGAAACAACAGGTGTCTGACTGCACAATTATCCAGTCTATCTGGTGAGTGAGGTCCTCTTGGGGGATCCCGTCGAGGCAAATATTCTGTTTATTTGATGCAAGCCTAAATTACAGGAACCTATTGATTCAAGGACTCTCCATATCCTGATATATAGGACTAATTCATGGACTTGCGCTAATAACAGCATATCTTTTATATATGCCATTTTATATATGTCATACCATTTTATTTAATTTATTTTATGTCACTTCAATTTTATTTTCATTTTTATTATAATCACATATGCATTTTCAGTAGCACTTACCTATTCATTCTGTAGTGACTAGAACACGTGTACTTTTGATATAAGGTTGCATACCCATGCGCTTATATACATGCGTTTACATGCATTTTTTTGTATTACTAGTGGTTCTCAAAAGCAGGGTGTGTTAATTCACATTATCAGGTTCTGAGAACAGGTTATGAACCAGTTACTAGAACGCATGTACTTTTGATATAAGGTTGCATACCCTTGCGCTTATATGCATGCGTTTACATGCATTTTTTTGTATTACTTGTGGTTCTCAAAAGCAGGGTGTGTTAATTCACATTTTCAGGTTCTGAGATCAGGTTATGAACCAGTTAGCGCTGTTAATGTGCTATAGATTGATGATACGTTTAGAACATTAATTTTGTGTACATAACCCTTCATACCGTCTCCACAGGCTAGTTGTGGACCCTGAAAAAGGTATAATAGATACTTATGCGATTTGGCATTCTTGAGTGAAACCGCTTTCCAGTCAGAGATGTGTGAGGACTTCTGCGAAGAGGCGGTGCCCCCTTCCTCCAGAGATGGTAGTATCTCCCACTCCTTCAACAAAGCGAGACCACGTTCCATGGAGGTTACAGTGAACGATCTTTCTCCATACCTTATCACTAATTTTGTGGGGAATCCCCATTTATAAGGGATGTTGTGGTTTCTCAGAGCTTTAGTAATGGTCCCTAGGTTATACCTCTTCTGCAGGGTATGCTGAGAGAGGTCAGGATAGAACTACAGGTGTTGGAACCAGGGAGGAACATTATCATGCTGCCGCATGACTTGCATGAGTTGTTCTTTCACATGGTAGAAGGTCATGCGGAGAATAACATCCCTAGGAATATTCTCAAGTAGAAACGAGGGTTTGGGGAGTCTATGAATCCTGTTAATAGTTTTTTTTTTTAACATTAAAGTTTTTTTTTTATTGGAAAGAATAAAATAAAAATCAGGGTACAAATTACAACCAAAATACTGATAACACAAATCAAAAAACATATCAATATATGCTCTGAAAAAAAAAAAAAAAAATAAGCTACTTTTATATCTTATAAACACAAGATAGCAAAGGGAAACATCACAACCTAGGATATTGCCCATTGCTGACTGCTATTAGATAAAAAAAAAAGAGAGAGAAAAAAGAAAAGAAAAAAAAAAAAAGGGGAAAGACACTGTGCACAAACAGCTCATCGACAATCTCTATATACCAATGGGAGTGAATAAAAGAAATCAAAACTACAACCACAATCTCATCTCAAATCTAATTGTGAATATTGATCTGAGTATCTGAACGCCAACCAAGGTGACCATATCTGCTTAAATTTTTTCGACGATTCCCTGGCAATGGCTACAGTTTCCTCCATTTGGTGGATATTCTCTATGGAGCTAAACCATTCTGAAATGGAAGGGATATCCTTCGATTTCCAGTGCCTGGGAATTAAGACTTTCGCTGCGTTCAGCAGATGTCTTATCAATGATTTTTTATAATATTGCATAGAACAATCCACAATATGAAGTAGACAACATGCGGGAGAGAGAGAGATTGTGGTATCCGTAATGACCTTAATCACCTCGCTCACCCTATCCCAGAAGGGTCTCAAACGGGAACATTCCCACCAGATGTGAAAGATAGACCCCTGGTCCTTGCTCACATCTCCAGCAAGAATCTGATGTCTGTGGGTACCATTTTTTAATTTTATCCGGGTGGCATACCATTGTGTTAAAAGTTTATAAGACACTTCCTGGAATCTTGTGCCAGTGGAACATTTTATGGGCAAAAATACAGGCACGTTTCCATTGCTTATCAGTGAAGCTTGTTTTCATTGCTTTTTCCCATTTGTATTCGTATTCCGGAGGGTGTCCCCCCCCTATCTAGTTGGAGCCATGAGTACGTAAGGGAGGTAGCTCTCTAGGTATCGGAGCTCCAGCCAAAACAAGTTTGTTCAAAGGGAGTTATTGGTCTAAACAACTGTTTTTTGGTCTGGGAAACCTGTGTGTAATTATGCAGCTGGCGGTAGGTCCAAAATGAAAGAGAGCTTTGAGGATTAAATTCTTTGTTTTTAATATCTCAAAATGTTTTAGTGCATTTGCCTCTACACAGTGTATCAATAGAAGGGGCATTGATTTATCGGTAGGAGCAGAAATGTGCAGGTTCATCCCAGGCAGAAAATCCGGGTTACGGGTAATGGGAGTGAGCGGACCAGGAGATGAGGAGAGTTTATGGTGTTTCGTCATCGTATGAAACACTTTAAGCGTAGTCCCCACCAGGGGATGCTGCTGCACATTTTGCGGCAGTTTTTACCCAAGGGATCCAAGGTAAGAATTTAAGGTGAAGTGAGGTGGAGGCTTCCTCCAATGTGACCCAATCCTTCTGCTCCTTTATGGCAATTCCAATCCATAATTCTAGCTAAGTGTATTCCAGAATGGTAGAGTTTAAAATCGGGTAAACCTATACCTCCCTCTTCCTTAGGTTTTATAAGCGTATCAAACTTTATCCTAGGTTTTTGCCCCTTCCAAATAAAAGTGCGTAAAATGGCCTGAAGTTGTTTGAAAAATGAACCTGGGAGAGAGATGGGTAAAGTGTGGAAGTGGTATAGGATTCTGGGTAAGATTACCATCTTCAGAATAGCAGCTCTGC
This sequence comes from Rana kukunoris, assembly GCA_029574335.1. Taxonomy (NCBI): domain Eukaryota; kingdom Metazoa; phylum Chordata; class Amphibia; order Anura; family Ranidae; genus Rana; species Rana kukunoris. The sequence continues at coordinate 722,212,706 of CM056049.1, read as the reverse complement.
CAAACCAGGAGAAGGGTCTGGAGGTCCAACCTTTAAGCTCTACTTGAATTTTTTTTAACAAAGGGAGGAAATTAATATTATATATATCTCTGAATTTGGGCGCAAGTTTAATTCCTAGATATGTAATAGATGACGTTACCCACTTAAACGAGCCAGAAGAGCGTGCACTCTCTAAGAGTTCAGCTGACAATGTTGAGATTGAGAGCTTCTGACTTAGAATAGTTAATTTTCATATTGGAGATATAACTAAATATTTTAAAAGCTTCAGAAAGCTTCGGAATTGAGACCTGAGGCTGTGTTAAAAAAAATAGAAGATCATCCGCGTATGCCGCTATTTTATAGTCTTGTTGGTCTATTCTGGAAACCTTGTATATCAGGATTTGCGTTCACTGTGCGTATAAAAGGTTCTAAAGATAAAATAAATAAAAGAGGGGAAAGAGGGCATCCCTGTCTTGTACCATTATTATTTATGTCTACTGCTTCTGAGAGGGTGCCATTAATTTTAAGCTGTGCCCGAGGTTTATGGTATAAAGCCGATATCCACGCCATCATGTTCGATCCCAGCCCAATATGTCTGCAGATAGCAAAGATATAGTCCCAGGCAACACGATCGAAGGCCTTCTCCGCGTCAGTTGACAGGAGAAGGCCCTCGATTCCCCGGGTGTTTGCGTAATGGATCAGATTAAGAGCTTTTACAGGCCATCTTGCATTTTGCCGTCACCTAATAGACAAATTAAAGGGTTTCGCCACTGGCTGTATTATCTTAGGTGGGGATTTTAATATACCACTGTTACCCATACAGGACACCTCTAATGGCAAATCCAGTATTTCATATTCGATTATACAGAAAATCAAATCACAGCTAAACTCTTTGGCCTTGGTAGATGCTTTGCGCCTGGTATACCCATTGGGCAGAGATTATACATATTATTCTCCGCTACACAAAAAACACTCTCGCATTGATTATATATTTATTTCACACACACGTGATCTAGCTTTGCTCCAAGCAGCAAATATAGGCATACAATCCCTTTCGGATCATTGCCCAGTATCGATTTCTCTCTTACAATCAGATAGGCTCCTTAGACCATGCAGCTGGCGGTTGAACTCCACCTTATTGACAGAGACCCATCTATGTGCCAACAAAATTCATGAGGCGCTTAAATTATATTTTCAGCTTAATACTACAGAGGATATGTCACCACTGACGATCTGGGAGGCTCACAAGTGCGTCATACGCGGCGAACTTATGCGTCTTGGCTCTCTTAAGAAAAGAGAAGCTGAAAAAGTTACCCTGACATTAGCAGAAAAAATCGCCTCATTGGAAAGCCAACATAAACAGTCACATTTGGAGGCACATTTGGTGGAACTGTCAAAGATGCGGGAAAAACTTAACTCTTTACTTAATCTTAAAGCGAAACGAATTCTCTATTTCAAGAAAGGCTTTCATTATGAACATGGGGATAAGTGTGGCAAATTCCTTGCAAAGACCCTTAAAACAATTTCTCATGCACATTCTATTCTTTCTATTAAGACCTCCAAGGGTCAACTTGTACAAAAAACAGATCAGATTGCATCACAATTTCATACATTTTATACTAAGCTCTATAATCTCCCCCCGACACATATAAACCAGTAGAGCTTCAAGGAAATAAGAGAATCCGTTCTGCGAGAGTATATTATGGAGAGTGGCATGCCTACTTTATCTTCAGCGGGAGAGCGACTCTTTGGAATCGCCGATTTCAGAAGAAGAACTTATTTTGGCAATTAAGACTCAAAAACCGGGTAAAAGCCCCAGGTCCAGATGGGTTCACGGCCCATTATTATAAAACTTTTATAGACATTTTGAAAGCTCCCCTACTCCCGTGCCCTGGAACATATTCGACCACCTCTTCATTAATGTCGAGCTCCTTTACGACGGCATATGTAACATTGATCCCTAAACCGGCAAAAGACCCTACTGAATGCACAAGCTATAGGCCGATCTCATTGCTGAATTTGGACTTAAAAATACTCGCGAAAGTATTAGCATCTAGATTGACAACTTTTCTTCCCAAACTTATAGGCCCAGAACAGGCAGGTTTTATGCCAGGGAGGGAAGCCCGGGATAATGTTATAAAAGATCCTGTTAATAGTTAGCTCTATCTCAGTGAGATCAGGAATGAGGGAGAAGAATAAGTCTATCGCGTACTCGCGCAGTTCCGATGGCTGTACTGTTACAGGGACCCCCCGTATCTTCAGGTTTTGCCTCCTAGCCCTGTCTTCAAGGTCTGCTAACTTATTTTTGTTGTCTTCCTCCTGAGCTTCATTAGCATCCACCAGGCTGTTGATGGTGGAAGCATATTCCCCCATTTTTGTTTCTATGTGTTCTACACGATCTTCCACCTCTCTCAGCTCCCCACTAACTCTGTGCATACAGCTCATCATGTCAGCCTGTAAGGAGCTGTGCAGTGACACTAACATGTCTCTAAGGACGGTGTCCATAACTGGTTGGTTGCATGTAGGGAAGGAAGCGATCGAATCAGGTAACTCACGTGTGTCATCTCCCGACTCCACTCGCCGTCTAGCCGCATCTTGGCTTTGACCGGGCTGTTAGGTGGTGAAGGGGTATACAGAGATCCTCCGGATCCGGACGGGCGTTCATGGCGGCTCGGCGTGACCCCTTCTTTTCGTTTGGCCTGGCCTGTTAGAGCTGGAGTGGAGGCCATGCCAGAGCCATCTTGCCTGCTCCCTTCCTGTGGTATAGTGAACAGGTCCATGAGACCATGCGCTTGGCGGATCCTCTCTGCTTGTTGGTCATCGGTGCTCCCTGCGCCTAGGGCGAGTCGCTTGCCCGAAGAGAAGGATGATAAATGCCTTTAACAGGTCGTTTAGTGCAGTTATTTGTCCGTGGAGACTGGAGCTCTCTCTCTATGCGACCAGCCGGCTCCGCAGCAGGCCACCCCCCCTCCCCCCCAGGAGATGCAAGTTTTACCTGTCGAGGTGTCCATCAATTGGATTGAGTGGGATGTTGAAATCTCCACCCAATATCAAGCAGCCAGATGTAAAGCCCGCCAGCGCACGTACCATGCGCTGGCAAAAACCCACATGTGCTGAATTGGAGAAGTAGACATTTGCAAGGGTAATAGGCGAACCCACGTAGATGCCTTTAACAAAGAGGTACCGTCCCTCTGGTTCAACTGACCTGGCAGTCAGGCGGAAGGGGGCATCCCTACAGCCCTTTGACCTGTTTAGGTCATTGGTAGCATGTACTGTAGGACTTTATTGAAGTACGGGCTAGTCAATTTCGGTATCCGGTTAGTCTGAACGTGCGTTTCTTGCAAAAAAGTGAAATGTGGCTTACCTTTCTTTAGTTCTCTAAGCAGTGTGGACCACTTTTCTGGTATGTTCGGCTCCTTTACATTGTGTGAGATGACAGTAGGGCCTTGGTCCAGTGATGAGTAAGCCATCTGGAGCATCCATGAGCGCGCCTTGTCAAGTTAGGCCTGCAACTGAAACTTCAGACAAGTCAAACAACAAAAGAAACAGGCGAGATAGGGGTGGGGAAGGGAAGTAGGGTGGGGAAAAGTGTAGAAAAGGGTAGGAAGAAGCTGAAAGAGAGGAAAACAAAAAAAGGAAAAATGAAGGGAGAGTAAATTTAACACTTCAGGACGCAGTGAACGCTCTGAAGTATCCACTCTGTAAGAGCACAGCGTGGCAGCAAAACAACAACGGAGGCAAGAGTTATCACCTACACACCTTCGGTGACCAGTTGCGAGTCACTGAGACACCTCTAGCAGATGACAACCCAGCAAAAAAAGTTAACAAAAATGAAAAATAACAATAAAAAAAATTCTTCACAGCCCGCGTGAGAAGAAAGGAAACCCGGCTTAATTGAAGCTCTGAATATCCAACCGCCATGTACAGCTGACGTGACCGCTGGAATTTGTGAGTAGAAACCCTGCAAAACAACAGTAAATAGGCACTATGGCAACTATAGACGCAATCTCTGGTATGTAGAGGTATCAGTTAATCGACATATAAAAATGCACCCGCAAAGAAAGTGACGTGGTGACCTAAGTAAACAACTATGCATCATATCTCATTTATCTGCCATTAGCAAAAAGCAGCATTTTGGTCTAAGATGGACCGCAAAAGGCAGTCCACAATCGCCCAAACAAGAGGAGGGGTCCAAGTCAGGGTTTATAATGCTGCCTTGCTCCCGCTCCCATCCACTTGGCTATACGTAGATGCAAGGTATAGATTCCAGACAAGTCCTCAACATTAACCAATAGGAGGGAAAATAGTTCAGTCTGGGATCAATGGACAATACTGCGGGCAACAAGATACTGTCACTGAAGTTTGGATATCACACTATTGCAATGTCCTCTTAGACCTTGCCCAGAGAGAAAAAAAAGAAACCTGTAATATAAAATGGTTAAAGTGACTACCAGGCATGTTGGATGCCCTAATCATCATCCTGAGCCCTGGAAGCTCCATGTCTGGGGTTGGGGGTGCCCCTTGGGAGCTGTGACCCCGGGTATGCTTTGGTTTTTTGGTCAGTCTCTTCTCTGGCATCGAAAGCGGTGATCTATGCGGTCCCCCCTCGACTCTGGGGAGAGCAAATTCCTGGTACCAATCCGGAAGTGCAACAGGCTCTATATCTAAGGCCTCAAAGAAGTCAGGGAGGTCCGCCGGCGTACGTAGAATGTGTTGTTTGCCATCGCGTGTAACCATCAGGGCAAAAGGGAAGCGCCACGAGTAAATCAAATCTTTCTCTCTCAGTTTATCCAGTAGGGGCCGCAGAACCCTACGTTTTTTTCAGAGTAATGTGTGACAAGTCATGAAACAACATGATTGTCTCCCCATTAAACACAATGCTGTCATTTCTCCTGGCTTTGTTCATTATTGTTTACTTGAGGGAGAAGCTTTGCAGGCAGCTGATTATGTCCCGGGGGAGCAGCATCGGGGCCTTTGGGTCTGAGAGTTCTGTGAGCCCGCACAAAGTCAATTGCTGTGTCCTCCTGTCTCTCTAGGAGGCTATTAAAGACCCTTTGCAATGCTGGGATTATTTGTGCAGTCTCCACTGTTTCAGGGATCCCCCTTACCCTAATATTACACCTCCTGCCCCTGTTGTCCAGGTCTTCTAAATGTCTATTTATCTCTATGAGGTGAGAGGAATGGGAGATTGCCACAGTCTCCAATCTGTTCAGCCTCTTGTCTCTGTGTTTCCCCCTGCCTCCACCAGCATCAGCTTCTCTGTGAGAACCAGCAGATTGGATTTGAGGTCCGTGATTGCAGCTGAGAAAGTGGACTTTATGTCAGCTGCAAAGCTCGGCATGTCCGCATAGGTTAGGGGGTCCGCATAGGTTAGGGGGTGATTTGGCTGATGAGTCTCCTGCAGTGGATAGCGAGTCCTCGCTGGATTCTTCATCCTCCCACTGTGTCCGCGCCATTTTGTTCCACGCCATGCTGCCGCTGGATACATGCTGTGTTTGAACAGATCAGAGATGTTCCTGGCTGACACAGTCACCGTGCTGCGTTTAGAGTGGGTCTGTGGGGTCTGGAAGAGCTTTTTGCCCATCACTGACTAATGGAGAGCAGGGTTTCAGGCTGTAAGCCGGAATTCCTCATGGAGCCGAGCTAGTGTGCGTCCGTCGCCATCAAGCGCCAAGCCACGCCTCCCCTTTTATTGTTTTATATATTGTGTGCTGTTTTTGTTTCAGGGAAAATATGAATTTATTGGAAGGAGTTTGTGCCCACCAGTCATGAAGGCTGGCAAACACTGTGGGGATATCCTGGTTGCTGCAGAACTCATTCTAAAAGACAAGTTCTGAAGATTATAGAAAATAAAGATTAGGGCTTCATAGAATATTGGTCTATATTTTGTTTTTTTGTATGGTATGGTTAGATTTTGTGGAATAGTGTTTGGGGTGAAGTTTTGTAATATTTTGGCACATGTGAATTTGTTGCATAATCGCCAAATGGTTAACACGGGGTAGACATGACCAATCTCTGGTGACTGCAGTTGTATGTAATTTTTGAGTGCTACCCAATAGAATATTTCTCCTGCATTATTGGGTATACTTTTATTGATTAGCATTATATTGTTGTTTTAAATGGTATTAACTCAGAATGGACTGAAAGGGTTATACCAAACTATAATGACACTGGAAAATATTTTTATTTGACATAAAAGGGAATGACAGTGAATCACATAGGCGTGTGCAGAGGGTGTGCAGTTTAAATCCCCCCTACTCCCCCCCCCCCTGTTCTGGTCCTTCAACTGCAGTGCTGCTGGCTTCCCTCCACTCCCCCCCCCCCCAGCTACTGCAGGAGGTGTTTCAGGAAGTAGAGCAGGGGAAGGAACTATTAAATTCATCATTTAACAGCCCCTTACTTTTTCTAAGTGAACACACATTGTTAATTTAGAACTGAAGCATGGTAAACTGTGTGTTCGCTATGCTTCAGTGTGTGAATGACTATGAAGTCACTTAGCACAGAGCACTTCCTAATTATTCACTGTCCCATGCAGCCGAGGCTGCGTGTTTGAGCTTTGGGATGCACACCTTAATGCAATGGGCTACACACACCTATGGTGGCTCATGTTGCCCTGGAACAATTGCTGTTCTTTATTTGAGGTTCCATAGCTTTGTTCTACAACACTTCCACCATGCAAAAAAGTCAGGAAGCAAAAAATGTCAACATGGCCATTTACAGTACTTATGTACTATGTTCACTATTACTGCTATATTCTATAACTATTCTATATTCTATAACTTCTATAAGTGGTTGTGCATTACTTCCATAGGATGGATCCAACCTGCCAATACTGCCATCCCAGGGAGCTCCAAAACTACATGGTTCCCCAAGGAATCCGTCCTGTGGTTCAACTCACTGCCATTGAGGTAAGCACAAGTAGGTCTACTATGTGAGAAGCTTTATGTCAGGAATGTCTAAGGCCGTGTACACACGGCAGAGAACCTCGACGGGCAGAACACATCGTTCCGCCTGTCGAGGTTCTCTGCCGACCCGCCCGTCGGGAATGGCAACCAGCTATTCATCCAGGCGGGCCGTCGAGCAAATAGAGAACATGCTCTCTATTTCTGCTCGACGGCATTCCCGACGGGATGCTCGCCGAGAGCGTACACACGGCCGAGTTCCTCGCTGGAATGCAGCTTCCAGCGAGGTTCTCGCTGGTTTCCAGCGAGAACCTCGGTCGTGTGTACGCCGCCTCACACAGGCATCCAACACTGGTTTAAACATGACTATGGTATCCCAGATATAACCTTTACTGCTAAGAACCACTGTTTATACTCCCCCTTAAACGTTTAATAATAATGAGACCAACACTGTAATTTGGAGTAAAACTGGCCGTAGCGGCCTCCTTTATTTTAGATAACTTCCAATAATAAATAACATATAAACCATATAATTCCTGAGAAAAACAGTTCTTCTCATACTAGTGCTGGACTTTGCAGTCACCACTATCACTGACCTGTAAAACCTTTTAACGTAATCACATTTATTGGCACTGCGGTACCTCACCTCTGGTCATCTGGTCATAGGCCTCAAGCCGACAAGCTGGCTCAGAGACGACCACTGACCGCAGTGCCCCCATTAACCAACATTCCAGCTACACCTTGGTAGACTGGAAACCACACCCCTTCAGAACCCATACCACCACTGGGTAATGGCATCCATATTTGGGGTAATTTCTTCTCCTGCAAAGTCCAAACACCCATCACCAGCACCCAAAGGTAACACCTTATCTTTGGGCGCACCTCCACACCCTCAATGCTTGCTGTACCCCGTCCTACGGGCCCAAACCCCCGATACAACGTCGTTCTGTGCGGTGAACTCCATCACCCCTAAGGTGTCTCCACGTAGACAACTCTAGATGCCTGACCACCAGGCCCCTGTTTCTCCTCACAAACAACATTTTGGTTGGCACTGCGTTATCTAAACTCTGGTCATAGGCCTAAAGCCGACATGCTGGCTCAGAGATGACCACTGACCGCAGTGCCCCCACCACATCTCTGTTGATCTTCCACCAAGCTATTTTACGCCCCCCCCCCCCCCCCCCCCCACTGTCTGGCCCTCCTCTATGATGTCCCAGCCACCATGACTGATCGTATACCTATCGTATCCGGGAACCACGCGACCCCAGCATTGACCTCACCCCGTAAATCATCTCTCCTCACATGGAGAACCATTACTTCTAGTGGTCGGTTCAAACGTGCAAACCTGTGCACTTCCGACACCACTCTACTTCCACAGCATTCCTGGGAAGCGCAACCAATGTACACGAGCCTGCCGTTTTGGGACCCCTCGCTGTCGGCCACCGGTCGTACATGCACTCTCCAAGCCCTCCCAAACCCCGAAGGAGTGGCCCCTACTCCAGACCAATCCTTGCTCTGTACCTGAAAGACAGTAAGCGACATATACAACCATTGATGCCTGAGAATTCCATCTCCACGAGGCCCAATGCCCCCAAACAATTCCTAAACCCTGCCACGAACTGCTACTACGACACTGGAGCCCCCTTCTTATGTAACCAAATGAACCGCTTACCTCCGGGCGTACCTGCCGGAATTCCAGCACCAGCCAGACTGGGCAAAGGTCTGAACCAACAATAGTGAGCACCTGCGCTGACATGCCCTACCCCCTCTGATCCGTTTTGGATCTTCCTAGAAGCAGTGTGGCCCCTCCATGTGCCCTCCACACGTCAGCAGGCTACATGCCGCCTTGAACCGTTTCTTGGAGGGGCTAACTAACTCGCCCACCCTGAATGCTCCAAAAATTTGCCAGAGCAAACACTGTGCGGAACAACACAACCCCATACCGGGATAAACACAATGTACCCACATTCCACCTAACACCTCTCAAGATGTAACGATACCGAGCGCCGCGCATCTATCTGCATCCATCCCCCGTCCCTGCTGGCTATAACCCTTGAGCGCTTGTCGCACCCAAAAACCATAGTAAAATTCCGGACACCCTAGCCACTCAAACGAGAATACCAGACTCACCAACTTTTCTTATCGTGTACCAACTGTGACATCCCAGCCTCCATGTTCCTGGACAAACAATACCGAATCAGGACCCATACCTCTGGTCCCCACCAGCTCCACCACCGCCTCCCGAACCAGCATCTGCCACACCAACCATCCGCCTCTCAGGCCGCCCATGTTTCCTCACTTTACCGACCTTCTGGGAGATGATTCCGACTGAATACTCCACACCCACACTGGACCACCCGTACCAAACCCAGAACCTGTCCCCACTGAAAACCAAGACAAGGCGTACTCCACAACCTAGTCCACTCCCGATAAATGCACCGCATACACAACCATCTACCTCTGGAAACAGCGCAGCACCAGGTGCCGCAAAAGACGAATAACCGGGTAAGAGGACGCCGTCCCTATTGAACACCTGTACCACCCACAGATTATCACCATGGAAACAGACCTTCCGGTCCCTGAAGGAAGGGCCCCATAGTTCCACCGCCAGCACTACCGTTCCAGCCGAACCAGGATCTTATTGAACCCTGATGACACCCAGGACTGTGACCAAGGGCCCGCACTCCACTGTCCCTGAAAGAATGCACCAAAGCCCGAACCCCTGGCCGCATCCGTGAACAGTTCCATGTCAACATTGCTGACCGGACCGAACATCCACAGAGCCATACCGTTAAAGGACTCCAAAACGGAGTGACAAACTGACAGGTCTTCCCTGTGTTCCTTCACAAAACCTCACAAAGTGTTGGGGTGACTTAACCCCCGCCGTGCTTGCCGAGCGGCACCTGCAAAAGACTTGCCCCATAGGAAGCATAAGACAAACGAAAATAAGTTTTCCCACGAGCGACTGCAGCGCTCAGATTCGTACTTTCTGTGAACCCAATATCTCGCCAACTTTTCTTTTTTTTTTGCCGTGAGGCTTTACAGTGTGTCCAGCGGTAATCTGCACTCCATTGCCTCCGATCCAATTACTATGACCGACTTCGGCCCCTCCCTTTTCTCGGGTGCCAGCAGCACCCCTAATCGCACTGCAATGTGTTCCGGCGTGGCCAAAAACACCGCGCCGATACACGGCCCAGCCGAGCAAACGCTGAGGAAGCCCATCGACCATACCCCTGACCCAATCAACCGCCACATCAACAGAGGCATAACATACCGTACAATGCCCCCCGCTAATAGCCTCGTCAACCAACCCCCCCCCCCTTGTAAAGACAGGTGATGAATGAGCCTAACTTGTAAAGCCCGCCAGCGCACGTACCATGCGCTGGCAAAAACCCACATGTGCTGAATTGGAGAAGTAGACATTTGCAAGGGTAATAGGCGAACCCACGTAGATGCCTTTAACAAAGAGGTACCGTCCCTCTGGGTCAACTGACCTGTCAGTCAGGCGGAAGGGGGCATCCCTACAGCCCTTTGACCTGTTTAAGTCATTGGTAGCATGTACTGTAGGACTTTAATAAAGTACGGGCTAGTCAATTTCGGTATCCAGTTAGTCTGAACGTGCGTTTCTTGCAAAAAAGTAAAATGTGGCTTACCTTTCTTTAGTTCTCTAAGCAGTGTGGACCACTTTTCTGGTATGTTCGGCCCCTTTACATTGTGTGAGATGACAGTAGTGCCTTGGTCCAGTGATGAGTAAGCCATCTGGAGCATCCACGAGCGTGCCTTGTCAAGTTAGGCCTGCAACTGAAACTTCAGACAAGTCAAACAACAGTGTGTTATTATACAATTCTCAAAAGAAACAGGCGAGATAGGGGTGGGGAAGGGAAGTAGGGTGGGGAAAAGTGTAGAAAATGGTAGGAAGAAGCTGAAAGAGAGGAAAACAAAAAAAGCAAAAATGAAGGGAGAGTAAATTTAACACTTCAGGACGCAGTGAACGCTCTGAAGTATCCACTCTGTAAGAGCACAGCGTGGCAGCAAAACAACAACGGAGGCAAGAGTTATCACCTACACACCTTCGGTGACCAGTTGCGAGTCACTGAGACACCTCTAGCCCAGAGAGAAAAAAAAGAAACCTGTAATATAAAATGGTTAAAGTGACTACCAGGCATGTCGGATGCCCTAATCATCATCCTGAGCCCTGGAAGCTCCATGTCTGGGGTTGGGGGTGCCCCCTTGGGAGCTGTGACCCCGGGTATGCTTTGGTTTTTTGGTCAGTCTCTTCTCTGGCATCGAAAGTGGTGATCTATGCGGTCCCCCCTCGACTCTGGGGAGAGCAAATTCCTGGTACCAATCCGGAAGTGCAACAGGCTCTATATCTAAGGCCTCAAAGAAGTCAGGGAGGTCCGCCGGCGTACGTAGAATGTGTTGTTTGCCATCGCGTGTAACCATCAGGGCAAAAGGGAAGCGCCACGAGTAAATCAAATCTTTCTCTCTCAGTTTATCCAGTAGGGGCCGCAGAACCCTACGTTTTTTTCAGAGTAATGTGTGACAAGTCATGAAACAACACGATTCTCTCCCCATTAAACACAATGCTGTCATTTCTCCTGGCTTTGTTCATTATTGTTTACGTGAGGGAGAAGCTTTGCAGGCAGCTGATTATGTCCCGGGGGAGCAGCATCGGGGCCTTTGGGTCTGAGAGCTCTGTGAGCCTGCACAAAGTCAATTGCTGTGTCCTCCTGTCTTTCTAGGAGGCTATTAAAGACCCTTTGCAATGCTGGGATTATTTGTGCAGTCTCCACTGTTTCAGGGATCCCCCTTACCCTAATATTACACCTCCTGCCCCTGTTGTCCAGGTCTTCTAAATGTCTATTTATCTCTATGAGGTGAGAGGAATGGGAGATTGCCACAGTCTCCAATCTGTTCAGCCTCTTGTCTCTGTGTTTCCCCCTGCCTCCACCAGCATCAGCTTCTCTGTGAGAACCAGCAGATTGGATTTGAGGTCCGTGATTGCAGCTGAGAAAGTGGACTTTATGTCAGCTGCAAAGCCCGGCATGTCCGCATAGGTTAGGGGGTGATTTGGCTGATGAGTCTCCTGCAGTGGATAGCGAGTCCTCGCTGGATTCTTCATCCTCCCGCTGTGTCCGCGCCATTTTGTTCACCGCCATGCTGCCGCTGGATACATGCTGTGTTTGAAGAGATCAGAGATGTTCCTGGCTGACACAGTCACCGTGCTGCGTTTAGAGTGGGTCTGTGGGGTCTGGAAGAGCTTTTTGCCCATCACTGACTAATGGAGAGCAGGGTTTCAGGCTGTAAGCCGGAATTCCTCACGGAGCCGAGCTAGTGTGCGTCCGTCGCCATCAAGCGCCAAGCCACGCCTCCCCTTTTATTGTTTTATATATTGTGTGCTGTTTTTGTTTCAGGGAAAATATGAATTTATTGGAAGGAGTTTGTGCCCACCAGTCATGAAGGCTGGCAAACACTGTGGGGACATCCTGGTTGCTGCAGAACTCATTCTAAAAGACAAGTTCTGAAGATTATAGAAAATAAAGATTAGGGCTTCATAGAATATTGGTCTATATTTTGTTTTTTGTATGGTATGGTTAGATTTTGTGGAATAGTGTTTGGGGTGAAGTTTTGTAATATTTTGGCACATGTGAATTTGTTGCATAATCGCCAAATGGTTAACACGGGGTAGACATGACCAATCTCTGGTGACTGCAGTTGTATGTAATTTTTGAGTGCTACCCAATAGAATATTTCTCCTGCATTATTGGGTATACTTTTATTGATTAGCATTATATTGTTGTTTTAAATAGTATTAACTCAGAATGGACTGAAAGGGTTATACCAAACTATAATGACACTGGAAAATATTTTTATTTGACATAAAAGGGAATGACAGTGAATCACATAGGCGTGTGCAGAGGGTGTGCAGTTTAAATCCCCCCTACTTCTGGTCCTCCAACTGCAGTGCTGCTGGCTTCCCTCCACTCCCCCCCCCCCCCCCCCAGCTACTGCAGGAGGTGTTTCAGGATGTAGAGCAGGGGAAGGAACTATTAAATTCATCATTTAACAGCCCCTTACTTTTTCTAAGTGAACACACATTGTTAATTTAGAACTGAAGCATGGTAAACTGTGTGTTCGCTATGCTTCAGTGTGTGAATGACTATGAAGTCACTTAGCACAGAGCACTTCCTAATTATTCACTGTCCCATGCAGCTGAGGCTGCGTGTTTGAGCTTTGGGATGCACACCTTAATGCAATGGGCTACACACACCTATGGTGGCTCATGTTGCCCTGGAGCAATTGCTGTTCTTTATTTGAGGTTCCATAGCTTTGTTCTACAACACTTCCACCATGCAGAAAAGTCAGGAAGCAAAAAATGTCAACATGGCCATTTACAGTACTTATGTACTATGTTCACTATTACTGCTATATTCTATAACTATTCTATATTCTATAACTTCTATAAGTGGTTGTGAATTACTTCCATAGGATGGATCCAACCTGCCAATACTGCCATCCCAGAGAGCTCCAAAACTCTACATGGTTCCCCAAGGAATCCGTCCTGTGGTTCAACTCACTGCCATTGAGGTAAGCACAAGTAGGTCTACTATGTGAGAAGCTTTATGTCAGGAATGTCTAAGGCCGCGAACACACGGCAGAGAACCTCGACGGGCAGAACACATCGTTCCGCCCGTCGAGGTTCTCTGCCGGCCGTCGAAATCGGCGACCCGCCCGTCGGGAATGGCAACCAGCTATTCATCCAGGCGGGCCGTCGAGCAAATAGAGAACATGCTCTCTATTTCTGCTCGACGGCATTCCCGACGGGATGCTTGCCGAGAGCGTACACACGGCCGAGGTCCTCGCTGGAATGCAGTTTCCAGCGAGGTTCTCGGTCGTGTGTACGCCGCCTCACACAGGCATCCAACACTGGTTTAAACATGACTATGGTATCACAGATATAACCTTTACTGCTAAGAACCACTGTTTATACTCCCCCTTAAACGTTTAATAATAATGAGACCAACACTGTAATTTGGAGTAAAAACTGGCCGTAGCGGCCTCCTTTATTTTAGATAACTTCCAATAATAAATAACATATAAACCATATAATTCCTGAGAAAAACAGTCCTTCTCATACTAGTGCTGGACTTTGCAGGCACCACTAACACTGACCTGTAAAACCTTTTAACGTAATCACATTTATTGGCACTGCGGCACCTCACCTCTGGTCATAGGCCTCAAGCCGACAAGCTGGCTCAGAGACGACCACTGACCGCAGTGCCCCCATTAACCAACATTCCAGCTACACCTTGGTAGACTGCAAACCACACCCCTTCAGAACCCATACCACCTCTGGGTAATGGCATCCATATTTGGGGTAATTTCTTCTCCTGCAAAGTCCAAACACCCATCACCAGCACCCAAAGGTAACACCTTATCTTTGGGCGCACCTCCACACCCTCAATGCTTGCTGTACCCCGTCCTACGGGCCCAAACCCGATACCAACGTCTGTGCGGTGAACTCCATCACCCCTAAGGTGTCTCCACGTAGACAACTCCAGATGCCTGACCACCAGGCCCCTGTTTCTCCTCACAAACAACATTTTGGTTGGCACTGCGTTATCTAAACTCTGGTCATAGGCCTAAAGCCGACATGCTGGCTCAGAGACGACCACTGACCGCAGTGCCCCCACCACATCTCTGTTGATCTTCCACCAAGCTCTTTTACGCCCCCCCCCCCCACTGTCTGGCCCTCCTCTATGATGTCCCAGCCACCATGACTGATCGTATACCTATCGTATCCGGGAACCACGCGACCCCAGCATTGACCTCACCCCGTAAATCATCTCTCCTCACATGGAGAACCATTACTTCTAGTGGTCGGTTCAAACGTGCAAACCTGTGCACTTCCGACACCACTCTACTTCCACAGCATTCCTGGGAAGCGCAACCAATGTACACGAGCCTGCCGTTTTGGGACCCCTCGCTGTCGGCCACCGGTCGTACATGCACTCTCCAAGCCCTCCCAAACCCCGAAGGAGTGGCCCCTACTCCAGACCAATCCTTGCTCTGTACCTGAAAGACAGTAAGCGACATATACAACCATTGATGCCTGGGAATTCCATCTCCACGAGGCCCAATGCCCCCAAACAATTCCTAAACCCTGCCACGAACTGCTACTACGACACTGGAGCCCCCTTCTTATGTAACCAAATGAACCGCTTACCTCCGGGCGTACCTGCCGGAATTCCAGCACCAGCCAGACTGGGCAAAGGTCTGAACCAACAATAGTGAGCACCTGCGCTGACATGCCCTACCCCCTCTGATCCGTTTTGGATCTTCCTAGAAGCAGTGTGGCCCCTCCATGTGCCCTCCACACGTCAGCAGGCTACATGCCGCCTTGAACCGTTTCTTGGAGGGGCTAACTAACTCGCCCACCCTGAATGCTCCAAAAATTTGCCAGAGCAAACACTGTGCGGAACAACACAACCCCATACCGGGATAAACACAATGTACCCACATTCCACCTAACACCTCTCAAGATGTAACGATACCGAGCACCGCACATCTATCTGCATCCATCCCCCGTCCCTGCTGGCTATAACCCTTGAGCGCTTGTCGCACCCAAAAACCATAGTAAAATTCCGGACACCCTAGCCACTCAAACGAGAATACCAGACTCACCAACTTTTCTTATCGTGTACCAACTGTGACATCCCAGCCTCCATGTTCCTGGACAAACAATACCGAATCAGGACCCATACCTCTGGTCCCCACCAGCTCCACCACCGCCTCCCGAACCAGCATCTGCCACACCAACCATACGCCTCTCAGGCCGCCCATGTTTCCTCACTTTACCGACCTTCTGGGAGATGATTCCGACTGAATACTCCACACCCACACTGGACCACCCGTACCAAACCCAGAACCTGTCCCCACTGAAAACCAAGACAAGGCGTACTCCACAAACTAGTCCACTCCCGATAAATGCACCGCATACACAACCATCTACCTCTGAAAACAGTGCAGCACCTGTTGCCGCAAAAGACGAATAACCGGGGGAGAGGACGCCGTCCCTATTGAACACCTGTACCACCCACAGATTATCACCATGGAAACAGACCTTCCGGTCCCGGAAGGCAGGGCCCCATAGTTCCACCGCCAGCACTACCGTTCCAGCCGAACCAGGATCTTATTGAACCCTGCTGACACCCAGGACTGTGACCAAGGGCCCGCACTCCACTGTCCCTGAAAGAATGCACCAAAGCCCGAACCCCCGGCCGCATCCGTGAACAGTTCCATGTCAACATTGCTGACCGGACCGAACATCCACAGAGCCATACCGTTAAAGGACTCCAAAACGGAGTGACAAACTGACAGGTCTTCCCTGTGTTCCTTCACAAAACCTCACAAAGTGTTGGGGTGACTTAACCCCTGCCGTGCTTGCCGAGCGGCGCCTGCAAAAGACTTGCCCCATAGGAAGCATAAGACAAACGAAAATAAGTTTTCCCACGAGCGACTGCAGCGCTCAGATTCGTACTTTCTGTGAACCCAATATCTCGCCAACTTTTCTTTTTTTTTTTTTGCCGTGAGGCTTTACAGTGTGTCCAGCGGTAATCTGCACTCCATTGCCTCCGATCCAATTACTATGACCGACTTCGGCCCCTCCCTTTTCTCGGGTGCCAGCAGCACCCCTAATCGCACTGCAATGTGTTCCGGCGTGGCCAAAAACACCGCGCCGATACACGGCCCAGCCGAGCAAACGCTGAGGAAGTCCCTCGACCATACCCCTGACCCAATCAACCGCCACATCAACGGAGGCGTAACATACCGTACTATGCCCCCCGCTAATAGCCTCGTCGACCGACCCCCCCCCCCCTGTAAAGACAGGTGATGAATGAGCCTAACTTGTTCGGCTCCTTGTTTGGCACCACCCCAAAGGGGAAACGACCAACTCATATAAAGGGGAGGGGGGTGGGGCAAATGGGACCCCCATCCGGCCCCGAGCTACTTCCTACCACAGTGTATCCAAAACCACCTTAGGGTGACGTAGCGTAGAGAGCAAATAGTTAGACACGGGGGGGGGGGGCACCCCATCTTGCAAGGAATACTAAAACCCTCTAAAACAACCCCTCTCCTGTCGGGGTACTACCGAGAAACGGTCGCATCCTTCACTCCATCACCGGAGTCCTCCCTCATACTCGTAAAATCTCCGGGACGTACCTTGCCTTGCTCACAAAACCCAGGAAGAGGGTTGGTTACCACCGCAGCCGTAGCACTCGTGCTTGAACCGGTAGGGACCCCCAAACTAGCAGTTACCCTCCTTACACTGCCAGCAGACCCCCTTTTCCTTTCCGGCCAACTGTCTCGGGAAATAGGTTCCACTGCCTCTGTCACCCACTCCACCGCGCCCCCTCTCCTCCGGGCTGGATTGGAGGTGGCTAGCCGAGGAAGGCAAGGGGCTAGCCACCGCTGAGATAGATCTCCCTTGCCGAGGCTTCTGACCCCCCGGTGCCCAACTGGGGTGAGAGCCCGCAGCAGCCTGCTCAGTATGCAGGGCCAGCCCTAGCCAGCCCTAGCCAGAACCGCCCCCACCCCCGCACCTTGCCGCGATAGCCGCGATCGCGCGGGTACCCCCCCCCGCGATTGCCCCGATTGCGCGGGTACCACCCCCCGCCGGGCAAAAAGTCCTGGTTGCCGTCCCGGTTGAGGAGCGGCCCCCGAACAGACTGCAGCCACCCCTCACCAAGCCAATCGGTCCCCACATGCAGCTGGGCGAGCATGGCTCAAACCCCAGAAAGTTCAGGCACAGCCAAAATCCCCCAGCAGCAAAATCCTACCTGATAAAACTTTTCTCCCCATGCTGTGTTACCCGGGAAAGGGGGGAGGAGGGGGAATAACAACACCCCAGGCACAACAGGGCCACCCCACAGCACAGCCCAGCTGAAACAGAGACCCCATTTAATTAAATCACTGGAAGAGAGCCAAATAACTCTCTCATTCCCCTTAAATGTAAGAATAGCACCTGTAATGAAAGTACACAGGCGCTACAAATACATTCTGTTCTATGATACTGATTGGGACAATATCAAGTCAATTTACAAAAGTAAACTTACATTCTATCATGTGGAATTTTCTTGGTAATTTAATTACCGTATTTATCGGTGTATAACACGCACCCTAAGAGGGAAGTTTCAGGAAAAAACCTTTCCACCGCCCCCTGCGTATAACACGCAGGCACAGTTTACCCTCTATTTTCAGGGTAAAAAAGTGAGTGTTATACACCAATAAATACAGTATTTTAAATTTAAACATTCAGTTTGCAATTGCTAGAATGAATCTAAGGCCGCGTACACACGAGGAGACATGTCCGATGAAAACGGTCCACGGACCGTTTTTATCGGACATGTCTCCTGGGATGTTTTGGTCTGATGTGTGTACACACGTTCAAACCAAAATTCCCGCGGACAGACGTGGCGGTGACGTGGCGGTGACGTTGACGCCGCGACGTGCGAAAACAAGGAAGTAAAATGCTTCCACGCATGCGTCAAATCCATTCGACGCATACATGGGATTTCTGTCCGCTGGTTAGACGTACTAACCAGCGGACATGTCCGACGGACAAGTTTCCAGCAGACAAGTTTCTTAGCATGCTAAGAAACTTTTGTCTGCTGGAAACCTGTCCGCTAGGCCGTACACACGATCGAACATGTCCGTGGAAACTGGTCTGCGGACCAGTTTCAGCGGACATGTTCGATTGTGTGTACGCGGCCTCACTTTAAGCCCTAAAGGCTTTTTCATTTTAGATTGTGATCTGGTTTATTAGTTTTACATCAGTGCATGCAAAAACAAAAAGCACATAAAAGAAAACGGCTAGTACAAGTGACTTCCATTCAATTAGACCTGTTCTGTAATGTTGAAGATGTTTTACCACTCATCTAAGTGACACTTTTCAGTTGAGTATCCAAAGCATACCCTAGCATTCAGATAAATAAGTTACTAAGTAACCTTTGCTGTAGTTACAATTATGTAGAAACCTCTAAACCACCACCCTTCATGTTGTATTTACCTGTCCCTGATTCAAATGCCATATCAATGACTAGATCTCACAGCTGGGCAGGCCCTCTGTGCCCCCCATTCATTCCGGTGGAGATTTTGTCCACAGTGTTGTCTCATACTCCAGAGCTTTCCATAGTAATGGCTGGGAATGAAGTGTGAACATGTGGATTTGACAGAGACATTTTTAATCAGCTTGGTTATCTAGTAAGCCATGTCTTGAATGGGGTAAACCTGAAAGAAGTCCTATTCCTTCCCCACTCTACGTTTGTTTATCACAAAATGAAGCTGAATAAGGAAGCTGAATAAGGAAGATTGTGACACTTGTGGATTTATAGGATAGACCTTGGATTTTGGGTTAATTATATTTCGGAAGTGCAATGGGACATTTGTTCTTTGGCCAGTTGCAAACTTCCAGCATCAGACTCTATTATGACATTGTCTGCACATGAGGCCCTTTCATTGCTGAGCCTGGCCCAAATACTTCTCTATGGCATCTTATGAAAATTACTGCTTTAGCATTGAAGTCAGTGTGTCCCCAGACCATGTACAAAGTATTTAAATACAGTGAAACGTCGGATGGCGAGTAACACGATTAACGAGTGTTTTGCGATACAAGCATTTTTTATTTTTTAAATCCTGAATCGGTTTGCAAGTATCTCGCAAAACAAGCAGGATTCAAGCCACAGCGGTGTGCATTAGAGCAATTGACCAGAGATTCAGAGCCGTTCGAAAATACTCTGTTCTCAAGGGTTTGCGAGTTCAGCCGAGCTGTCCCTGAGTATTTCTGAGGCTCTCCGGCTCCTACCTCTGGCCACATGCAGTATTGCATGCCATAGAAGTCAATGCAGAACAGATTATTTTTGTTTCCATTGACTTCTATGGGGAAACTCTCTTTGATACCCGAGTGCTTTGGATTACAAGCATTCTCCTGGAAAGGATTATGCTCGTAATCCAAGGTTCCACTGTATCCTGACCAAGTAGTCATAGATAAAACAAGATTTTGTTTACCTATAGGCATTGTGTAGAAAGCACCCATGATTTAAGATGGGTTCACTTGGCACCATGTTACATATACCCTAAATATGAATGTAACCTGTTGCAAAAGGGGGAGTTGGCCTTTAATTGCAGTGCAAGCAACTAAAGAGGTCAGGGACATATTTTATTGTCTATAGTCTGGGCACAGATGCAGTTTAGGTCTGAGGTTTATCTAAACCATATTACTGCATTTATCGGCGTATAACGCGCACCGGCGTATAACGCGCACCAAATTTTAAGAGGGAAGTTTCAGGAAAAAAAAATACATTTAATAAAGTACTTTGAAGCAAAACAAAGGTAGCTCAAAACTTTTTTTTTATTAATAGTTAAGAACTTATAAAGGTAAAGAACATAACATGAAACAAAAAGCAACTATTTTTAACAAATAAACCTGTATATTACGGTACGGTACATGTTTTTACAGAAGTTTAAAATCAGAAATCGGTGCTGTCTGAGAAACCAAGAAACTCTTCATCTTCACTGCTATCTTCCAAATCGCACTCAACACTGCTGATTTGACTGCTACTGCCTTCATATAATAGCAGCTCATCTTCATTACAATCCAAAGCATTGCTTATGCCACATTTCTTAAAAGATTTGATGACAATATCTTCGTTAACTGAGTCCCACAAAGTCTTTATCCACTGAGGCGGCGTACACACGTACGAGAACCTCGACGGGCAGAACGATGTGTTCCGCCCGTCGAGGTTCTCGTCCGGCCGTCAAAATTGGCGACCCGCCCGTCGGGAATGGCAACCAGCCATTCATCCCGACGGGCCGTCGAGCAAATAGAGAGCGTGCTCTCTATTCGCTCGACGGGATTCCCGACGGGCGGGGCGAGCCAGGAGCGTACACACGGCCGAGGTTCTCACTGGAATGCAGCTCCCAGCGAGTCAGTGAACTTTTGCGTTATTCTGCGTACTCCGCTCCAAAAACCCCGCAAGCGGGAACAGGACCAAAAAACGTGGAGAAGGGTGCCCCTCTCTTCCCGACATCGCCAGCATACATCTGACATCCCCAGGAAGAGCGCCTGTAACAACGCCGGGGTCCTATACCACTGTGTCAGGATTTTATAATTTGTTTCTTGAGTCCTGGAGCAGGTGGAGGACTTAAGTGTGTGTAAGTTCAACAATACGTTACTTTTTACTAGTGGAAAAGGTGCGCCCCAAGTCCCTCTCCCACTTAATAAGACAGGGCACAGGGCTCTCCACGGGGGGGGGGGGGGGGGGGGGCGTTCAACACCCCGTACATCAGCAACAGGGTGTGGGAAACCGCCCCCGTCCCCATGCACAATTCGTCCAGGGGTGTGAGCGCCTGCCATGTGCCGTCGGGTGGCGACATGGTACTAAGGAAATGTCCCATCTGGAGTGCCCTCATGTGGTCTAGTCCAAAGGGGCCTGCGGGGTCCATCAGTTCCGCGGCGGTCTTCCATTTCCCCCCGTCGCCACAGTGTGACGCCTGTCCCAGACCCCCCTCCCGGAGTTCCAGGAATTTCCTATCAGACAGTCCCGGGGTAAATTGGGGGTGGCCAAGTATTGGTCTCAAAATGGGGCTATGTGATGTGAGAGAGGGCTTTGTCCACAGCTGCTCGCAAACTTTAGTCGTGGCTCCTATCACCGGGTGGCGCCTTAGGCCCGGAGGCAGCGCCTCCAAGCACCAAGGTGCGCTCCGAAGCAGGATCGTACTCTGTTTCTGTTCGATCTGTGTCCACAGCTTAGTGTCGACATGTCGACACCAATCCACTAGTCTACTTAGATGGGCTGCCTGGTAATAGGTACAGAGATCTGGCATTGCCAGACCCCCGTGAAGTTTCGGGAGTGATAGCAGTTTCCTGCTTAACCGGGGGCTCTTCCCAGCCCAGAGGAACTTAGTAAATGTGGAGTGGGCCTGTCGAAAGAAGGATCCCGGTATCCGCACCGGAAGGGCTTGTAAGAGATACAGAAACATAGGTAATATCGTCATTTTAAGAATATTGCTACCCAATACATTAACTTAAATCTCGCTCCACTATTATTGAAGTGGAAAAACAAAAGCGATATCTGGAAAAGACTTCCTTTATCCGTCGCAGGACGCTGTAACTTAATAAAAATGATCTGGCAGCCGCAGTTATTATACCTGCTCCATAACTCTCCATTATGCATAGGATATAAGTGGTTCAAAAAGATAGACTCACTATTTAGAGAACTTATATGGAAGGGAGGCCAAGCCAGGATAAGCCTACAAACACTACAACTCCCTGTAAAAGAGGGGGGCATGGCGGTTCCACACCCAAGGCTATACTTTTTAGCAGCACAACTGCAACATTTGGCGGGATGTGGAACCGCCGAAGGAGGTGGCACCAACAACCGACTTCTGCTAACAGATAATCCACATAAACTACTAGTGGAAGCCTTAGGCCTCGTACACACGAGGGGATATGTCCGCTGAAAACGGTCCGATGGACCGTTTCAGCAGACATCTCCGCTCGTGTGTATGGGCTAGCGGACAGATTTGTCCACCCGACAGATTTCAAAGCATGCTTTGAAATCTATCCGGTGGGGATCTGTCCGCCCGACATGTCTGCTGGTTAGTACACTTACCAGCAGACATGCCGCACCGCCGCCGTGCGGTGACGTGGCGGCGTCAGCGTCACCGCCAGGTCACCGCACCGTCCGGCGGCGGGGAATTTGATCCGATGGTGTGTACACGCCATCGGATCAAACTCCCGATCGGACATATCCGATGGAAATGGTCCGCGGACCGTTTTCATCGGATATGTCCGATCGTGTGTACGAGGCCTTAGAGGCATATTTTCTCTGCCACAAACACCCGATTACAAAACTAGTCACTAAAATATGGCATACAACAAAAGTAATACTGGGGTATGTTGGCCCGACAGAATTTTCCCCCCTCTGGAATAACAACAACTTACAGGAGGTATTAAGCATTGAGGTATCGAGGGACTGGATGAACAAAGGCATATGTCGATTAAAGCATTTGTTCGAGGGCAATATTATGAAGTCATTCCAAGAACTAGTAAGCGAGTAATATTTCAAACAAAACCTTTTTCAAATATTTACAGGTCCGCCATTCCATACAAGCACAACTTGGCTCCCAGTCAGTCACATGGGCACAGATTCCTGCCCTGATCACTGTAACTAAGGCAACTCTAGCCAAGAGCTTAATATCAGCAACGTACAACAGTCTGGGCGCTAGGGCACTAAGCAAAGAAGGCCCGCGAAAGAGCAGAGCAGCGTGGGAGAGTGACTTGGGAACAATATCTCCAGAACAGTGGGATAGGATCCTTCAACAGGGTGCTTCGGTGTCCATTGCCCCGGCTCAAAGGCTGTCCCATCTATTCCTACTACACAGGGTCTACCATACCCCCCATAAAATGTTCAAATTAGGGTGGAGGCAAAATAACGAATGTCCAAGATGTAATGAAAAAGGGGATCTCATGCATATGGTTTGGAAGTGCCCGAAATTACATAGCTTCTGGGTGGGAATCATAGAACGGATAAATGGGATATTCGGATCCTCACTCGACCCAGTAGCTAGGACCTGCCTCTTGGGACGTATGGACGACACTTAGGGTACCACAAGGCACCCTTGAAGCTATCTTAAGATGCCTATTCCAGGCTCGCAAGACAATTGCTCAAAAATGGCAAGCACAGGCCCCTCCGTCTATAGATAACTGTCTAGTAGCTATGAAACAAACAATCTCAAATGAAAAGGTGTACTACACCACTCAGGGGAATTATGACAAATTTGTTAAAATATGGAGACCATGGCCCCGGGCGGCTGAGAGTCCCAGGTAGCTGTACCTGACGTTAGCACTTTGGGACTATTGAGCTCCCGAACAATAAAGCCCAACTCTCGTCGGGGCTCCCGTGGGAGTCCCTCTACGAGAAAGCTCCTTCCTCTTTGCTCTTATTAGCTTCTGATATCAAATAACGGGATTTGCGGCAAGACTGCGTAACCCGATCTAGTTATTACCATGACTTTACGCTCTCAAGGGTAGGGACAGGGAGGGGGAGAAGGGGGGGGGGGAGAAGGGGGGGAAGGGTGGTGCACACAGTCAACATGACAGTCAATAGGATCCAGTGATTTAGTGCTTTGTTAATAGGTGCTACCCAGTGTATATGGGAGCAGAGACTTGGATCATCTTGTTCTCCATCTTTGTATTCTGTATGTAAATTGACTGTATACCTGACTGTTGGTTTTGTGTAACCATGTTAAAATCAATAAAAAAATAAATGATTTAAAAAAAAAAGAATATTGCATCGCCCTATCCACCAGTGTAGGCCGCTATTCCATTGGTCTAACAGTTTTTTCACTGATTCGAGTAGAGGTGGGAAGTTTAATTGGAAGAGGTGAGAGAGTGACGCGGGTATGTAGGTCCCCAGGTACTTTAGGGGCCCTGTCTGTCTAGCTCAAATTGAAGTTGTCTCTAAGTTCCTGAAGCTTGTGTTGTGGAATCCCCACCCCCATGGCTTCTGACTTACTAAAGTTTATCTTCAGATTAGAGTCGGCCATATACCTCAAATTCCAGTACTAGGTTCGTCAATGATGTTTTGGGGTTCGTGAGTGTGAACATCAGATCGTCCGCATAGGCAAAGATCTTATGCTGCATCCCACCCACCAATATACCGGTTATCCCGGAGTTTTGTCTGATATGGCCCAGGAAGGGTTCCAGGGACAGGGCAAAGAGCAGGGGCGAAAGTGGGCACCCCTGTTTGGTGCCATTGGATATTGGGAATGATTCCGAAAGAACTCCATTCGCCCTGACCCTGGCTGTAGGGTTTGTATATGCGGCCCCTACCCTACCCCTCATCCGCTCACCAAGGCCCACATGCTCCAAAGTCGCAAACAAGTACTTCCAGCTCACTCGGTCAAACTCCTTTTTGGCGTCCGTCCCTACCAAGACACATGGCGGCTTGTTACTGGTCACCACATGCAGCAGGTTCAGGACCTTGGTGGTGTTGTCTCTGGCCTCTATCATTAGAACAAACCCCACCTGATCCAAATGGATCAGTTGGGGGAGGTGTTGCTGCAGTCTGGAGGCCAGGATCTTGGTGAAGACCTTTAGGTCTGCATTAAGGAGGGAGATGGGGCGGTAGCTTCCACACAGAGTTGGGTCTTTGCCCTCTTTCGGTATTACTGATATCTGCGCTTGCAGTGTGGTGGTATGGGACTGCTTCCCGGAGCCCAGGTCATTAAACAACTCAACCATCCTCTGGCCCAAAGACGGTAGCAAGGTCTTGTAGTAGTGTATGGTAAGGCCGTCTGGGCCGGGGGCTTTGCCCAATTTAGTCTTACTAAGGGCCAGTTGAAGTTCGGGTAGGGTGATGGGTTCCTCCAGGAGTGCTCTGGTTTCCTGTCGGCAGCGTGGCCATTTGAGAGCTGTCGAGGTATACTGCCGTGTGGTCTCGCGCGGGTGTCTCCGTGCTCAGGTTATATAGCGATTCGAAAAACGACCTAAATTCCTTAGTAATGTGGTGTGGGAGGGTTGCCTTCCGTCCGGAAGGGGAGAGTACATAGGGGATGTACGATGCTAGGCGTTGTGCTTGTAGAATCTGGGCTAGTAGCCTGCCGCACTTGTTGCTCGACTCATACACCTTTCTCCGGCACCTCTGCATTGCCATCTTGGCCTTATGTTGTAGAACGTCAGTGACCTGCAGGCGGATCAAATTTAGTTCCGCTCCCAGTTGGTCCGATGGGTTTGTCTTATGTGTGGTTTCTAGCGCCTGTAATTTGGTGAGGAGAGTGTTTAGTTGTTCCGTCCGAGCCCGTTTTAATCTTGCTCCGTGTTTTATAAAGACCCCTCTGATTACTGCCTTGTGGGCCTCCCAGACTACCCCTGTACTGCTGTCTGTCGTAGAGTTGGTCTTGAAATAGCAGTCTATCTCCGCTACCACGTCCGCAAAACCACTGGGTCCTGTAGGAGGCTTTTATTAAGCCTTCATGTCGGGCTCTGACCCGCATGAACGTCAGTGCATATCTCATCCCTATTGGCGTGTGATCTGACCACATAATAGATCCAATTGTGGTACTTTTAATCGCATGCAGTTGACTGTGGGGGACCAGGATATAGTCAATGCGCGAGTATGTTTGGTGGAAAAGTCGCCAAGTGTCGATCAGCTGGGCAGCATGTAGCGCCTCGGCTATCCGCCTACGTGCATCTCGCGACGAGGATGACTTACCCGTCAAGGTATCCTCCGAGGGAGAAAGGGGAATGTTCAAATCACCTCCCATAATAAGTTGGCCTTCTGTGAATTTCATCCGGTTGGCCACAGTTTTTTTTAATAAAAAGTGTCCTGATGGACATTGGGGGAGTACAGGTTCACCAGTGAGACCCTGCTGTTCCCAACGTGACCTTTCAAAAATAGGAAACAGCCCTCGCCATCCATCCGGATGTCTGTAAGTGTCCATGGCACTTTTGCCGATATTAGGATGGAAACACCCCTAGACTTGGCCTCTGAGTATGCAGAGTGGTAGACTAGGGGGTAGTATCTGTTCCTAAGTAGTGTCAGTCTAAAGTCTCTGAAGTGTGTTTCCTGTATCATGACAATGTCCGCTTTTAGGCGGCACATGTCATGGAGCAGCATCTTCCGCTTCTCAGGGGTGTTCAGGCCCTTCGCGTTCAGGGATATGATATTAAGTGGGTCCATGCCCGCGACTAAGGTGGTGGGATAAGGCGGGGGGGGGGGGTGTCATGAGCAGTCCCAACCACCAGGTGGCAGTAGCGGCACATCGACGCGCGCAGGTGCGCGCATTCGCGTCAACGGCGCATTCGCGGCAACGGCGTTGCCGCGCGCATTCGCGGCAACGGCGCGCGCATTCGCGGTAACGGCGCGGGCACGTGAGGACGCCATTCTGGCGCCAAATTTGGCTTTAAAAAGGACCTGACCCCTGCACCTCTTGCTGTCCGGTCTACAGCGGTTCCTAGTGTTACCTGTGCCTGTTCCTGTTTGTTCCTGTTCCTGGCACAGGCCCCTCCGTCTATAGATAACTGGCTAGTAGCTATGAAACAAACAATCTCAAATGAAAAGGTGTACTACACCACTCAGGGGAATTATGACAAATTTGTTAAAATATGGAGACCATGGCCCCGGGCGGCTGAGAGTCCCAGGTAGCTGTACCTGACGTTAGCACTTTGGGACTATTGAGCTCCCGAACAATAAAGCCCAACTCTCGTCGGGGCTCCCGTGGGAGTCCCTCTATGAGAAAGCTCCTTCCTCTTTGCTCTTATTAGCTTCTGATATCAAATAACGGGATTTGCGGCAAGACTGCGTAACCCGATCTAGTTATTACCATGACTTTACGCTCTCAAGGGTAGGGACAGGGAGGGGGGAGAAGGGGGGGGAGGGTGGTGCACACAGTCAACATGACAGTCAATAGGATCCAGTGATTTAGTGCTTTGTTAATAGGTGCTACCCAGTGTATATGGGAGCAGAGACTTGGATCATCTTGTTCTCCATCTTTGTATTCTGTATGTAAATTGACTGTATACCCGACTGTTGGTTTTGTGTAACCATGTTAAAATCAATAAAAAAAAAAATGATTTAAAAAAAATGAATTTTGCATCGCCCTATCCACGAGTGTAGGCCGCTATTCCATTGGTCTAACAGTTTTTTCACCGATTCGAGTAGAGGTGGGAAGTTTAATTGGAAGAGGTGAGAGAGTGACGCGGGTATGTAGGTCCCCAGGTACTTTAGGGGCCCTGTCTGTCTAGCTCAAATTGAAGTCGTCTCTAAGTTCCTGAAGCTTGTGTTGTGGAATCCCCACCCCCATGGCTTCTGACTTACTAAAGTTTATCTTCAGATTAGAGTTGGCCATATACCTCAAATTCCAGTACTAGGTTCGTCAATGACGTTTTGGGGTTCGTGAGTGTGAACATCAGATCGTCCGCATAGGCAAAGATCTTATGCTGCATCCCACCCACCAATATACCGGTTATCCCGGAGTTTTGTCTGATATGGCCCAGGAAGGGTTCCAGGGACAGGGCAAAGAGCAGGGGCGAAAGTGGGCACCCCTGTTTGGTGCCATTGGATATTGGGAATGATTCCGAAAGAACTCCATTCGCCCTGACCCTGGCTGTAGGGTTTGTATATGCGGCCCCTACCCTACCCCTCATCCGCTCACCAAGGCCCACATGCTCCAAAGTCGCAAACAAGTACTTCCAGCTCACTCGGTCAAACTCCTTTTTGGCGTCCGTCCCTACCAAGACACATGGCGGCTTGTTACTGGTCACCACATGCAGCAGGTTCAGGACCTTGGTGGTGTTGTCTCTGGCCTCTCTCATTGGAACAAACCCCACCTGATCCAAATGGATCAGTTGGGGGAGGTGTTGCTGCAGTCTGGAGGCCAGGATCTTGGTGAATGTGTGGAAAAGTGTAGCGCTAATAATGACACAAATAATGATAATACAATAAAGATTAAATCATGCAACACCACATGTGAATGAATGGTATACAAAAGTCCATAAATGTTTTGAATGAATCGGTGAGTCGGTTTCTTTGAGTAAAACAGATACACAAAATCCAGTGCATAAAGAAGTGAAAAATCCACCACCGCTTATGACAAGGGGCTTACCGGACCGATTGGACCTAGACAGGCATATACCCACTAGGCCAATCAAGCTTTGTTAAAGTTGATATACTGAAG
The DNA here is from genome assembly GCA_029574335.1 of Rana kukunoris. Classification (NCBI taxonomy): domain Eukaryota; kingdom Metazoa; phylum Chordata; class Amphibia; order Anura; family Ranidae; genus Rana; species Rana kukunoris. Next base: position 722,184,081 of record CM056049.1, on the reverse strand, counting down.
CGGGTACACCATACACGTCATGCGATTCGGTATCAATGAAGGCAAACCTCAGACAGATGATTCAAAAATACTTCCCAGCAAGCAGCAACTCTCAACAGATCACTCAGAGGGCATATCAGTACTCCAACCGATAAGCATGAAAAAGAGAAGGCAAGGCGTACATAGCGTAATTCCGTAATAAAAATCGATATTTATTATAAAGAGAAAAACTCACATTTTGCAATGGTCAATAGAGCTTATAGAAAAAGGGTAGCAGGAACAACAGTAGTCCATCCCGACATGTTTCGTTACAAAAACAACCCCAGATGATGTTCTTTTTGTAACGAAACATGTCGGGATGGACTACTGTTGTTCCTGCTACCCTTTTTCTATAAGCTCTATTGACCATTGCAAAATGTGAGTTTTTCTCTTTTATAATAAATATCGATTTTTATTACGGAATTACGCTATGTACGCCTTGCCTTCTCTTTTTCATGCTTATCGGTTGGAGTACTGATATGCCCTCTGAGTGATCTGTTGAGAGTTGCTGCTTGCTGGAAGTATTTTTGAATCATCTGTCTGAGGTTTGCCTTCATTGATACCGAATCGCATGACGTGTATGGTGTACCCGCTTCAGTATATCAACTTTAACAAAGCTTGATTGGCCTAGTGGGTATATGCCTGTCTAGGTCCAATCGGTCCGGTAAGCCCCTTGTCATAAGCGGTGGTGGATTTTTCACTTCTTTATGCACTGGATTTTGTGTATCTGTTTTACTCAAAGAAACCGACTCACCGATTCATTCAAAACATTTATGGACTTTTGTATACCATTCATTCACATGTGGTGTTGCATGATTTAATCTTTATTGTATTATCATTATTTGTGTCATTATTAGCGCTACACTTTTCCACACATTTTCTATTAGCAATTTTTTGATCTCTCTTGCTGTGTTAGCGGCTTTTTGTATTTTAAGATAGCGCAGTATTTTTTCTTTCAGGATCTTGGTGAAGACCTTTAGGTCTGCATTAAGGAGGGAGATGGGGCGGTAGCTTCCACACAGAGTTGGGTCTTTGCCCTCTTTTGGTATTACTGATATCTGCGCTTGCAGTGTGGTGGTATGGGACTGCTTCCCGGAGCCCAGGTCATTAAACAACTCAACCATCCTCTGGCCCAAAGACGGTAGCAAGGTCTTGTAGTAGTGTATGGTAAGGCCGTCTGGGCCGGGGGCTTTGCCCAATTTAGTTTTACTAAGGGCCAGTTGAAGTTCGGGTAGGGTGATGGGTTCCTCCAGGAGTGCTCTGGTTTCCTGTCGGCAGCGTGGCCATTTGAGAGCTGTCGAGGTATACTGCCGTGTGGTCTCGCGCGGGTGTCTCCGTGCTCAGGTTATATAGCGATTCGAAAAACGACCTAAATTCCTTAGTAATGTGGTGTGGGAGGGTTGCCTTCCGTCCGGAAGGGGAGAGTACATAGGGGATGTACGATGCTAGGCGTTGTGCTTGTAGAATCTGGGCTAGTAGCCTGCCGCACTTGTTGCTCGACTCATACACCTTTCTCCGGCACCTCTGCATTGCCATCTTGGCCTTATGTTGTAGAACGTCAGTGACCTGCAGGCGGATCAAATTTAGTTCCGCTCCCAGTTGGTCCGATGGGTTTGTCTTATGTGTGGTTTCTAGCGCCTGTAATTTGGTGAGGAGAGTGTTTAGTTGTTCCGTCCGAGCCCGTTTTAATCTTGCTCCGTGTTTTATAAAGACCCCTCTGATTACTGCCTTGTGGGCCTCCCAGACTACCCCTGTACTGCTGTCTGTCGTAGAGTTGGTCTTGAAATAGCAGTCTATCTCCGCTACCACGTCCGCAAAACCACTGGGTCCTGTAGGAGGCTTTTATTAAGCCTTCATGTCGGGCTCTGACCCGCATGAACGTCAGTGCATATCTCATCCCTATTGGCGTGTGATCTGACCACATAATAGATCCAATTGTGGTACTTTTAATCGCATGCAGTTGACTGTGGGGGACCAGGATATAGTCAATGCGCGAGTATGTTTGGTGGAAAAGTCGCCAAGTGTCGATCAGCTGGGCAGCATGTAGCGCCTCGGCTATCCGCCTACGTGCATCTCGCGACGAGGATGACTTACCCGTCAAGGTATCCTCCGAGGGAGAAAGGGGAATGTTCAAATCACCTCCCATAATAAGTTGGCCTTCTGTGAATTTCATCCGGTTGGCCACAGTTTTTTTTAATAAAAAGTGTCCTGATGGACATTGGGGGCGTACAGGTTCACCAGTGAGACCCTGCTGTTCCCAACGTGACCTTTCAAAAATAGGAAACAGCCCTCGCCATCCATCCGGATGTCTGTAAGTGTCCATGGCACTTTTGCCGATATTAGGATGGAAACACCCCTAGACTTGGCCTCTGAGTATGCAGAGTGGTAGACTAGGGGGTAGTATCTGTTCCTAAGTAGTGTCAGTCTAAAGTCTCTGAAGTGTGTTTCCTGTATCATGACAATGTCCGCTTTTAGGCGGCACATGTCATGGAGCAGCATCTTCCGCTTCTCAGGGGTGTTCAGGCCCTTCGCGTTCAGGGATATGATATTAAGTGGGTCCATGCCCGCGACTAAGGTGGTGGGATAAGGCGGGGGGGGGGTGTCATGAGCAGTCCCAACCACCAGGTGGCAGTAGCGGCACATCGACGCGCGCAGGTGCGCTCATTCGCGTCAACGGTGCATTCGCGGCAACGGCGTTGGCGCGCGCATTCGCGGCAACGGCGCGCGCATTCGCGGGAACGGCGCGGGCACGTGAGGACGCCATTCTGGCGCCAAATTTGGCTTTAAAAAGGACCTGACCCCTGCACCTCTTGCTGTCCGGTCTACAGCGGTTCCTAGTGTTACCTGTGCCTGTTCCTGTTTGTTCCTGTTCCTGACAACCCGGCTTGCTTCTTATTCTGCTTGTCTTCCGCCTGCCCTGACCCCGGCCTGCCTGACGACCTGCCTGCCTGACCCTCTGTACCTTCTGCTGCCCACCTGTTGCCGACCCGGTCTGAACTTTGACTCTGCTTGTCTACCGCACCAGCACCCGACCTGCCAGTCTGCCGCGGACTTTCCTGCTGGGACTTACTTCCGCTGTACTACAGAACACCTTCCCCGGTCCTGTGGCTTCTCTGCTTCAAGTGCCTTTCCACCTGCAGCGACCAGTCTATACCTGTTCCTTCACGCAGCACCGGAGCCTCCAGAAGCCCCTCTAGCCCAGCACCTACGCTGCAACCGGCGTCCGTGCGACTCTGCACTCCCGTACCCCCTGTTTGCTCTATCAGGGGTCTCGGGATCAGAGGAGCAAGGGCAGCCACTCCTTGCACATCGGGCTCAACCACCAGGTACGTGACAGTACCAGACAGCCATGACCGAGCCCGCGCAAGGAGTGGATCCTATGCAGGAACTCTGCCGGCATCTCGATGGACTAACCCAGGCAGTTCGGACTCTGCAAGAAGGCTATACGCGTCTGGAGAACCGCGTCCAGGCTTTATCTGCTCCAGCGACTGCCTCTGCTGCTACAGGCAACTCCGCTTCGCCTTCTGTGATCATGATGCCACCGGAACCCAGGGTCCCTACCCCTGAGAGGTTCTCTGGAGAACGAACCAAATACCGAGCCTTTCGCAATGCCTGCAAGCTCTACTTTGCGTTGCAACCACGGACTTTTTCGCTGGAGGCCACCAAGGTGGGCTTCGTGATTTCGCTCTTATCCGGGGAACCACAGGCGTGGGCCCACCGCCTTTTGGAACAGAAGGACGTGTCCCTTGATACCCTTGACACCTTTTTTCAAGCAATGTCCTTGTTGTATGAGGACCCGCACAAGGCTGCCACTGCAGAGGCCGCTCTTCATGCTCTTCAACAGGGTCGCAGGCCTGCGGAGGACTACGTATCTGAGTTCCGGAGATGGAGCTCAGACACTAACTGGAACGATGCAGCCTTATGCTACCAATTCCGCCTGGGCCTCTCGGAGGCACTTAAAGATGAACTGGCTCGGGTAGGCGTCCCTGGGACTTTAGACGCGCTAATCAATTTGACTATTCAGATTGATAGGCGCCTGAGAGAGCGCCGGTCAGAACGTGCCGCCGGGCCATCGCGACCAGTTTGGATGCTGCCACGGGTACCCTCCTTCTCCAACCCGGTTCCACCAGTCTTTTCGCCTCCTGCTCCACCGAACACTGCGGAACCCATGCAGCTGGGTCTTCTCCGTCCGTCCCTAACGCCAGAGGAGCGCCAACGGCGAAGGGTGAACAACCTGTGCCTGTACTGCGGGGAACCCGGGCATTTTGTGAGGTCCTGTCCAGCGAAGTTTCGTAAGTGTCCCTTCTTGTCGTCTGTTCATTTACCCGCTGCCCCCAAGAATTACTCCTCTCATCTGGCTGTCCCCATTGTCTTTCAGCTCCCCGGAAGGAATATCCCGGCCATCGCTATAATTGACTCGGGAGCCTGCAGTTGTTTCCTGGACCAGTCTTTTGCCTCCAGACACCTCATCCCTCTGCGCCCCAGGGCCGTTGGACTTTCCGTACACCTTGCCGATGGATCCGCCCTGAGGTCCGGGCCGGTTACCCAGGAAACCCTGCCGTTGGCCACAACCATCGCCAACATTCACCATGAACTGTTGTGCCTAGATGTGATTGATTCACCCATATTCCCCATTATCCTAGGCATCCCGTGGCTACAAGCCCATAATACGCAAATCAGCTGGAGTACCGGGGAGGTCTTTCTCGGATCCCCGTATTGTCGTCAGCATTGCCTACAAGAACCATCTTCCCCGTCTCCCCTACTCTGTATGGACTCTGATGCTGAGACCCGCCAAGCCGCTCCCAGCGAATACCACGACTTCCTGGATGTCTTCAACAAAAAGGGGGCTGAAACTCTCCCTCTGCATAGGGCCTACGATTGCCCGATAGAGCTTCTCCCCGGAGCTGAAATTCCCTTTGGAAGGATCTTCCCCTTGACAGGTCTTGAGCTTGAGACCCTTAAAACATATATTGATGAGAACCTTAGAAAGGGATTTATCCGTCCATCCACCTCCCCGGCAGGGGCTGGGATCTTTTTTGTAGAGAAAAAGGACCATTCTCTTCGCCCCTGTGTGGACTATAGGGAATTAAACAAAGTGACTATTAAGAACCGGTACCCTCTCCCCTTGGTGCCTGAGTTGTTTCAACGTTTGGGGGCTGCAGTCATCTTCACAAAGCTGGATCTCCGCGGGGCGTATAACCTGGTGCGGATTCGAGACGGGGATGAATGGAAAACGGCCTTCCGCACCCGCTTCGGGCACTTTGAGTATTTGGTTATGCCCTTCGGGCTCTGTAACGCCCCCGCCACGTTCCAGCATTTTGTGAACGATATCTTCAGAGACTACCTCGAACTTTTTGTTATTGTCTACTTGGATGACATCCTCATTTTTTCTCCATCTTTGAGCAAACATCGGGAACACGTCAAATGTGTGCTTGGCCGTCTTCGAATGCACGGACTCTATGCCAAACCCGAAAAGTGCGAGTTTGACCGCCAAAGCATACAGTTTTTGGGTCTCATAATCTCCGTGGAGGGTATCAAGATGGACCCCCAAAAGGTCTCTGCAATCCTGGACTGGCCGGCACCCAAGGACAAGAAGGGCGTCCAACGTTTTGTTGGCTTCGCAAACTTTTATCGGAAAAATTCATCAGGGGTTTCTCTAGCATCATCGCCCCGATAACCAACCTGACCAAACAAACCACTCGATTCCAATGGTCCCCTGAGGCTCAAACTGCCTTTGACAAGCTTAAGGTCTTGTTCATCTCAGCATCTATCCTCAAACACCCTGATGCTAGTTTGCCCTTCATCCTGGAGTTAAATGCATCGGAAACTGCGGTCGGAGCAGTTCTTTCCCAAAGGCAGGGCCCCAAGGCCCTCTTGCACCCTGTTGCTTTTTTTTCTCGTAAGTTGTCGGAGTCGGAAAGAAATTATGATGTGGGGGACCGGGAATTGCTGGCAATCAAGGCCGCTCTGGAAGAGTGGCGGTACCTCTTGGAAGGCGCGGTCCACCCAATTCTGATCTACACAGATCATAAGAATCTGGAATATCTGAAGACCGCCAAGAGACTGAAACCGCGCCAGGCCAGGTGGGCACTGTTCTTCACCAGATTTTCGTTTCACATAACGTACAGACCCGGGTCAAAGAACTCCAAGCCTGATGCTCTTTCTCGTATGTATGGTGACCCGGAAACCACTACCCCTCCGGACACTATCTTGTCGTCTGGAAACTTCCTGTTGATCCAAGAGGACTTGTTATCTCAAATCAGGCAGGCCTCGTCCGGTGTTTCACCCTTACCTGGTTCGGACTTACAGTTTAAAGATGGCCTGCTGTGGAGCCAGGACAAAATTTTCGTGCCGGAGGGCCTACGGGTCAGTGTCTTAAAGTTTTGCCATGACCACCAATTGGCCGGCCATTTTGGGGTGCATAAGACTTCTGAGCTACTACAGTGCACATTCTGGTGGCCCCAACTCGCAATGGACTGCAGGAAATATGTGGAGTCCTGTATCACATGCATGAGGAACAAGGGGAGTAAAACGAGAGCCTGGGGATTGTTAAAACCATTGCCAGTACCAGAAAGACCTTGGAAAATTATCTCCATGGACTTCATTGTGATACTCCCCCCTTCAGAAGGCTTTACCACAATTTTTGTAGTGGTGGACAGACTCTCTAAGATGGCACACTTTTTGCCCATGAGGGGTACACCCTCTGCTCCTGAGACAGCCAGGATGTTCATCAAAGAAATTGTGAGGCTCCATGGCGTCCCCGCCAATATTGTATCCGACCGGGGGGTACAATTTACCTCGCGATTTTGGAGAGCACTCTGTGAATCCCTCAAGATTGGTCTGTCATTTTCCTCTGCCTACCATCCGCAGTCAAATGGTCAAACGGAAAGGACCAACCAGACCCTTGAGCAATATTTACGTTGCTTCTCGTCCTTCTCTCAAGAGGACTGGGCACCCCTGCTGCCCCTAGCTGAGTTTGCGTACAACAACTCCGTCCACTCTGCCACCATACAATCCCCGTTTTACGCAAATTACGGCTTTCACCCACTGTTCCTGTCTAACTCGGTCCCCGAGAGCTCGGTGCCTGCTGTCCAGGAAACTTTGGACTTTTTCACCACAAACAATAAGATCCTGCAGGAGACCATGATGAGGACGCAGGAGTACAATAAGGAGGTGTTTGACAGGAGAAGGAGGGGGAGCTTAACCTGGAACCTGGGGACCAAGTATGGCTATCTACCCTGAATCTGAAACTCGCCTGCCCATCAAAGATTCGTGGGCCCTTTTCCCGTTAAGAGGAAAATCAATAATATGGCCTATGAACTGGAACTACCGGAAACTTTCCGTATCCACCCAGTTTTCCATGTCGCCCTTCTCAAACCCAACGTTCCCGATCCCTTCCCCGGGCAAAACATCGGGCCTCCTGAACCAGTCTTAGTCGACGGGGAAGAAGAGTTTGAGGTCGAATCCATTTTGGACTGTAGGAAGAGACGCAACCAAATTCAGTTTTTAGTCAAATGGAAGGGTTATGGGCCCGAGGACAATTCATGGGAGCCTGAGTGTAACATCCATGCAGAAAGGTTGGTCCAGTCCTTTAAAGATGCTCATCCTCTCAAGTTGTCCCAGTTGGGCATCCGGAGGCTGCCCTTTGGAGGGGGGCAATGTCATGAGCAGTCCCAACCACCAGGTGGCAGTAGCGGCGCATCGATGCGCCCGGGCGCATTCGCGGCAACGTCGCGGGCGCGGGCACGTGAGGACGCCATTCTGGCGCCAAATTTGGCTTTAAAAAGGACCTGACCCCTGCACCTCTTGCTGTCCGGTCTACAGTTGTTCCTAGTGTTACCTGTGCCTGTTCCTGTTTGTTCCTGTTCCTGACAACCCGGCTTGCTTCTGATTCTGCTTGTCTTCCGCCTGCCCTGACCCCGGCCTGCCTGACGACCCGCCTGCCTGAACCTCTGTACCTTCTGCTGCCGACCTGTTGCCGACCCGGTCTGAACTTTGACTCTGCTTGTCTACCGCACCAGCACCCGACCTGCCAGTCTGCCGCGGACTTTCCTGCTGGGACTTACTTCCGCTGTACTACAGAACACCTTCCCCGGTCCTGTGGCTTCTCTGCTTCAAGTGCCTTTCCACCTGCAGCCACCAGTCTATACCTGTTCCTTCACGCAGCACCGGAGCCTCCAGAAGCCCCTCTAGCCCAGCACCTACGCTGCAACCGGCGTTCGTGTGACTCTGCACTCCCGTACTCCCTGTTTGCTCTATCAGGGGTCTCGGGATCAGAGGAGCAAGGGCAGCCACTCCTTGCACATCGGGCTCAACCACCAGGTACGTGACAGGGGGTCTTGAGGTGGGGGAGTACAGTTAGTGGAGGTAGGGAAAGTAAAAAGCGGTACACCAGTAGAAGAGGGAAATAAAGAAAAGAGCTGAGAGCTGGCACTACATTGTGCAGCTTAAAAAAAGGGTTTTAATATAGCCCTAACGGCTGTGGCGCTCGCCCAGGCACCCACTCAAAAAGGGGACCCCGAGCTACTGAGCGCCGCCCTACTTGGGGTAGTGGGTGCACAGAGCCGAGGCGTAAGCTACCCGGCCTCTACCCCAACATTTATAAGTAAAGTGTAGTATACATCGGCAATATACAAGAAAGTGCAAACATAACATAACATGGGACATGCTATAACTAGGTAAACAGTTTAACCAGAGCTGTGTATCTATGCATATAATCAGTGCAAACGTTACAGCTCCATCATTCCCAGTGACATTGAACAAGATGCAGATCACATGGCACAGCCCCCCCCCCCCAGGTAAACAATGCAAATGCCCGCCCTCTACCTGCACCCTCAGATGGGATGTCCATCTCCACAAGTCCTTTAATGGTATCATGTCTCTGGACAGTACACTCCGGACAGGTCACTCCCAACCGGGAGCCAAGGTCACCATAAGTTAGCCTCCAATCCACCCCCCCAATCCCCAAAGTTTCATGCGTCCATCTTCCTCCATATCGATGGTCGGTCCCACACTAGCGTACATGCTCCCCAGAACGTGTCCCCCCCGCCCCAGACACGGGGTGCACCCTCCGGGCACATCTCTCTCACCAGAGATTAGGGAGAAAATAACAAGGGGGGGAGGGGGTGATCTCTCGTCTCCATGTATATTACAAACAGCCGGGGGGGCCGACGGAGCGTGCCGCAGCCATCCAGCTCGAAAGTAGGTGCTTGTCCAGCCTAACTATTAATGGCTTCTGGGTGATAGACAGCTCGAGACATCCGACAAGGGGAAGCAAGGTCACAGAAGAAGGGGTGTGGGAGGGAGGAGGCGTCCCGCGGCCTTCGTCGTTTATCTGGGAGGCAAGGTCAGGGGAAATGTAAATAAAGCAAGGGGGCAGAAAGGGGCGACGGCGATGGCCATCAGCCGGTGAGGGTGGTGAGCGGGAGGAAAGAATGGCAAGCTGGGGGAAAGGGGAACATGGCTCAAGGCTCACGTGCCTCCTCCCGCGATGGAGAAGAGTCTATTCTTCTTCCCCGCTGCCGGCGGGGCGACTGAGAGCCGCGGCGGACCGGGGGTCCCGGTAGTCCAGGCGGTCTTGGGAGTAGCTGAAGCCAGTCTGGCACTTCTATGGGGTTCTCGTCCAGGAAGTTAAACAGCGCTGGGAGGTCCGTCTTTTTCAGTAGCGTGAAGGATCCATTATCTCCCCGGAATGTCTCCGAGAGTGGGTATCCCCACCGATACGTCCCAGGCCTTTCTGCTTTGCCAGGTCCACCACAGGTCGCAACATGGCGCTTCGGTGCAGCGTTGCCCTGGAGAGGTCTGGTAGTACCTTGATTGGTGCGCCCTCTCGTTTTATCTCCCAGAGGTCCCAGGCCCATCTTAGGATGGCCTCCTTTTGCACATAGCGTTGCAGCCGGCAGATCACATCCCGCGGCCTAGTCAGATCCGCCGATCTCAGGCCCAGCGCTCTGTGCGCGCGGTCCAAGGGGATTGTTGCTTCTGGCTCCTCTAGTATGGACGGGAATTGCACCACCACCGTCTCACCCAGGTTTTCGCCTTCTGCCCCCTCCGGGATCCCCCCGCAGCCGCAGATTATTGCGGCGGCTGCGGTCCTCGATGTCCTCCAGGTGGAGCTGAAGTTCCACTGCCGCATCCCTGTGTTGGTCTCTGGCGTGTTCCAAGGCCACCACTCTCGCCACCAAGGTCTCCCCCGATTTCACACGTTCTGCTAGGGCCAATACCTCCCCTCGGACCTCCTGTATGTCCCTGTTGTGTGTTTCCTCCAGCCGGAGGATAAGGGTATCAATATCCGCCCGGGTTGGAAGAGCGAGGAGCAGAGCCCTGATCTCCTGGTCTTGCATGTCCATGTCGGATGTCTGATCCTCGGGATGCTCCGGATGGTTGGGTGCACAAAGTAGATCTGACAGGCCAGCCCACGGCGAAACCCCAGCTGGCGGGTCAGCATTGTATAGCGGGGCAGGGGTCTCCTACGGGAGTCCACGCGGCGGGCCTGGTGGTGCGGTTGCTCTGCTGCCTGGGGATAGATCTTGTAAGGCACGGAAATATCGTTGAATTTCACCAGTCTTCGCCCCAGGAGTCTTCTTGCGGTTGCTGGCCCTGGTGCCATATCGTTTGGATGAGTGCATGATATATTGGCTATTTTGGTTGTTTTTAGGGGATTTGGGCTGGGAGCTCACAAAGAGTGCTGCCTTACTCAGCCATGTCCAGGCCACGCCCCCGTGTTGCACATTTTAAATTCTTTCTTTGTTGGCTCTGTAAGATGAGATCTAAATGAGTCCAGTACTAACAAGGATGGCACCCGGGCGCCTCTCCCACACATTTCTGATCCAAAATCTCATGCCTTCTTCATCCATCCAACCTTTAGGGTGAACATGCACCTTTATGCCACTTGGAATTTTCTCCTTTAGAAGAGTTTTTCTTTTAAAAATGACCCATGGTGGCAGCTTGTTTCCATCTGCAGTGCATGCAAGGACCACAGTATAATGATATTTTTCATGCCCTGAAGTTTTGATTGTAACAGACTTGGTACCTTTTGCTTCCCCAGTTTTATTTGAAGGAACATCAAAAGTGAGGGGTACTTCGTCCATGTTGCCGATTTGACCAATTTCCAAATGTTGTCTTTTCCTTTGTTTAATAATGGAAATATTGGAAATTTATTATCTTCTCTTCATAATCTTCCGGCATACACTGGGCAATCCTGGTTCTTGTTCGCATCCAAAGCTCATGCCTCTTCATAAATCTTTGACACCATGATGTTGCCCCTTTGAAAATCTGTATTTGCAACTCTTTGCTGATTTTTACTGCTTGAATGATGATCATTTTTGTTGATAAAGCAATGCCAGCTGTTCTATGATTTACTACAAATTCCTTAACCTTTTCTTCTAATGTTGGCCATTTAACAATACCGCTGCGAAAGTTGCATTTTGTTTTTAATAATGTCTTGAGTTTTTCTTCCATTTTTCGCCAATCTCGTATTGTGCTTTCTGTTGGTGGCTCTCCAAAATGCCTTGCTGCAGCCCTATTTCCATGTTGTTTGGCATGTTCCACAACCTTTAACTTGAAACCAGCTGTATATGCTCCACGCTTTTTTTTTTATTCCATTAGGGATACCAGTGGTATTCTTTTTACCTAAATTTAAATAAATAGAGTGTAGCGCTCACCCCCGAAGGAGCCGCTGAATTATCGGGTCTTCTGTCTCACCTCTGTGACACACCACAAACAATGAATCCACAGCACACCAGCACACCTTGTGAAGCTTTATAACAGATTTAATGACTGTGGGATAGGACAAAAGCCCTTAACGTCTCCCCACTCTAATGTAATACAACTAATAACAGGATGAGATAATACGTTTAGACTGAATGCAATGAACAGTAATATACAGTGCAGAAAATAAGTATTTGAACACCCTGCTATTTTGCAAGTTCTCCAATTTGGAAATTATAGAGGGATCTGAAATTGTCATCGTAGGTGCATGTCCACTGTGAGAGACATAATCAAAAAAAAAATTCCAGAAATCACAATTTATGAATTTTTAACTATTTATTTGTATGATACAGCTGCAAAGAAGTATTTGAACACCTGTCTATCAGCTAGAATTCTGACCCTCAAAGACCTGTTAGTCTGCCTTTAAAATGTCCACCTCCACTCCATTTATTATCCTGAATTAGATGCACCTGTTTGAGGTCATTAGCTGCATAAAGACACCTGTCCACCCCATACAATCAGTAAGAATCCAACTACTAACATGGCCAAGACCAAAGAGCTGTCCAAAAGACACTAGAGACAAAATTGTACACCTCAACAAGGCTGGAAAGGGCTACAGGGAAATTGCCAAGCAGCTTGGTGAAAAAAAGGTCCACTGTTGGAGCAATCATTAGAAAATGGAAGAAGCTAAACATGACTGTCAATCTCCCTCGGACTGGGGCTCCATGCAAAATCTCACCTCGTGGGGTCTCAATGATCCTAAGAAAGGTGAGAAATCAGCCAGGACTACACTTGAGGAGCTGGTCAATGACCTGAAAAGAGCTGGGACTACCGTTTCCAAGGTTACTGTGGGTAATTACACTAAGACGTCATGGTTTGAAATCATGCATGGCACAGAAGGTTTCCCCTGCTTAAACCAGCACATGTCAAGGCCCGTCTTAAGTTTGCCAATGACCATTTGGATGATCCAGAGGAGTCATGGGAAAAAGTCATGTGGTCAGACGAGACCAAAATAGAACTTTTTGGTCATAATTCCACTAACCGTGTTTGGAGGAAGAAGAATGATGAGTACCATCCCAAGAACACCATCCCTACTGTGAAGCATGTGTGGGGTGGTAGCATCATGCTTTGGGGGTGTTTTTCTGCACATGGGACAGGGCGACTGCACTGTATTAAGGAGAGGATGACCGGGGCCATGTATTGCGAGATTTTGGGCAACAACCTCCTTCCCTCAGTTAGAGCTTTGAAGATGGGTCGAGGCTGGGTCTTCCAACATGACAATGACCCGAAGCACACAGCCAGGATAACCAAGGAGTGGCTCTGTAAGAAGCATATCAAGGTTCTGGCGTGGCCTAGCCAGTCTCCAGACCTAAACCCAATAGAGAATCTTTGGAGGGAGCTCAAACTCCGTGTTTCTCAGCGACAGCCCAGAAACCTGACTGATCTAGAGAAGATCTGTGTGGAGGAGTGGGCCAAAATCCCTCCTCCAGTGTGTGCAAACCTGGTGAAAAACTACAAGAAACGTTTGACCTCTGTAATTGCAAACAAAGGCTGCTGTACCAAATATTAACATTGATTTTCTCAGGTGTTCAAATACTTCTTTGCAGCTGTATCATACAAATAAATAGTTAAAAAAATCATACATTGTGATTTCTGGAATTTTTTTTTTTTGATTATGTCTCACAGTGGACATGCACCTACGATGACAATTTCAGACCCCTCCATGATTTCCAAGTGGAAGAACTTGCAAAATAGCAGGGTGTTCAAATACTTATTTTCTGCACTGTATATATATACACTTAGCAGTATCTACCCCACCCTAAACTACTGGCCAGTAGTACTGTCCTAGGCTAGCCGACGTTGGGGCCCTGGCTGTATGGCAGATGTAGGAAATACACTTGTTGCAATGGCCAAAGGCCGCTCACCACTTCCAGTGTCTCTTTGGGAAAAGGAGGATGATTGTCTGCGGAAGCGAATGTCCCTCTCTCCTCAGATCGACGTCTGTGAAATGGATGCAGTCTTTTAAAGCCTCCGGCAGGACATCTCAGATCGTCTAGGGGCCCTGGCTGTATGGCAATGATCTCCATCAGCTCCGTCGGCTCCACTCACTCAGTTGTGCAGGCTGGGTTACTCCGGTGGCTGGATCGGCCCTGCGACCAGGCCTCGGTTCGATCGCTCAAACACAGTCTCTCCCTGTTTCAGTAGACGAACCTCAGTCTCTCCAAGCACTGCTGCATAGAGCCTGTGTCTCAGTGGCAAACACACAGCTCTGACACAAGCCGTCTTAAATCACCCTGTGATGCAGATCTGTCTTCTCTGGATCCTCTTCCAGCTCATCTGCCCTGCAGATCCCTCCCATCCATCTCCTGTTTCCTTTCCCACAGCCTGCTGGGAAATCCAGTCCTCCAGCCCCTCTCAGTAGGAATGTATCCATATATCTGCTCTGTACTGCAGTCTGAACAATCTGTGCTCTCTGGCTCCACCTGCTGCAATATATATATATTTCCTCTTAGATGGCTGAAAATTACAACAGGGCTACACGAGTAAGGTAGTATTGGGTGTGTAAATTTACCAGTACTCTGTTATAATGTGTGCAGTATGGTATGGTAATACTGGTGTTATTATCATACTTGCATTGCATTTGGACCAAACTCGCACCAGAATTGGATCGCATGGGTGTTCACACCTAGGCGATCTGATTCATGTCTGAACTGTGAGTTTGCAGTGTGATATGCGAGCTGAAATGGGGGTGTCATTAACAAATGTATTGACACTCCCCGCAGATCGCATAGGACAGTGTGAACTGTTGTGCGAGTCGGGTGCGATGCGGGAACCCGCGGTGGATTCACAGGGTTCCCGAATTGCACCCAACTCACACAGCAGTTCACATTGCCATATGCGATCTGCGGGGAGTGTCAATACATTTGTTAATGATACCCCCATTTCAGCTCGCATATCGCACTGCAAACTCACATTTAGGACATGAATCGGACTGGTGCGGACCACAAAAATGGTACTGTGCGAGTTTGGTCAGAATGTGATGCGTAAAATCGCATCGCACCAACATCGCATGTGATTTACACGCAATGTCGTAGAGTGCACAAATGCGAACCGCACTGAGATAAAAAAAATGTACATTCTCTTTCATCAATGACAATTTCAATTTTTTTTTAAACATTTCAGTTTGTTTTTTATTTTTTATTTATTGGAATTATTTTGGGGATTTATTCAGTGCTTGGATAATGAATGTCAGACAGGTTGTAAATTAAAAATGGTCCATGTTGTTTGAGAGAGTAAAGTTCCACATTAAAAAGCTGCGCAGCAGTAAGCCTTCAATCTGTGGATAAGATAATATGGACAGGACTCACCCCTATTGTGTCTTGTTGTTGCTTGATGTTTGCTATACATTTTTTTTTGCCTGTTCTTGTAAGTACCATAGTCCTTATGCAGGTGACATTTTGGTCCATTCCGTAGACAGTACACAGCTTTGGTTCAGATTTTCTTGAGCTGCCTGCTTTGTTTAACACCACAGCATTTCATTTAGATTCAGATCAGGACTCAGCAACACTTGTTTAAAATATGGATACATAACTTTAACAAGCTAGGCGTGTCTTATAAAACATTTTTCATCATGTTTTTTTTTTTACCATGGACACCTATTTCCTTTTAATTTGTGGGTTTTCTTTTATCTGTAGCTTCTATCAAAAGACGAGATGAACCATATTTTTCGGACCATAAGACGCACCTGACCATAAGACGCACCTGACCATAAGACGCACCTAGGTTTTAAAGGAGGAAAATTAGAAAAAAAAAAGATTCTGACCCAAATGGTGTACTGAAATATTTAATAAAATGTAACAGAACAATATTTCAACCATGTAAAGTGAACAGCATTCAACAATGACATTAATAACCATCATCACTGTCATTAACAAATAAGGGAAGTCTTTAAAGGGTTTGTAAAGGAAAACATATCTTAATAGCTTCCTTTACCTTAATGCAGTGCTGTTTTCATGTCCACATTTTTGCTCTCAAGTTGCTGTAATCCTTCTCTGATCGCCACACTTCCTGGTTGTCTGTTTCCTGATAACCACAGTCTTGGGAGCTTTTTCTCTGTGGTCACTAATTAAGGAGGTGTGATTACTGTGTGTCTAAAACCCCTCAGCACCAATCTCTTTCGTTTTCCAAACCATCACTGCCCTCTATTGGCTCTGTGGCTCTGTATAACGGAGACAGGAAACGGCATGCAAAAACAAAACTAAAACTGCAGGTACATTATATGATTGATTTTTAATTTTTATCTATTTTTAATCGTTTTTAAAAAGAATCAGTTAACTATTAGGTCTCTATACCCTGTAAACAGTCATTTCAGCAAACAAAAAAAAAATTCCTTTACAACTCCTTTAAGGTTTGAGTACTCTTCTAGTTTTCTGGGAACCCCAAGAACTCATCATGGCTAGTGTCAGAATTTATGAAGCTCAGTTGCTCGCAATCACTGACATCACTTTCTTCGCTATCTTCATATACGATACAATCTTCAGTTCCATCTAAGGCATTGATAATGCCACATTTTTTGAATGACTGTACAGCAAAGTGCCATGATGTTTTCACCCATTCACAAACTTGAGTGATAGTAGGCCTCTTCATTCATACAGTAGGTGTCAAATCATGATTACCAGCAGCCATCCATTTGTTCCTCTCTTCTCGCATAAACACTTTAAATGGTTTGTTGATGGAAACGTCGAGAGGTTGCAACTGGCTGCTAAGACCCCCAGCAATCACAGCTAGATGAGTCTTCACTTCTTTAAAGCACTTTTTTGTAGTTTCGCTAATATGTGCTCTAAACTGGTCAAGCACTAATAAGGCAGGATTTTTTCAGAAGCCCTCCAGGACGTTTGGGCCACACTTCTTCAACCCATACTCTCATTCCACTTTCGTCCCTCCATCCTTTGTCATGGACATGTACAACAACTCCTTGTGGAATCACTTCTTTTGGAAAGATTTTCCTTTTGAAAATTAGCATGACAACACAACCGTGTAATGGGTTTTCTCATGTCCTGAGGTTTTTACAGTTATGGTTTTGGCACCTTTCTGATCAACAGTCCTATTAGATGACACATCAAAGGTTAGCAGGACTTTATCCATATTCCCAATCTGGGCAATTTCAAAATGATTTTTCTTTCTAGAATCAATCACAAATTTGTGAAAATACAGAATCTTAGATTTATATTCTTTAGGCATTTTTGTTTGTGCATTTCTAGTTTTGGTGTGCATAACAAGGTCACATCGCTTCATAAATATGTAGCACCATGCTGGTGATCCAGTAAAATCCTGAATGCCTTTCTCTACATCAAGGTGTTTGGCTTCATGTTATCATTTTTGTAGAGACTGAGAAGCCATTATTCTGATGTGTGATCCATTCTTTCATGGCCACTTCTAACTGTGGCCACTTTGCAGCATGCATTTTTTCAGTTGGAGGAGACCCAAAATGTCTGCTGTGGGTGGCTGAGCTGGCACCTTGTCCCTGCTGTGGGTGGCTGAGCTGCACCTTGTCCCTGCTGTGGGTGGCTGAGCTGGCACCTGGTCCCGGCTGTGGATGGCTGAGCTGGCACTTGGTCCTGGCAATGGGTGGCTGAGCTGACCTGGTCCCGGCATCCTGGCTGTGGGTGGCTGAGCTGGTACCTGGTCCCGGCTGTGGGTGGCTGAGCTGACCTGGTCCCGGCAATGGGTGGCTGAGCTGGCACCTGGTCCCAGCTGTGGGTGGCTGAGCTGGCACCTGTTCTCTGATGTGGGTGGCTGAGCTGACCTGGTCTCGGCAATGGGTGGCTGAGCTGGCACCTGGTCCCGGTGGTGGGTGGCTGAGCTGGCACCTTGTCCCTGCTGTGGGTGGCTGAGCTGCACCTTGTCCCTGCTGTGGGTGGCTGAGCTGGCACCTGGTCCCGGCTGTGGGTGGCTGAGCTGGCACCTGGTCCTGGCAATGGGTGGCTGAGCTGACCTGGTCCCGGCATCCTGGCTGTGGGTGGCTGAGCTGGTACCTGCCCATATGGAAGAAAAATATATTTCCAATATATTTATTTAAAAAAATTATATATTTTAAATATATTTACAATATATTGGCCTACGCGAATATATTTTTACATCTATTCCAAAAATGTAAATTCAAATATATTTTCCAAGGCATATATTTTAAAATATATTTTTTTCAATATATTTGACATATATTTTTGAGCATCTAAAAAAAATGCATTTAAACATATATTTTTAAATATACTTGTAAAGGCATTCCAAAAATATAATTTAAATGCATTTTCCAAAGACATATATTGAAAAATATATTTTTTAAATATATTCTTCAGATTTTTTTCAACATATATTTTTACATATATTTGTAAATGTGTTCCAAAAATATAATTTTAATATATTTTCCAAAGGCATATATGTGAAAATATATGTTTGAAAATATATTGTCCAGATATTTTTGAACATATAAAAAAATGCATTCAAACATATATCTTTAACCGCTTCAATACTAGGCTTTTATACCACCTCCATACCGGGCCTATTCTGACACTTCTCTCCTACATGTAATAATCATCATTCTTTTGCTAGAAAATTACACAGTACCCCCAAACATTATATATGTTTTTTTTAGCAGACACCCTAGGGAATAAAATGACGGTCATTCCAAAGTTTTATCTTGCACGGTATTTTACGCAATTATTTTTCAAACGCTTTTTTTGTAAAAAAAATTGTTTTATGAATTAAAAAAATAACAAAACACTAAAGTTAGCCCAATTTTTTTGTATTATGTGAAAGATTATGTTACACCGAGTAAATAGAGACCCAACATGTCACGCTTTAATTATGCGCACACTCATGGAATGGCGCCAAACTTCGGTACTTAAAAATCTCCATAGGCAACGCTTTATTTATTTTTTACAGGTTACAGTTTAGATTTACAGAGGAGATCTAGTGCTAGATTAGTTGCTGGCACTCTAACGCACGCGGCGATACCTCACATGTGTGGTTTAAATGGCGTTTACATATGTCGGCGGACTTGCGTGTGCGTTCGCTTCTGCACGCGAGCTATCGGGGACAGGGGCGTTTTCATTTTTTTTTTATCTTTTATTATTTTTTTTTTACTTATATTTTATTTATTTTTACACTTTTTTTCATTTTTTTTTTTTTTTCCACTTTTTTCCTATTACAAGGAATGTAAACATCCCTTGTAATAGGAAATGTGTGTGACAGGTCCTCTTTATGGAGAGATGTGGGGTCAATAAGACCTCACATCTCACTC